>CM053783.1:475853608-476356108 GCA_028749045.1 Cupressus sempervirens | reverse complement strand
TCCAAGCATGGCCAATGTTATATTCTGAATCAATATTTTCATGTCTTTGGAAGTGCATCCCTACATTTGTAGTATGATAAATTTGGTGGGAAAGAAACAAAATAATTTTTATACAGACATCATCTCCAATCCCTCAACTTATGGAAGGATTAGACATATCAATTATTGAACTTGTTAATGCTTCAATAAGTAAATATAAGGGTAAACATGAATTTTCTCCTTGGGATGGCTATGTTATTCATTGGTGGAAGGGTTTACTTTTTTCTTATCTTCCTACATCATTGTGTCCATCTAAGATTCCTCTTTATCTAAGCACAAACCAAGTGGATTCCTCTAAGTGAGGGTTATTTCAAGCTCAACTTTGATGGGGCCTCTAGAGGAAATCAATGCAACTCTAGCTATGGCATAGTCATTAGAGACTTTAAAGGTCATGTGATTACAACAAAATCATCTCCTCTTCCTTTGTGTACTAATAAAAAAGCCGAGGCCTTGGCCTTTCTTTTTGGTTTGGAACTTGCAAAATCACTATATCTATATCTATGTTACATGTTGAAGGGGATTCAACCATTATTATTAATGTGTGTATTAAACATCATGTATATAATTGATCCAGACAATATATATATATATATATATATATATATATATATATATATATATATATATATATATATATATATATATATATATATATCAAGTATGATCTCTTCTTGATTCAATATCTAAATGTTACATCGTGCATACTTATAGAGAAGGTAATCGTTTAGCTAATTGTCTGGCTAATTTGGGTACTGATGGGGTTTATATTAACTCTTTACTTTTCCCACTTAACCTCCTTGATTTCCCCAACTTGGTTAATATTATGACAAAAGAATATGTTTAGAATAATGTTGAGCTCTTCTCATATATTATTTGATGGTAAATCATGACTTATTTGCAATTTCACATATTTTTACTTTTATGGATCTCAATTGTTCTTTTGAGATATTGTATGTAGCTCAAGGTCTTGGACTGCACTTGCATCGAATGGTATTCTAATATCATTGTCTCAATTGGAGTTTTGGGTGAAGATCAATGATGGAAACTTTTATGACAGTTTTTGGCTTGGCTCTTAGTTTTGTCTCCAACACCAAATAATGAATTGTATTCATATGAGTTTAGGGCTCTTTATAATCTAAATATTCTTGACTTGGGAATCATGATGACAAGATTCACTAGTGTTGATAGATACTCTCTCTTGATGCATTATTTATTCTTCTACATCCTTTTTGTATCAGGCAATGATCAAAGTTTTTCTTTTTTGGTTCTTTTCTTTGAGAGCTATTTTGTACTAGTTATTATTAATATAAATATAATTTTTCACCAAAAAGAATCCCATTTTAGCACCCAATCAATATTAAATGTTCAATCCATTGATTTTTTTATCATGAAGATACTTTACCATTTTTTGCCTTTCAATGTTATGCTCCAATGTTGCTCTCTGAATCTCATCTAATTCTACTAATGAATTAATCCTTTCATCCATGAAGTCTATGTACTCAATTTTATTTTTTCTTGATGAACTTGTAAACTGGTAATAAATGTTTTTTAGGAAGCCTATCCATACACAAGCTCAAATAATGAAAACCCTATGGCCTTTTTCTTTGTAATCCTATTTGTCCATACTACAAGATGTAGCTTGGAATCCCAAGCATTTTTATTGTTACCAAATATTCTCTTGATGATTTTGAGTATACTTTTATTACTGGATTCAACCTAACCATATCCTTGAGGATGATAAGGAGAAGAATAAGAGATAAAAATACCATATTTACCACAAAACTTTGAAAATTCCTTTGATCTAAAACACATGCCATTATCAACCATAATCTTTTGGGAACTCCAAATCTGGTGATTATGTTGTTCATTAATTTTTTTTTTAACAACCATACTTGTAGAGCATCTAGTTGGTATAGCTTCCACCCACTTTGTGAAGTAATTAGTGGCCACCAGAATCTTCCACCCACTTTGTGAAGCAATTTGTTGCCTGTAACTTTATGGTTCTTTATAGATTCTCATTCAAACCCTCATGATATTTCACACATCTCAAGTAATATATAATGTACGAATACCAAGGGAACCTTTCTATACTTGATATTGTTCTTTTGCCACTTGATTAATTTGTGTTGCTTCTAAGTTAGAACCAACCACGAGTTTGGCTAATCCTAAACCTCTTACAATCTTAGTTATTTGAATATTAATATTAAATTCTTGAATCTAATTAATGCACTAGAATCTGCATCCAACAATCTCTATCTATATGAAAATATCTTTGACAACAACATTAGAAATATATGCTATGATATTAACACACACCAAATATGGTTTGAAAGCCTTATCTGCCTTTACCAAAGCATATGCTTGCTTCTCATTGATATCATAATTCAATTCCAAGTTTTGTAAACTCTTCTTGAAGAAAGAAATTGGCACTTCAAACCCTTCTTCATACTTCTAAAGCATGACTACAACAATTATATGATATGATGCAAAAGAAAATATTTGAAAGCGTTTCTTGAAATCTGGTGCTTTAAGGATTGAAGCCTTTTTTATTGTTAGAAATATAGTCCATTGATATAATTGAGAGGGGGTGGGGTGGCAGTGGGGGTGGGGGGGTGAATCAGTTATACAACTAATATCACAATTAACAATCTTAAACAATCTTAGCCATATGAGTAATATAAACTAAAATCACAACAAGGTACTCATATACAATAACACTAGATATATTAACTAGGGAAACCCTTGATTAGAGGGAAAACATCAATGGGGATGATACCCATGAGATGATGTACTAATATAAATATTCCTTGTTAGAGGATAGACCCTATTAGGACACTGTTATAACATTCAGTACATACGAGTCCCTATTAGGAGACTTAGAATCCTTGTTAGGAGATTCCAACCCTGTTAAGAGTTGTCTCTATCCTATCAACTGGACTTCTGTTCCTTCAAATCTTGAAAATAGATCTTCAATATCACATCCAATAATTCCTTGGATTGCTTGCATGCATTCAGTAAGCACTCCACTCCTTTTCGTAATTCGCACTTGAACAACAATCACAATACTTGAACACTCTTATATAAAAAAGGAAAACATCTTTCCTTCATACCATATCTTCATAATAATTCCTTGAGTTAGCCTTGAGACTTTCCCAATTAATTAAAATAAGATAATTTAATTAATTACAATTACAAGAGCATCGTCGGCTCATAATCTATACAAAACTTCACACTTGCAATACTAAGGCTTGCACACTTGCTAACATCATCATTTGACTATCCTCTATCACTACCTAACCATGCATCTCTTCATTACATCTGGGATGTAAGATAGACAACAATAATTAGGAACTACTTTCCATATCCTATATCTCTGAACTACTATTTGTAAAATAGGTACAACTTTTGTATGCCATCAACTTAAACTCTACACACTTAACCACATCATTAGGATATTGTGTTGTACATGTCCATAATTGCACATGACTAGACAATCAAACCATTGTCCGTACCATCAAGATCTCCGTCTGTAACTCTACTAGTCTTTACAAAAATAATGTTATGTTAACATCAATGACAAAAACAGTCATGAATGCAACATACCAATACTCTCCAATGCTCAAGATACTCCCCCAATGTAGTATCGTCAACATTCATGTAAGATCATAGGCCCCTGACCAAACATTGATTTCATGTGAATCGTTGCTAGAAATAAGTGGGAGTTGAAAGGTCAAGTTCAAGTAATGACTATGGCTAAAGGCTTTATGTCTTTTGAGTTTTCTTGCCTTGAAGATTACTCAAGGACTCTCTGTGTGAGAAAGTAGTTGATGGGGAAGTCCAACCTTGACCTCAATAATGATTTCCTAACCCAATCCCCAGTCTAGATTAGATTATTAGAACTTCTCTTGGAATACTGACATGAAGATGTTTTTGATGGTATTGCCAACTCTTTTGGGGAGCTGCTATGTATTGACCATGTAACTACAACTAGGAAAAGACTCACATATGCCAGAATTTGTGTTGGAGTGGTCGAGGGCCAGGATATGCCTGAAGTGATTGAGTTCCAATCATGTTTGAGAAGGTGAGTTTAGTAGATAGATTATGAGAATGTAGGTTTTTCCTGCTTCCATTGCAAAAAGGTAGGACACAAAGTGAAGCCTTGCCCTATTTTCATAGAGAAGGAAAAGGCCAATAAGGCTCAAAATAAACAAGGAAAAAACAAAGATAATCAACACAAGTTTTGAAATCAAGTGGAGGTTCCCAGGAAGGTGTGCAAGGAGAAAGAAATTGATGGAAAGATCCTTGAGGGGGCAGTTCTTAGAGAGAGAGACAAGATGAAGACCCCACTAGATCACCACACTTTAGAAGGAAGAAAAGAAAATAAGGAGCTGGCACATCAGAAGGCCTTATTGACAAAAAGTAGTAGGGACTCGATACATCTAGAAACTAACCCTAAAATCATCACACCGGTGGGAGGTGTGGATGATGGGGTTTGTAGGAGTGATATAGAAGAAGATGAGACAAAAGTGAAGAAAATCAATGAGGATATCATAGCAGAGGAAACTATTGAAGCATCTTGCATTCCTAACACCCAGGATGGGGATTTTGTGGAGGTGCAAGGACAACCTCTTACACAAGAATCAAACTTTTTCAGAAGTGATGGGGTTTCTCCTACAATAGTCTATAGATTTATTGAGATGGTCTCTACCACCACTCTTCGCTACTTCTCCCAGATGGAGGCTCTTTTTGATAGCTATAAAGATGCCAATGAAGGACCATGGATATTAGTCAATAATAAGGAAAAGAAAAACAACAGGGATCCATCACCAGTCTCGCCTGTAGCAATAAGGAGTATGGTAAAAGCTAACACTATAAGTAAATATAACAATCTAGGTAGGAAGAACAAGCATCAAATCAGAAAGGAAGAAATAAGGAGGAATATTATGGATGGGACCCAGAGAACCATCCAAGAAACATACACCCAAAATAAATCATGAAAGTCATCTCCTGGAACATTTGTGGACTCAATGGAATCCACAAACAAGAAATTGTTAGGAATATGATTAGGGATCATAGGCCAAATCAATTTTTGATTTAGGAAACTAAAATAAAGAAGGAGAAAGTTGAAAAGATTTTTTTTCAGTAAAGGAATGAAGAACACGACTACAAATTATAAGGGGGCTTTTGGTGGTTTGGTAGTACTCTGGAAGGATACCTTTGAAGCAGCCATCATTTTTTATGAAGGTAATATTTTTCTCATGTATTTCAATAATCCTAAGGACTAGGTCACTGGTATATCATGAACATCTACACCCCTAATACTAAGAATGGCAGAAGAATCTTTTGGAAAAAAGGTTGTGATTTGGTGGCCTTGGTAGGAGAACTAAAGGGTTTTATTATGGGTGATTTCAATACCCCTCTTTTAGCCATAGAGAAGTTATGTAGGCTCCCGCCTGATGTAGATAGCAAGCAACATTTGGCTAACATGATTAGAGACCTAGCCCTTTTGGATGTGGAGCTCGGGGGAGCCAATTTTACTTGGTCTAATAGGAGAGCCAGTTTGGACTGCATTCAAGTGAGACTGGATAGGGCCTTTATCACCGTGGAATGGATGAACCAGTTTCATTGCAAACTTTCCTCTATGGCAAGATTTGGATCAGATCATTGTCCGATCTCTCTTACCTTAGAAACCATCAATATCAAAAAGGCTTTCCCTTTTAGATTTGAGAAGACGTGGTCTGCTCACCCTGGTCTTTTTGACAAAATTAAGCAGTGGTGGGATATAGAGGTGGAAGGTCTTTTTGACAAAATTATCCTAGCTGAGCTTCACAACATTTTGGGGAAAGAGGAAAAGTTTTGGAGGCAGAGGTCTAGATCAGTCTAGCTCAAGGAAGGGGACAAAAACTCAAGATTATTTCATCTCTCCACTATGAAACACAGGGCTGCTAACAAAATGTGTGGGATTAAAAAGGGGAATGATTCTATAGGGGAAGATAATGAGACAACAGAGGAAGCTATCAAGTACTTTTCTTCCATCCTTTCCAAAGACCTAAAATTGGATGAAGAGGACCAGAATGTAATTCTCAATATCATTCCTATTGTGATTAGTGTTGCTCGAAATGGGACCTTATTGGCCATCCCAAACGTGGAAGAAATTAAGGAAGCTATTTTTGCTCTACCTACTAAGAAGGCCCTTGGTCCTGATGGCTTCCCTACTTTTTTCTTCCAGATTTACTGGGATGTTTTTTTTGGAGTGAAACATACTTAAAGAAATCAATGCCACTTTTTTGGTTTTGATCCCTAAAGTCATAGGCGCAGATTCTTTTGAAAATTTCAAAACTATTAGTCTATGCAATTTAGTTTACAAGATTTTTGTGAAGGCTTTAACTAAAATAATTATCAAATTACTATCAGAGATTATTGCACCTTAGCAATCGAGATTTGTCCTTGGTAAATAAATCCTAGAATCCATCTTTGAGGTCCATGAAGTGATACATTCCCTAGAGGAAGGTAAACACGAGGTTTTTCTTCTCAAACTTGATCTTTCAAAGGCCTATGATAGGGTGGACTAGGGGTTCTTGGATAAAATTCTGGAAGCTTTTGGTTACTATGCAAAAGTGAGAAAGATTATTTCTCAATTGATTTCCACCCCCTCCTTTGCAGTCATGATTAATGGGACACCTTCTGAATTCTTTAAATCTTCTAGGGGGTTTAGGCAAGGTGACCCCTATTGACATATCAGTCAATTTTGTTATTAGTGACACACACTTATTTAGATTTTGTATAGCTATCAAGCTCATTAAACAATTTGCAATGTTTGCCATGTAATTCAGTAGCCACCAAGTTCTACAGTTGCTACCAAGTCTTTTGGACTAATCCCAATGGCTACCAAGTAGATTCAGTCACTATGAAGTCTAGTAGTTCAAACCATGCATTTTAGTATACACTGAGTTTATCAGTGGTTACTAAGCATAGTAGTGTCTACCGAGTTTGCAGTTCATGTGATGTGAAGCTAGTGTTAACCGAGCTACCTTATGCTAACCAAGTGATTCAGTGTTTGCCAAGTTGCACAATATCTATTGAGTCACCAGTGCAGACCGAGTACAAGACTAATTGAAAGTGATCAGTATGGACCAAGCTTCTACATCTACCGAGTGCATGATGATGCCAAGCATTGATAATGAATGTTGAGTATCAGAACCTCACCAAGTTAGTCTTCAGAACCCGAGTATCTTTATGTGGGCTGACTTTGTAATATTTGTGTTAACTTGTGTCATGATCAACTTTGTAATTTTGTAATTTGGATTGGTATATATATGTAATGTGTTGTATCGTATCCAATGAGTAAGAATGCGAATGTGTAAGCATATGTATTCTAATGTGAATGTGGATACAAAAAGTTCAAGATATGAATGCAACAGATAAAGAGAAAATTGTGACGGCCACAATAGTATAAGGAGTAGTAGAGACATATCTATCACAAAAAGGTGATCAATACACTAAGGAATATCTATCAGCAAACTCAGTTGCAAATTAGAGATCTTCTGCTTCATCCTAATAAGTGAACCAGTCAAAATCCTTTAACAAGATAGACCTAATAGTCTTTTATAAATCTCTTTACCAAGTGCATACTCCATTGTATGCTTGAAATCCTCTAACAAGGTGGATCTAGCAGTCCTAATTGCTCCTAACAAGGCAGATCATTAGAAGTGATCAATGTAAGCCTTAACATACCAACTTTATGCTGCAGTACTAAAGTTTGTGGGTATCATCCCCCCCCCCCAGTTTTACTTTCTATTTGGAAGGTTTTTGGGTCACCAAATCTACGTGTTCAAGTGTTATGGATGCTTTCATGTTTTCAATTTCTCATGCATGCAATTAGATTAGATGTGATGAATTAAGTGCTAATTGATTCATTGGATTAAGAATTGAAATTGTTAAAGTTTTATAAGTTACTAATTCACCCCTCCCCTCTCAGTAACTTAACATAGTCTTGAATATTTCCAACAACCCCCTCTCACCTTTCCTCTTTATCATTCTAGCCAAAGGCCTAGGCAGGCTTATTCATTACAAAAGGAGTAAAGGGAAAGTAGTGGGCTTGAAACCTTCCTTTGGTCCCCTAATCTTCTCCCACCAAAAATTCATGGATGACACCATTTTAGGGGGAGAGGCTTTGGTGAGAGAAGCTAGAAATGTGAAGAGCATCCTAAATACTTATTACAAAGCCACTAGGAAACTCATCAATTGGAGTAAGAGTTTGGTTTTCTTTTTTAACACCCCAATGGACAGACAGAGGAAAATTGCTAACATTTTGGGATGTAATATTGGTGTTCTTCCTTCCACTTATTTGGGACTCCCTTTGGGGACCAAACCTCCAAACCTCTTTTGGAATAATCTCATTGATAGATTCAACAGAAAGCTGGCGGGTTGGAAAGGCATCACTCTGAGTCAGGCCGGCAAAGTGTTGTTGATTAAATCTACTTTGCAAAGCTTGCCTACTTATGCTTTAAGCCTCTTTTCTATTCCCTCAAAGGTGGCTAAAACATTGGAATCCATATAGAGGAATTTTATGTGGGCTACTACAGATGGTAACAAGAAGGACCCTTTTGATGGCTTGGAAGAGCATTTGCAGAACAAAGAAGCAGGGGGCTGCAGAACAGGAATTTGAAATAATTCAATAGTGCCCTTCAAGTGAAATAGATTTGGAGGCTTTTCAACACCACTAGGGAACAAAGAGATATTTTGATGTACAAGTATGCTGCTAATATTAATTTCAGACAGTTCATTAGTAGGGATCTTGACCCTAGGGCCTCTAACATCTGGAATGACACTATGAGAATGAAGAGTTTAGCTTTTAAAAAAGCTAGATAGAAATTGGGAAATGGAGAAAACATAAATTTCTAGCAAGATGACTAGCTTAGACCAGGGCCTCTATGGAACATAGAGCCATTTAACAGATGAGCTAACTATTGTATGGAAAGATATGGGAGCAAAGTGAGTGACTACAGGGTCCATAGTGAGTGGATTGATCTGACTGAGATATCCCCAGAGCTCAAGTCACCGATGGACATGGTCAGACACATTCCCTTGTCCCACAACATGGATGCCATTTTCTGGGAGTAGATTGTGAATCGCAATTATACCATAGCCTTTGGCTATGAGACCATGCAAAATAATGGAAATGCCCCAGTTTGGGCCAAAGCATGGTATCTGGGGCTCATTCCAAAAATTAACATTTTTTTTTGGATTATGCTCCCAAACCATATCTTAACAGTGGACAACCTCATGAAGAGGGGGAATATGATGCCCAACATATGCATTCTATGCAAAAACCACAGTGAGAGTGTAGACCATATCTTTATCCACTGCTAATTCATTAAAATTATCTGGTCTCATTTCCTATATTTTTTCAACATGAACTGGTGCTTTCCTTCCAACATTTTGGGGCCCTTTAAACAATGGCACCATGGGTTGTATGGGGATGGAATCAAGGACTTGTGGAATTGGACTTTGCCCCATGAATGTTAGGGAGTGTGGAAAGAGCGAAACAACAAAAAATTTAGGGAGAGAGAAACAAATGAAAACATTGTCTTCCACAAAAATCTAAATGCACTATTAGAAAACTATACTAATATTAAAGGTCCTAACCCCTTTCTTAGCACAAAGGGCATGGATAATAACAAGAGGAAAGATTTCAGATGGACTCTTTCACTTGAGGGATGACATAAAGAAAATTTTGATGGGGTGGCCAAAGGCAACCCAAGATAGGTAGGGGTGGGAGGAATCATTAGAAATACATATGGTAAAGGGATTGTCATTGTTTTTGCTCCTCTGGGAATATAAACTAATCATTATGTGGAGGTGATTATGGCTCATCAAGCTATCAAACTGGCTCAAGACATGGGAGTCAAAAATCTTTGGTTGGAAGGAGACTCAAAGAATATTATAGATTGCCTTAATGAGAAGAGCAAACCAACACGGATGATTACAAATATCATTGAAGAATGCATTTAACACCTTAAGACCTTTGACAAAACTTATGTGGCTCATTAGTATAGGGAAGCCAATCAAGTGGCTGACAGGTTGGCCAACTAGGTGGTCAAGTACAATGAAGTGGCAAAGTGGACGGATGGGCATAATTTTTTGCTAGATATTAATGAGTTGATTGAAAGGGAAATGATCTCGAGTAGATTGGGAATCATAAAAGGTTCATTATGATTGTTTATGAATTATGCGAAATGTGCAAAAATGTGATGTGTAAGTATGAAAGCAATGGTACTTCTCACATCAATAATATCCATCATCTTACTTTGAGGATTAATTTTGGGCATAAAGTACACAATGTGAAAAGAAGTTTAGAGAAAAAAACTAGTGCCAACAATAATCTGGCTTCGAAGAGGATCAATACTAGGAAAAAAGCTTGTAGAGAGGAAGAAACCATGGTGGGGAAAAGACACAGGAGGGAACCTGAGGACGAAGCCTAGAAGTGGCACAAACACTCCAAGATGTGGAGCATTTTGAAAAAGGAAAAGTCACAAATTTCATTGAAAGGCTCCACAGATGGAAACCCTCTGTTATGCAAAGCATGGTAAAGAGCTGGAATGAGGGGATTGTTGAGATTGATGGGGTGGATTTCACAATGATGGAGGTTTTTATCTTTGTGGTGACTAGTATTCCCATAATGGGGAAGAAATTCTATAGAGATAGAAATATTTTAGGGTAGGTGGTGGTTGAATTCACCAAGGATTTGGAGGAAAAGAAGGCTTTGGTGAAGAAAGATACTTACTATCTACTGAGCACCATTAAGTCACTATGGAGGTTTGTGCTGAGGGTTATTATCAAGTACATTTCTTTCAACATGTGATTCGACCACCTTTGCACCCACTGTTTTGTGCTTCTCAATCATTTTAGGTCTATGGGGAAACAAATTAAGAATAAGAAGGAGGGCAAGAAGGGCAAAGTGGACTTAGATGAGTTAGGAGAGGACTATACGCCTTCTGATACTAAGGATAGCCAAGAGATGCACTGGGATTCGAAGGAGGAAGCTTCCCCATAGTATCATATTGATATTTTTTTTAATCAAGACAAAGAGAAAGGAGAAAAAAATATTAACTGAACCTAAATAGGGTTTCGACATCTCTTCAGATAAGGACTACAATGAAAGGGTGGAGGGCATGGACATGAAGGGCGACAATGTTGAAGGGGAAGAGGAGACCTATCTCAAAGAAGGGAAGGGCATGGAGAGGAAGGGTGGTAAGAGAAACATTACCATTAAAATGTTGGCCAAGAAAGAGGAGGATTGTGAGGCCAAGACCTTTAGGGGTGGTAAAAGAGGGAAAGTCACAGAATCCAAGGAGGAAAAATAAGGGTTGGGGATGGAAAGTGTTGAGGGGGATATAAATGAGGGTGATGGGGATGAGCAGGAGTAGGACTATGAGGAATTTAGAACCAACCAATACAAATGTAGGATTACGAGAAAAGATAGGAATGTGGTGTGGAAGAATTTTGATACTATTTTTGCTAGGATGGGGATTAATAGAGAACTAATTAGAACTTTGGTCAACTAGAATAAAGAGGGAAAAATCCAAATGGAAGAGTTGATTGACCCGACCCTTGTGATTTTTAGTGATACCACTAAGGAAAATCTCAAATCAGTGTACTCAACAATGTTATCACACCACCAAGTGGATTTTCCATGAAATCTATTAGCTCAAATATAGAGTGAGCAGTTTGGAGAGGGAGAATTATAGCTTACAAAATAGGAAAATAGAGGAAGAAAAGCACATGGATAACATAGTGGAGGAAGTGAAGAGTATGGTCCAAACTATGGAGAGCTCAATGCATAACATTGCTGAGCAAAACTACAACATTCTCAAAGAGGCTAATGAGAACATAAAGGTTCTCATTAACAAAGTGGAAGAACATAGGGCCAGCAAGGTGGAGGATCTTTCTCCCAACAATGCCAAGGACAAGTCTCCTAAGGATAGTTCAAGGAAGAGAATAAGATCTAACACTAAGAAGAAGGATGTGTAGAAACCTAACAAAGATCTATCTGACATGAAGGAGGTGGCTGGAAGAATGTTAGAGTTGGAAATTCATGCTACAAAAATACTTAGAGAAATCACTTGAGCAGTCTTGCTAGCTTTTTGGCCACTCCTAGTTTTTTGCTTTGCTCCCTTTGTTTTATCAGGTTTCTTTCTTTTATATGTGGGGGGGTTATTTTAGTAGTTTACTTTTAGTTAAACTAATACTTTAAGCATTCTTTTAATGTTTATCTTATGTTGTGTAGGGATTTCAAGGCCCCATTAAAACTTGTTTTCCTTAATAAAAAACATTCATGCTAACAATCTCCCCCTTTGGCATTGATGGAAACATAGATGTAAAAATCTAAGTTCCAAGAATACCAAGTAGAACTCTATTGATTCTTCTATCCTCATCTCATGCATAGTCTCCCTCATGCTTTAGGAAGTATTTTTCATGCATATTCTCTTCCCCATTGATATCAATGTCAAACGTCTCAATCTCAATACCAATTTTTAAATACTAATTGTTAATCAGCTGCTCTAAGTCATCAACCAACTTGAGTGTCCAAAGACACTGTTCAATACCAAATACCAAGAGTCCTCAATGACTTAGTACATACCAGATACCCCCCATACAAGAAGCATCATCATTCAGTCAAGTCAAAAAATAGTACTTTGTTAGAGTGGGGTTGTCATTGCACCAAAAGACCGATCTATCAATGCTTGATACAATCATTCAACTTATAGTACACATGAGGTGGTTAAGCCCTTGTTACAAATCTCAAGGGGAGTGCTAAGTAAATTTTCAACAATCTCCCCCTCGGCATTACTTGAGGGTTTGAAGATTCAAACCTGTGACCAAGCTATAATACCACTTGTTAGAGTGGGGTTGTCATTGCACCAAAATATCAATCTATCAATGCCTAATACAACCATTCAACTTATAGTACACAAGAGGCGGTTAAGCCCTTGTCACGGATATTGAGGGGAGCGCTAAACAAATTTCCAACAACTCTATGCCATTGGACTGATGTACTCTCTACATCAATTATTTAGAAGTAGGCAAGGGCATAACCCCAAGCATACCTCTTAATTACTCAAATGTATCTTTAGGCAAAGGCTTTGTAAATATATCTACGATTTGATCCTTAGTACTTACATGCTCCAATTTGATCTATTTTTCTATTGCTTTCTTTCTTAGCACATGATACTTAATAGATATATGCTTTATCTTAGAATGCAATACAAGATTATTAGACATACTCATTGTACTTGTGTTATCACAGTAAATAATAACAGGTTTTTTTTATCCCAATTTTGATATCCTTCAATATCTGCTTCATCCACATAACTTGATTATAGTTATTTGCTATTGCAACATACTTTTCCTTAGTAGTGCTTTGTGAAATGCAATCTTGCTTCTTGCTTAACCAAGAAACCAATCTTCCTCCAAGAAAGAATGCTCCACCACTGGTGCTTTTCTTGTCATCGATACTGCTTACCTATTCAGCATCAATATATGTGTACAAAGTGAAATCACTTGATCTATCATACCAAATTCCACAATCATGTCCCTTTCAGATATCTAGATATTCTCTCAACTATTTCAAAATGATATTCCATAGGATTAGCTTGAAATCTAGCTATAATCCCAATTACATTTGCTATATCTGGTCTAGTGTGAGTGAGATACTGCAAACCTCCAATCATTGTCTATACTTCTTCTTCTCATTTGTAGGTGTTTCATCTTTGTTGGATAACTTGTGACTAGTTATCATAGGTGTGCCAATAGGTTTACAACTTTCCAAACCAAACCTTTTCAATAAATCTTTTAACTACTTAGCTTGTGAACTAAATATACCATCATTATTCTAGACAATCTGCAAACCTAGGAAAACTTCATTTCTCCCATCATGCTCATTTCAAATTCATTCTTCATTTCCTCAGAAAATTTATCATTGGCTTTATCATTACCTCCAAAAATGATGTCATCAACAAATATTAAAATGATCAACAAACCATCTTCAATTTATTTTAGATACAAGTTACTATTTGTTGTACATTTAAAAAATCCAACCTTTGCCAAGTAACTATCCAACCTCGCATACCAGGTTCTTGGTGCTTGCTTCAGACTATAAAGAGCTTTCTTCAATCTATATACCATGTCTTTGTCTTTTGATAAAAGAAAACCTTCAAGCTACTCAATATAAATCTCGTCTTCTAGTTCTCCATTTAGAAAGGCAGATTTAACATTCATCTGATAAACCTTGAATTTCTTGTCTATTGCATAAGCCAGGAACATCCTTACAGATTCTGCTCTTGCTATAGGTGCATATGTTTCCTCATAATCAATATCTTCTTGTTGGGAAACCTTTACAAACAAGTTTGGCCTTGTTTCTCACAACTTCTCCTTGCTCATTCATCTTATTCTAGAAAACCCATTTTGTTCCTATTACATTCTTGTCTTTTGGTCTAGGAACTAACTTCTATGTATCATTATTTACTATCTAATCTAATTCTTCCATCATTGCTTGGATCCAATGATTATCTTTGACTGCTTCATCTGTGCACTTTGGTTCAACTTGAGATATCAAGCATATCTCCTCATTTACTTTGTTCTTTGTCATAATACCTTTGTCTTTACTTCCAATTATCTACTTAGGAGGGTGTGTAATGCCCCGCCTAGAGATCCTTGGAAACAAGGATTCAAATCAAGCCAAGATATCTTTTTTTTACAAGTATGAATGCACAAGACAACATCATACAGGGATCACAAAGATCGCAACAGAAGACTTCAACACAATCCCGACAACCAACGAATCTTTGAACGCCACTACCAAACTGACATACCCAAACAAAAGCCAACAACCACCACAAGATGAGGGCACAAGAAATGACCACTCATCAACAAAACACCAAGCTGGGGTAAAATGCAGAATCCCAAAATTTGGCTAAGCCTGAAATCCTGAAGCCCTGAAAATTGGCTAAGTCTGGATTTCTGAAGCCCTGAAATCTCCTAGAATCCATAACTTATCTCTGAGAGGTCTAAAACCTATCTCAAATGATTTGTCGCATATATTAAAATATATCTTAAGTATAAAGAACTTAAAAGATATATTTTAAACCCCTAGGAAATCTGTTTTGAACCAGGAAGGTGTAAGAACCAACTTTCGAACTTTCATCCGACAAGCCTAGATAGCCCCTGTTTCTCGCGCGAGAAAGAAAACTGGTCTCGAGTTTTGCACGAGATCTTTCACCGCTTCGCGCGAGGACTACTGAGCTTCGCGCGAGGATTCACATTCTTGTGCGAGGATTCCTATGCACCGCGTGAAGATTTACATTCTCGCATGAGAATTGTATTCTTTCACACGAGGAAGAAATAGTCTTGCGCAAGGAAGAAACAGTCTCGTGCGAGGAAGAAACAGTCTCGCGCGAGGAAGAAATACTCTCGTGTGAGGAAACAAATCAGCGCGACACAAAACACAAATAAAAAGCTAAACAAACAAGGAAACCTCCACACCGGGGAGTACCAAATCCACGTAAATCGAGGAATGAACACTTGAGAGCACTAACAACAAGGAAAGAGGAACATCTAACCATCTAAAACATAAAAGCAAAGCACATACTGGAATAAACATCGCAATGAACAAAATACATTTCAGAACTAAACAACCAAATAAAGGCGTAGTTCCTCCCAACCATTAATAGCATCATAAGACCATCGTGGGTCCTAGCCATCCCCCATGCGTAACATCCCAAGCCACCAACTAGATCGTCGGTACTATCGTAATAGGGATGTCACTACTAAAAACATGCAACAATATAAGCATAAGGAAATCTAACATGCTAGTGATAACGCATAAGATAATCCTACAGTAGATAACATCACCTATCACATGCTAAACAACAATAAGCAATAGATATACTACTAAATCAAATAACATCATCTAATCATGTGCTA
Source organism: Cupressus sempervirens (assembly GCA_028749045.1). NCBI lineage: Eukaryota > Viridiplantae > Streptophyta > Pinopsida > Cupressales > Cupressaceae > Cupressus > Cupressus sempervirens. Next base: position 476,340,085 of record CM053783.1, on the reverse strand, counting down.
AACATCATGATAAGGGAATGCGTCAAGTAAACTAACATCATCTAAACATGATATCCAAGCATTCCAATGAAAGCATAAATCACAAGAAAGCATACTCCGAAACCCGAAGTACCAAGTGAAAACATCCAGCAACGGTCGCACTAGGATAAGAGACCGTCTCTGTACACCAGTCCCTAGCAATGGTGAAGGTAGCTATGCCTCCCAACCACATGGCACCCGTAAGTCCACACCCGCCGTGCTGATGGAGATAATGATCCAACCACAAACACACATAAAACACAACATCCATGGCTAACACTCACGCCAGACAGTATGATGGCTGCAACCAAGAACCTAAGACAATGCAGGGAGTAAAGGTCCTGGTCAGACACTCAATAGGCTACTATGTAGGGGCTGACATCCTGGAGAGTCGCTTGGCATCAAAAAGCCCAAGCTTGGATCGTGTGTCCTCAAACTTAAACGGGTGCTCACACATTGTGTCCTCAAACTTAATCGGGTGCTCACACATTTTACTTATCTTAAGTTTTATTACCAGTCACACATTTTATTTAGTTATCACTTATATAAAGCTTCCTCTGCCAACCCATGACGCCATGATCGTCGGGTTGCAAGGTAGAAGTCCCCTCCATATGCCACCCTACCCTACCCATGCTCATCCTACGACAAGTGCCCGTGGGCATGCATGCTCCCATCCCAACCCTAATGATCATAACTTCTGACAAATCCACGGAAGATTGGGCCTCGCAAGTCACCCAACAAATGTACGCGCACGTACTTGTGTGTGGTGCACCATCATCACGAAGATCATAACACAAGGACAGGAATGAGAACACAATGCAAAGAAAACACCCAACTGAAAGAAACACAGGAAGGATGGATTCTACACGAATCCCAAAGCCAACAAAACCATACATCATTAAATCACTCAATCAGCCTCAATCTGAGAGTATGGATTCTACACGAATCCCAATGATGTAACAAGACCAAACATCATGAACTCACTCAACCGGCCTCAATCCGAGAGTATGGATTCTACATGAATCCTAGCATTCACGAAACAAATGCAAAGGTCCAACAAAAACCATAACAAGTAAAAAATCACTCAACCGAACACGTCGGGAGTACGGATGTAACACGCATCCCAATGCAACATAAAAGTGCAAAAGTGGTCTGACTGATATCCAAATGGATCATCAAGGTCCACGACCTACATTGTGCTAAGAAATCCCCAAAAAATAGGGCGGCATGCAAAACGAGGTAAAAACTCCAAAAATTTGGAAAACTTCAAAATTAAAACCCATTTGGCCTTTGGGTTCAAAAACCCCAAAAATCCAAAAATCAATGGAATCAGACACCGTATGCAAAAATGGCCAGCATAACGGTGCAAAATCCCAAACCCTCATCCCGAAAACCAGGGAAATGTTCATACCTACCCAACCAGGTAGAACTAACATACAGAAACGAAGGGGAACACTAGTTCTCAGCCTCCAAACAAACGGCTACCAAAAATAGAAGTAGAAACGAAGCAGAAACAATAAAACAAGAAAGCCCTACCTCACAGCCAAAAGGGCAAAACGGGAATCTGAACCATAAAATAAATATCCCGCAGAAGTAGTTGAAAATCGCGACAATCCAAGGTTTCCCCGAGTTGGATCCAACGAGCCCAACCTCGCGACGATCCCACGCTCGTAGCTCCCACAATGAACAAAACAGTAAATCCTCATGAAGAGGATTTTGGGTTTTACTCTCCAACTTTCCAATTTGAAAGTGAGAAGTGAGGAATTAAATTCCTCATTAGATACTTATTCACTTTTCAGGTGAATAATCGATTAGGGCATTTAACCAGCCAATCTAGTTAAACCCCGAATCGACCCAAACAAAAACAGGCTATTCCTATAAATAGGAATTCATCTATGGCAAAGCTACCAGAAATTAAAATAAATCAAATAAAAAGCCTGAAAACCCAAAAACACAAAAATCACTTTAAACAACTTTCGCGACAATGCGAACCTCTAAATGCACAAACACGCTTATTGGTCTAATCACATAATGCAAATGAGTTCGAATTTAATAATCACCGAAAGGTTTAATTTAAACATTTTAATAAAGGATACGTCGACCATACAAGGACGACATTGGTAAAATATGAAAGGCTGAATCACTAACTCCATGTGCCACTACCAGGGATATAATCCTGCACACTAAACAACACGATCAAGTGCAATTGCATATAATAACATAGTCGAAGCAATAATGCGTTAAATCACCTAATTTAACCATTTATTTAATTATATTAAAATAATCTATTTACATCACTCACGTTCGCATAAAGCATAACAACGTAGGAATGAAGTAAATAACCATAGCATTAAATCCATCACATAACATAATCATTGGTATGTCCAAATACCAGATCACCAGATATCATCATAAAACACACTGTCATCTCAAAATGGCATCATTATGCAATATGATTAACTGAACAACATAGTAGTCTAATATCTATGATACTAGAATCAAAGAGTAACATTTGACCCTCAGGTCATCTCAAATGTAAAACATCACAAGAGTAACAAATATCTCTCTAATCAGAAATATAACAAGGTAAATGTCCGCAGCGCATAACCAAATAATCTCACATGAACAATCCATTTAATTACTTAAGCATTTAATAATGATTGATTACTCTGCATTAAAAAGGCATTTAAAACACATAAGAAAACACAGTAAAAAACATGACGAACCACTGCTACAGGAACCTAGTACAGTGCAGCATGGTAAAAGGAACATAGTGCAATCTTTGCACACATCTTAGGGTAATCACGGAACAACCTCATGATACCACATCGATCCTGGTAACCACTGGCACAAACCTTAGTGAACCAAAAATCACATCATAATCTCAAAGATCAATCAAAAGCATAAACAAAGCAACTGATACAGAAACATAAATCCAAACACCTCAACAATGTAGACCACTCAGGGTCACAATCATGATCCATCACAACAAAAGATCATCAAGGTCGCATCCATTAGGACGACTTACAAAAGTCAAATGGGAGAGGCACTACAGGGTGATTCCTTGTCAGATTTCTATTAGGGGTTGGAGTTGACATTTCAGCTCTTATCTCTTCTCTAGGTTTAGAACTCTATTCACCTCTATGCTCAAAAGTTAGCACATCATTCTGCAAGTCATTGTTAGTCTTAAACAAAAATTCAACATTCTATCTAACAATTCCAGAGTTGTTCTCTTCTTCATCTAAATTATAATATACCATCTTTTCTTTAGTTCCAAACTTCTCATCAATCAATACATTTGGCCATTCAACTATTGTCTTAGTTCCATAGTTGAAACATCTATAAGCCTTACTTTTCAATGAGTAGCAAAGAAATATACCTTCATCACTTCTTGGATCAAACTTACCAATGTCATCGTCTCTCTTAATATAACATTTTCTCCCAAATATCTTGAAATATTTTACTGATAGTGAATGTCCAAACCATAGTTCATAAGGTGTCGTATCCATACCTTTTCTGATATGTATTCTATTCAGAGTATATACTATTGTATTAGCTACTTCTCTCTAGAATTTCTTAGAAACATCATTCTCAAATAACATTGTTGTAGCTTCTTTTGATATAGACTTATTTCTTCTCTCAACAATCCCATTTTGCTTAGGTGTTCTAGGTGTAGATAGTTGTCTTTTGATTCTATTTTCTTCACAAAATCTGTTAAAATCTCTAGAGGTGAATTCTCCTCCTCTATTAGATCTAAAACACTTAATCTTAACATCATATTCATTCTCAACTCTATTCTTAAATATCTTAAGCTTCTCAAAAGCTTCATATTTCTCTTTAATAAATACTACCCACATCATTCTAGTGAAATCATCAACAAAAATCATAAAATACCTTTCACCATAAAATCCTTTTGTTCTAGAAGGACCACTCAGATATGTGTGAATGATCTCCAACTTCTCTATGGTAGTGAACTTCTTGCTAGGGAATGATACTTTCTTCTTCTTAGCCAAAATACATTCCTTACACACAACATTAGTAGGCTTAACAATCTTAGGAAAGTCTTTGACTACAAAAGTGCTACTAACCTTCACAATATTATCAAAGTTTATGTTACATAATCTTCTATGCCACAACCAACTATTATCCACTTTAGTTACCAAATATGTCATCTCAATACGATTCAACTGAAATACATTACCTCTGGATCAAGTTCCAGTTCCAATCATCTTACCATCTCTGTCTTTGATAGTACAAGTCTTCTTAGTGAACTACAACAGATAACCCTTGTCCATCAACTATCCAAAACTTAATAAGTTATGCTTCAATCCATCAAAAAAATAGACATCAACAGTGTTAGTTTTACCATTAAGAGTAATGACAGGTTGCATTGTTACCAACTCCAAGAATACCTCCATCGTAATTTTTAAACTTAACAAACTTATTCATATCACTAGTAATGTGATGTGAACAACCACTGCCAATTATCTAGTCAGACTTATTTTCCACTGGCATAACTAGAGTTCTTTCTTCTCCAATTTCTCTATCAAGATCATATTCCTTGATACCCACAAATCCTAATTCATCATCACTTTCACTTTGACCTTTTTCACCAAATTCTTCATCTTCATTTGCATACAAACAATTTCTATCTCTATCTCTTATAGGGTTAAACTTCCCTTTATACTTTTTCTCTCTTTTAGGATATTTAGATGTATAATGATGGGTGCTTGCACTTCTTGTCAAATTAGGTTGAATGTTTAGGGTACTAAAGGCTATTTCAACTCTTGCGAAGTCATTAGACTATCTCAAATATGATTATGTTGATTCTAATCTTACAAGCAATGTTTCCTTAATGCAAGGCATCAATAGTTGAATCATCTGTGCTATTGGCTTGAATCGTGGTGTCAAACTTTTCAAGATCTTCCATATGACTTCATCATCTTCCTTGGTTCAACCATGAGATCAAATACTGAAAACCATTTATGATATTCTACCAATATAACTTCTTATAGATCCATCTTCCATCATTCTAACATCTTGAAATGTGCATATCCAATTCTGTAATCTCATTCTTTTTACATGATCATCACCTTCAAAAGTAGATTATAAAGCTTTCCACATTTCATGAGATGTTACAAGAGACTTTACCTAACTGTACTCATTCTTTGGAAATGATGTCGATAGGGCTTCTCTTTCTCTCATGTTATACATCAATAGATCTCTCTCTTCTTCACTACACCCTTCAAGCTTTTCTTCTTCAACAATTGACTTTTGACTTTTTGTCAAGATCCAATATCCTAGACCCATGTAGAATAAACGAGTCTTCATCTTCTCCTTCCAACTATCATAGTTGGCCCCATCAAATCTTGGACAATCCTGTCTAAACATATTTTCCATTGATCTCCCAAAGCTACTAAGCTTATTCTTCAAGGACCTGATGCTTTGGTACCAATTGTTAAAATATATAGTCCACTAATATAACTGAGAGAAGGGGGGTGTGGATCAATTATACAACTAATATCACAATTAACAATATTAAATAATCTTAACCATATGAGTAATGTAAACTGAAACCACAACAAGATACTCATACACAATAACACCATATATGTTAACTAGGGAAACTCTTGATCAAAGGGAAAATCTCAGTGTGGATGGTACTGAAAAGATGATGTACTGATATAAATATCCCTTGTTAGAGGATAGTCCCTTGTAGGAGTTTGTTACAACATTCAATACACATGATTCCATGTTAGGAGACTTTAAATCCATGTTAGCATATTTCAACCCTATTAGGAGTTGTGGCAACCCTGTTAGGTGTTGTGGAAGATAGTTAGACCCATTACCCAAATAGCTTCAAGGGCAAGACAAATGAACCCACTATCCAAATGATCTCTGTATTATTCCTTGTAGAATAATATAACTGAAATGTACTTCCTTCCTATGTCTCTGTCCTATCAACTAAACTTCTACTCCTTCAGATCTTGAAACTAGATCTTGAATCTCGCATCCAATAATCCATTGGATTGCTTACACGCATTCAGTAATCACTTTTCTCCTTTTTACTATTCACAGTTGAAAAACAATCACAATACTTGAACACTCTTATGCAAACAAGGAAAACATATTTCCTTTATACCATATTTTCATAATAATTCCTTGACTCAGCCTTGAGGCTTTCCCAATTAATTAAAATAAGATAATTTAATTAATTATAATTACAATAGCACTATTAGCTCATAGTCTATACTAAGGCTTGCACACTCACTGATGTCATCATCTAACTATCCTCTATCACTACCTGACTATGCATTTCTTCATTACATCTGGGATATAAGATAGACAACAATCATCATGAATTGCTTTCCCAATACTTTGTCTCTAGATTGCTCTCTGTCAATCAAGTACAAATTTCGTACGCCATCAACTTAGACTTTGCGTACTTAACCATGTCATTAAGACATTGTGATGTAAATGCCCATAATTGTGCATGACTAGACAATCAAACCATTGTCTATACCATCAAGGTCTATGTCTGTTACTCTGCCAATCTTTACAGAAACAATGCTATGTTGACATCAATGACAAATACTATCATGAATGCAATATATCTATACTCTCCAATGCTCACTCTTTTAGGGTCTATTCTTACACCTTCTTTGGACACAATGTGTCCCAACAAATTTCCTTCTTTGGCCCCAAATTGACATTTTTTTGGATTTAGTGATATCTCATATTCAAGAGCCTTGCCTTCTTAAATATTTTTCTCCAAATGGTTACAACGGTCCTCAGCCTTCTTTGAATAGATAGTAAGGTCATCCTGGTAGACCACCAAGATATAATCAATAAGTCCCTCAAAGGAAACATCCATAGCTCTTTGAAAAGTTGCTCCACCATTTTTCAACCCAAATGATATTCTAGCATAGACATATGTTCCCCATGGGGTTGTAAATGTTGTCTTATATTGCTTTGTCTCTTTGACTTTCACTTGGTTGTGGCTAGGAATAATTCATGATAGATAAGATTTCATTTTGTGTAACCTTTTGCAATAAAACCTCCATATTTGGAAGAGCACAATTATCCTTTAATGATGATATATTCAAATTTCTAAAATCAAAACACAATCTTTTGTCTCAATTTTTTTTTCTTCTATTAGGCACCGAATTAGAAGCCCATGTAAACTATGTAATGGGTTTGATTATGCCAACATCTCTCATTTTAACCATTTCATCTTTCATTATAGAAGCTAACATGGGATTTATTAGTCTTTTCTTTTGTCTGAAAGGTTTGACATCTGGTTTTAAAAGTATTTCATGTTGGAACAAGTATTCTTTATAAGATTTTAAGTCATCATAAGACCACACAAATACATGTCTATACTTCCTCAATGAAGCAATTAATTTTGATCTTATTTTGTTTGATATTTTTTTTCCAATAAGAACCTCTCAAGGAGAATACATATTTCCAAGATTAATTTTCTCTTGTAGAGAAACACGTGTATGATTCTTGATATTTTCATTATCATCAAAGATGTTTTCTAGAGCTACCAATCCTTTTGGCATCTTATTGGATTTAAGCTACACAATTTCCTCTCCAAAAATGGTCTCCTTGCGATCTTGACTCTCAACAAGACCGTTCCAATCAAGGCCAATATCTTGATAGCCTTATTCACATGTCAAAAATTGCAATAGATCCTTATGATCACTGAAGACTTGCTAGTTATGCACATTATCATGGACTAATCATCTATTTTTCATCTCAACCTGAACCACTTCTTGCAATGGATTGTCAATCTATTTGATGGATAAATTAGTCATCATATAAGGCAACAAATTCTCTGTTCTATCAATCCAAGTGATTGAAAATACATTAAAAAATAGAAGTAAATCCCACACATAATTTATGTACCTTTTTAACCTTGAGTTTTTTGTCATGAACATGCCTCTAATTTGATATATTATTAGTTCCAAATCACCTAACATTGAAAGTAACTTTATTTAATGAAATTTTGCTACATTTAATCCTAGAATTAGTGCTTCATATTCAACAACATTGTCTCTGTACTCAAAGTTCAATAAAAAGGAATACTTGAATATTTTACTTGATGGTGATGTAAGGATTACCCCATCTCCATTACCCTCTTTACTACACGCTCCATCAAAATGCATCTACTATATCTCATTATCTTCTTCCTACACCAAAACCTTATCTTCTACAACTTGAATATGTTTACTTACTCTCATCTGGAAGTTATCAACATTTGCTTGGTAGAAATTCACTCTATTACCAGGGTGGAAGTTTTCAACAAGATATTCATACCTTAGCTCTTTATCAATTTTGATGTTTTGACCATTTATAGGAATAGTTGCATAGGACAATTTCAACTATATATGTCCTCCAACTAAATTTGACCATTGTCTTGAAAGTAGCATACCATAATAGGCAGGAACTTCAACCATAATAATATTTGTTTTTATAGGAGATATCATGACAAGTTGGGAATTTAAAATCAAGTTACTGGTACTGATCTTGTATCAATAGCATAACACTTTCCATGGGTAATGTCTACTTTCAATCTTAACTCCTTCATAACTTCAACATGCATTATGTGTGTGAAAAATGTGGACGCATGTCTATAAACCATTATTCTTGAGAATACCCATGAATGAGAGCATCTGAAGATGTGGACTATAGATTCCTATCTATTACATGCAAGAGCTGTGAGATGGTGGCTCTTGAGTTAACCTGGCTATGAAAACCCTTGCAAGGTGAACCATAGAATGGAAGATTGAAAGAGTAGAGGAAAGAGTGCCAATATCCAAGAATCTAGAATGGATGTAATGAAAATGAAAGCTAAATGAGAGAAAGTAGAATGCAAGCTAAACTAGAAAATAAGTATTACCACCCCTATTTAGAAATAGATGATTTAAGCTATAAGCATGGAGAGAAACTAGAATGAATGAGAAGCATGAAGAATGAAGAATAGAAGATAGAAGAAGAGGAGCTCCAAAAGTATGAGATCTTTAATCCTACAACATAACGTTAGTAAAAGAGTGGAGTTGTGAAGTGAGGAGAGAGCTCTCCCTTTTAAGGATAAATGGACGATAGAGATCATAAGGCAAGATGAATGTGATCAAGGGTGGATTTTGAAAGTGGGAGTGATCCATGTGCACAAGAATTTCCACCAATCATGATAAAGAGTTTACTTTTGTCCCCCATGTGGAGAAAAAATGCCATTTCTTTTACTTTTAAATAATGGAAATGCTTTATGTGGGCACACTTAGGATAAGTGGGAAGTGAGACTTTTTATATATTTTTTGTATTTTTTTGAGAGATTTGAATTTATTTTTTGTGATTCATCAAAACACCTATTGCTAGGCTTTCACTAATATTATCATTTTTCAATTTTTTTAGGATTTTTAGGATTTTTTCAGCATCATATATGATTTTTTTGGAATTTTTGAATGACTTAGAGATTTCTCACTCTCAAGAAAGATCACATCAATTTGTCCCAATGTTTAGCAATGTGTATAATATGATGGAGTAGAAACCAAGTGGATAAGATGGATAAGAAAGAAAGAATGAAGCAAGTGAAAGTGACCCTAAAGGACTGACTCATCAAGAGTACCCAAGCTAGGGAAGGACTAAAATAGCCATATGAAGAAAGTTTGGGATAAGAAAAGAAAGCCAAGAAAAGAGATAACATGATAAGTAGTAGAAGCCAATAATAGAGATAACATATAGGATAAGCAGTGGAAGCCAATAAGAAAGATAGCATGGAAGCATGTAATCTAAAAGAGTAGACATGTCAAGTGGCTTATGAGAACCATGTTTTATTCTTTATTATGATCAATACCAAGGGGCTAATTAGATAAGAAAATGATAGGATAGAGCAATAATGATGAAGCTAAGTAACAATTTAGGATAAGAAAACTCATGATATCGTAAGCAATAGAGAAGATAGCCAATGCTCACGGATAGCTCAACATTGTCAAGATCAAAGAGGAAAGATGGAATAGAATGATGGTGGAAGAATTATGCATGATATCTATTTACTAGATTTTCATCATGGTATTTATCCAAGGTGCCACAAGAAGTGGTTTTCACCATAGAATGAATTTATTTCTCTTTACTTTTGCTACCAAGGAACCTCAAGAAGTGGTTTTCACCAAGGCACATTTTTTTTCTTTTGTGCTTTTCTTTTCAATTTTTTTATTTTTGGTTTTTTAGAAATAGGTCAAGCTTTTTCAAGTTGGATAATGCTCCTATAGGAAGGATAAGTTATGATAAGCCAAGACAATAGAAAATTATGCTCATAGATGTTGATAGAGTCATGGAAGAGAGATGGTAGTAATGCAAGTATATGGAGGATAAGAGTTCATGCCTTGAAAGGCAAGAAGGAGTATGGATAACAAGTAAGTGTAGGCTCAAAAATATGACATAAGTGTTAGTGAAAAAGTGGGAAAGATGAAAATTGTCACACACCTTGAAGGGTAGTGGAATGCTGAAGGGATCATGGAGGAAATATCTTAAGGTTTAGATGTATAAAGTGGTTGATTAATCTTGGAGGAAGATATAGTGGAAGGATTCAAAATAGTTTTAGGAATATGTTTGGCAGAAAATGGAGTGGAAGCTATTGGAAGCTTGAACGCCAACTTTGATTTATGTTCAAGATTCAAGTCTTTCAAGAGAAACTTGGGAATCCATAAAGCTTTAGATTTTCCTTTCGATACTTTAGAACACATTTCTTCAGTAACGGGTTTAGGAACCCATATTTGCTTTGATTTTACTTTTTGGATAGTCAAACTTTGTGGTCTCTTAGATATTTTTACTTTTTGCCCATTTACATGTTGATTGGATAAGACATAATGATCTTTGATTTATGTTTAAGATTCAAGTCTTTCAAGAGAAACTTGGGAATCCATAAAGTTTTAGATTTTCCTTACGATACTTTAGATCACATTTCTTCAATAATGGGTTTAGGAACCCATATTTGCTTTGATTTTACTTTTTGGATAGTCAAACTTTGTAGTCTCTTAAATATTTTTACTTTCTGCCCATTCACATGTCGATTAGATAGGGCATAATGATCTTCATTTTTCAATGGTTTCTTGTATTTCTTCTTAAGTTTATCAAAATTGATTCCAAAAGACTTGGGACTTGTGGATGAAGAACATTGATATGACTAGTTTGGATGAAAAAGTGGATTGTGATTTGTCCATAGATTTATCCTTTCAATATCCTTTTCATCTTTAATAGTAATCTTATCCTTTTCCTTGGCATCTTTGTTATTAAATACTCTTTCTAATGATACAAATCCCTTAGGAATTTTGTTTGTCTTTAATTGAATGACTCCTTTGCCAAATAGCATCTCTTTCCCGTCAACCCTATCTACAAGATTATTAAGGTCTATAATTTGAATTTCATACCTCCCTTCACATGCTAATAAACTGATAATGCCTTTGTTATCTTCAAAAACTTGCAAATTATTCACATTATTAGGAATTGCTAGCCTATTTTTTATTTCTATTTGTGTGATATCTACATTAGTAATACTACCTTTTCTGATTGCCAAATTAGCCAAAAAATCTACATGAACATTTTTAGATATGTCTATATAAGTTATGTTCAATGCATAAAAAAGTTCAATAGATTCTGATACTTCATTCTTATATTGTTTCATCTTATCCTTTTTTGCAACAAATTTATTTCTAACCTAAGAAACAATCTTATCATAATCACCAAAAACATTTGAAATTTTTATTTGCTATCCTTAATCCTAATAACAAGGCCTCATATTTAGCTATGTTATTAGTACACTCAAAAGATATCAGGAATGAATATTTGAAAGTTTTACCTTCAGGAGAGACAAATACTACACTTGCACCATTACCTTCTTTGGAAAATGAGCCATCAAAATTCATCCTCCATACTTTATCATGATATATGGAAACACATTCACTAATGGGATCCACTTTTTGTAAGGTTTCCTTAGTGATACTTATTTGGAAATGGAAAAATCAAGTCATTTGATTTGGATTGATGTTTTCTACTAAATACGTTGACCTGGGTTCTCTGTCTATCCTAATATTCCAACCATTTACTAGGACAGTTGCATAAGATAAATCTAATTGAATATTTCCTCCTACAAAATTAGACTATTGTCTAGAAAAATCATACCATACATAGCAAGAACCTCTAATACTGAAATATCAATTTTATAAACCTTTTCAAGACAAGAAGGAAATTTGAAATCAACATCTTTTATAACTCCCACAACAGGGACATATTTTTTATCCATGGCATATCATTTAGCATAAGGAATATCAACATCTAGATTTAAACTTTTCATCATATCAATAGGCATAATATTTACAACTGCTCCTGAATCAATCATGCAATTTTTACCAATTTATCATTTATCATTAGAGTTAGATAAAATGGATTGATTTGAGTAGGATCCTTATTAACAATAGTTCCTAGATATATTTTAGGTATCTTTTGAGCATCTTATTTTTCTTCTTTATTACTTTCTACTTCAAATATCAATTTTAAGCCTCTTTTGTGTAATGTGGGAATTTCATAATTTCCATTAGGTGAACAATGAATTTTACATGAGATAAAGCTTGAGCTACAAAGGAATTATAGTCACAAGAATTCTTACCAGAGGGATGCTTATCATTTGTTTTCTTTGTAAATTTTGGTTTCTCCTAATGTTTATTAATATTTTGGTCCTTACCTTTGATTTGTTTAGCTCCCATCTTGGCAAACATCCCTACCATTCTGCTTTGTTCTTCCCCCCGGTTCCACAACTTATAATTGCTTCTCACCTGCTCCATTACAACAATAGTATAAGCTTATTTCTCTTCCTTAGATAACTTTCTGATTCATGGGAGTTCTTCATCATCTGAAAACACCTCTTGATTCATTTGATACCTTCCATCTATATAATTTGATGTGTAGTCATCCTTTGATGTTTCCTCACCCCAACATGGTCCACTCAATACTGCATTACATCTAGGTTTTTCATCATTGTCATTATTTTTCTCATCCCAAATGTTTTGAGTGATTACTCATTGGTCTGCCACATGAGGTAGTAGGAAAACATCACACCAAGGCTTATTATTATCAAAATGATTAGTTCTTTTGAGAGGGCCTAGAGTCTCCTTGGTTTCCACTAGTTTTCCATCTTTCCAACTAGTATTAGAGGGCATATCTTGTATCCTATATCTATCATTTTTTTAATAAAAGGATGGTTATTTCTTTTTTGGGGGAAATTATTTCTTCCACTTCCCATATTCATCTCTTTTATCATGTTTAGAATCTTATCAATATTATATCTTCTTTGTTCTGTTTAGGAGCCTTAGGATTAAACAACTTAGGATAATCACTTTTCAATCCTTTGCCTATTTCCTTTCTAATGTTTTTCAAAGATAACACAATCTTGAAAGCTTGTTGCACAATGACAAGCTTTTCCTTCCTGATCTTATAGTTCATCTTATGATCCAGAGCATCTATGTAGAAGTCCATAGGAAACATGTTGAGTGGCCTAATATATCTTGGCACCTTATTTAAAACCTTATTGAATCTCCTATTAAATTTAAGTATGGTTTCATTCTAATTTTTTAATTCATGTGAAGCAAAAGAAGGATCTTTATGATCACCAAAATGCTCAATGAGTTGACCAACACATTCCTGCCAACTTCCCAACATCCATCAGGTAAAAATTATATACCATTCTACTACATCTTCATTTAAGGATTGGACAAATAACTTCATTAGGACATCCTCATGAGCTTCACTCATTTCTTCAATTACTACCTTTAAATTTATACAATGAGTTTCTACTCATATAGCTCCATTCTCATAGTACTTTAGGATTGCAGTTCTTAAATCATTTGATTGAGGATTTGGAAATCCATATATATACCATAAAAATCCAATTTTCTATACCTCTCTAATGGCATAGGAGCCCTAACATTCTAATTGAACCTATTATTTTGATGTCTATTGTTTTTTTACATATTCTGATTATTGTTCATATTCCTTCCTCTAGGTTGTCATTTATTTTTTGCATTATTGTTATTACCCACAAATGCATTATTATTTCCAGCATTATTGTGATTGTATGCATTATTATTATAACATGCATTGTTTATTTTTATTTTTATTTTATTAGCAGGCTTCCTTAAATATCTATCAATATCTCTTCTTCTTTTAGTCATTTGTGGATATTATGTATGGTTATCTACTCTATTATCCACATAATTTTTTATTCTTTGTCTAGGTTGATTGTCAATAAATCTATGTATACCATTCCTACCTATTCCAAGTCTTTCTTCTTCTCTCTCTAGTCTAATTCTCTCTGGTGATGATGTAACATGCACATTGATCCCTAGTTATTCTGATCAACTTTAGGACCTCACTAGGCTACCTTTTCAAATCTCTTGTAGCTGTCAGTCCTCATAAACTTTGCAAATTTTTTAATCATTTCGCCTGCTCTAACATCATCATCTTTAAATTCATCATTTGAAGATTGATTATCTTGGGGGGTTTTTGTGATTTTGCTAAAACAAATTAGTCCCTCTCTGAAAAGGGATGTGCTCTTGAAATTGAGTTCCATTCTCAAGATTGTTTTCTTCTTGGATTTTAGTTCCATTAACTCTATCATTAGGAGAAAGGTCTCTTAGTTTTTCAGCCACCTTCCCACAACTTCCCAATATCATGTTGGACACATTCACTACTCTTCTATTACACTTCTTAAGAGTATACTCTTGGTGCTCACTGGTATGTGCATATCTCCTTCCCCACATAAATTTCAATGACATCCTTCTAATAGTATGCTACTTTCTTATTACTACCAACTGATTGTTCATAGACTTTTTAACTATAGAGTCACCACCTCTATTATAGAGGAAAAGTTAAACTTTGTTCTTTTGGGTTTTTTCTCCAGTAGAATGCATAAAATCTTCATTCTATATTTATGATCTTGTAAAACCAATAGCTTGTGGGTTACTTCACAATCCCAGATTGTGTAGACAACTCCCCAATAGAGTTGCCAATTTTTTGGTGCCCAAATTAGCAGATTAGGTTTCCTATGGAACGATGATCCAATTATGGGAACTCCTATTAGCAATTTTCCAATTAACAAGTTCCACTCCAAATCAATGTGAACCTTTACAATTCTTGCTCTACAAAACCAAGCCACGTAGGCCTATACGTCACACCCTAGAGGCTTTTTAGCGAAGATAACTTGGGGGACTTGGGTGTTTAGGAATTTGATTAAAAAGTTGTTAAATATTTGTTGGTGTGATATATGAATGTATGATGGATTGATGATCTTCATTAATTGGTTATGTGTCCTTTCTGTAATCGACATGAAAACTCAAAACAATAATCAAAAGACAAGTGTCTTAATCAATGGAGTCTTTACCATTATTCTATCAATAATTGAAAATGTTTAAAGTAACCCACAGAGATAGACAATAAATCCCTTCAAGAAAAATTTCTCAATTTAATGATGTATGAATTGTTGAATACTTAAGTAAATTTCAATACTAAGTCTTATTGAATTTAACTTTCCTCAAGAGCCCAACAAGATAGCAATATACATCAACTAATCAATACAATATTATTGTTTTACAAAAAATGAAACAACTTACTATATTCAATCAATTTAACATTTAATTAAAGAAAACTTAAAATTTTATATGAGGAAATAAAATGTATGAGACATAAATGATATCACCAAAAGATCAATCAAACACATGAAACCCTTGTATTAAATTTGAAAATTTTCACCACAAATACATGTGTTTCCAGTGCATACATATAACACAATCTGAAGTAAAGAGGATCAAATTTCTCTATAAAATATATATACGAAAATATATGATGATGATATATCTAAATTCAGTCCTTATAATTATTGATAGCAAATTGGTTAAAAAATAAAAAGGTGTGACCCTTAGTTCACAAAATTTATCATAATCGGCCAACTAATAACTAACTATTATATGTTGATCAATAAAAATAAGATTATAAGAGAAAAAGATTCATTGAGATGAATCTAATGTTGATTCTTCAATTAAATCATTGCATTGTTTTATATGCTTCTGGTATTTATCATCCTCAAGAAGGTCTGGATTGTTGATCACTTGACGAGCCTTAATCTCAATCTCAATCATCTGCTCAATCTACTCAATGGTTCTTGTCATCTCTAGATCGTCATTCCTCATAGCTCCTAGGGCCCATTCCTACATTGCATGGAAAATCCCCATCCATGTTTCCTGATCGACAATATTTCCATCTACGTCATGCCAGAATAGAACTCCATGCTCTATTACCAAATCTTCAAATAACTTGAAAGAAGTCTTGATTTCTTGTGTGTATACATTATGATCATGGATTAATTTATTAGTCTCTCAGATATATTCCTCCTCTACAAGATCATCATTTTCTTTGATAAGCTTTCTATATATTTCATTATGCTGGAGTGCCAAGGGTTTGTATGCATTGTATAAATCCCAAACCTACCTTAACTTGATCAACAACATCCTAAAATGATTTTTTAATACAGAGCTAGATATTTCCCCTCTAACCAAGGAGACATCCTTTAGCCTTTTATTTTATTCCTACAATCTCTTTAATTCACTCTTTAAAGCATCATCAGGTGATTGAATCATAGGCTGGGTTGTTGGCCTTCCTATTTTTAGCAAGCCCTCATACATTTCTTTCCAATTCTCTCTCTCAAATGTCACTTGTTTCATTTGTGACTAGTTAGATAGGGCCATGTCTACTTGCATAGTTGTTGATTTATTAGGGTTTTTTACCCCTACTTTCAATGTCATTAGGTATCCAAAAGCTTGATCAATATCAATAATTTGTGGCCTCTTATGCATAGGATAGAGGGCCCATAATAGCATAGACCTTTCATCTTCTATAAATTTGAAACCAATGATCACATCCTTTGCACCCTGCACATCCAATTTCACATCCTTCTTTCTAGATTTGATTAGGCTATCAAAGATATAGGATGCACTCAAATCCCATCCTGGAAAAACCACGACTCCTTCTTCATTAAGCAATTGTCTCCCTCTTGTTGGATTCATGTTCTCCACTTCCCTCTTGATATGCTCCTTCAAATTGGCCATCAACTCCTTTTCATTTTTTGGAGTGATGTGTTGAAGACTCTACCTCAACATCTTGCCTCTACAATTATATAAAGTAGAAATAAATTCTTTAGATTTGACAAATTCATCATCACTTAAAAACCTCCTAGATTCAAGGATTCTTTCATCCTTTTCAACATCTACTCTATCAAGTATCCGAACATCATATTCCAATGCTTGAAGTGTTGGCTTGTCTAAAGTTCTAGTCACTAGAATAGGGGAATTTGGAAAATTATGTATGTCATTTTTGAATTTCTCTAATTCTTGTTGTCTCTTCTCTTCAAGCTCTATGTTCTGTTCCTATAACTTCTATTGAATTTCCAACCATTCCATATTCTTGAAACTCTCTTCATCTTCAATGCTCTAATGGACCTGGTCCCCCAATTTTTGTGACTTTCTATAGGTATGGATATATCCTTCGAGGCCCATGGATCCATGATGCACATATGATATCCAGTTTGTAACTTTTCTACAATTTTCTCATATAAATTAGTGGTGCAAATTGTAAAATCCCCAAAGGAGAAAGTAGTAAGGAGAAAGGTTTGCTTCCTTTGTTTTCCTCCAAAATATTGCTTGCTTGATTTTGACATTTTCCTTACAATCTCCAAATAATCAATTCTGTCAAGTACTAAGATTGGCAGTTTGTATGGTTTACCCTTAAATCCAATAACTCTAAAACATGTGAAATAATCATATGTATACCAATTACCACAATTGTTCTTAATCTTTTCTCCTAATCCATTATCCTTAGGTCTCAAAAACCTTTTTATATTAGGGCTGATGGAAGGGAAAGCTTGATGCCCAAATAGAGTATACAAGGGCTGGACAAAATGATCTTCAAAAGTAAGATACCAAGACACATTGTATCTATAATCCCATTTTGAAGTCCACATTTGAACTAGCCTTTCCCCACAATTTGTTTCTTGCACATTTAATTTCAAATTTTAATGCCATAAGCCTCTCAATTGACTATAATACAAAACCATATACATGAACAAAGAATATTGTCTAAAATTAGGGCATTCAACATCATTAAAATTAACAAAAGAAGAATGAATATTTTCAACAACATACTCAGCATAATCATAGGGCCTAGGCTCCAGCATTTGAATATTAGATGTTAGCACCATTGGTCCAATCTCCATTAGGTTTGGAACTCTCATTCCTCCTACCTGCCCACATGAGAGATATGTCATGTTGAGGTATGTCTTGAATATGTTAATATTAAATGGAGGTTGACCTATTACAGCCAATGGTTCCCTAATAATCTTATGCAATGTTAGCTTCCATTGCATGTAGGATATATCTGACCTCTCGTATTCATGTTTCAACTTAGTAAATGACAATTTATTTGTGAGACCATCTGTTAATTTGAAAACCTCATTTAAGGAGTCAATTAAAATCTCCATAAATTTCTCCCCCATATTTTCATTGATACACTTATCATCATCATTATACTTACTGATAATAAGCTTTAGCAATTCAACATTCATGAATACGTTGAAGATAGTCAATTTCCCTAAATTTATCTCCATTGGATGACAAAAAGGTGCTTTGTGATTTCTCTTGACATAGTGGTATAGGAAGAGTTCATAACCCCTTTTTTGAGTCTAGACATCTCCAACCTCACTATATTTGTAATCAAGTCCTCATTTATCTTTCTAGGCAGAATTTCTTCTTCCTTTCTCTATTTCTTCTTAGCTTTACCCGTCTTCACTTTCTCAACCTTCCTTTTCTGTGTTGAACTATAACTCTCCATGTTTTTCTAAAAATTCTTTCTGAATTGGGTCACTGCAAACTCAGTGCACTAATGAAAAACCTTACAACTCTATGAAATTCCCTAAATTCAAAATGCAAAATGATTATTATTTTGTACAATGCACCTTATATGTTTGTGCATTTATTACCCCACTTGAATCAATGCCATAAATATTTTGATAATTATAATATAGCACAAAGTGTTAGTAGTCATTTCCTGTCATTACTTTGACACCTCATAAAATATATTCAAATATTTGATCATTGAAGCTTTTGGCGAGAAACATACATACACCTTTGATCGCTATGTCTCAAACCTTAAATAGTAATTTTTTTCTGCTTTTCAAATTTATTGCTATAACACTGATGATAACCCTATCACTCATCACTATATGGAAAACCCCTTGTCTACGACCTTTAATGGAGGATCTTTCTATAGGGTATAGTGATCATGAGCTTTAGTCTTTGTTGTGGGTTCTCATACTATTGCTATAGTACATAGCGATATGCAAATGTTCATTGCTTATCACCATGTTCATATTTCTCCATTTGCAATCCATGATCAACTTCAATCTATCACTATAGGTAATAGTGATCACTGTTGATAATCATATTACTTTATTATTGTAGAACATAGTGATTGACCAATCTCATTGCTATTTGTTAAAACAAAAACCTTATTTCTTTGGTTTTGGATGATCGCTAAAGGTCATAGCAATATATCTCTGTTTATCGCTCATTACTATATTAATAATGTGTCCTCTCCACATAGCAATAGACTTGATCTGTATATGTTATAGAAATATCTCACACCACTTTTGAAAATGACTCTGCTACTATTGCAATAGCATACAATGATACTTGATACTTCATCGTTGTAGCTATAGCGATATATGAAAAAAATCACATATCTCTGTTGGATACAATTGTTAATTGTGTATTGTTTTTGATGTTACACAAATGTCATATTAGTCATCAGATAGAGTCTACCAATCTCAGATGATTAGCAAAGCAATTTACAGTGTCTACCGAGCATTCCTGAACATTACTTAGTAAAGTCAGTTCTTACCGAGCTCACTCAGGCATCAAAGGATTTTGTAGCAGAAAGTTAGTGTTAACTGAGCTCCCAAGGTTAACGAAGAAAAGTTAATGTTTACCAAGCTCACTCGGGCATCAAAGAATTTTGTAGCAGAAAGTTAGTGTTAACCGAGCTCCCAAGGTTAATGAAGAAAAGTTAATGTTTACCGAGCTCACTCATGCATCAAAGGAAATTAGTTTCTACCGAGCTCACAAGGACAACAAAGGAAGGTCAGTGCTAATCGAGTTCACTCGGTCTCCAAAGGATTTTTGCAAGGTTTGCAATGTTTACCAAGCTTCACTTGGTTAACACTAGGAAACCATTCTGGAACAGTGGTTACCGAGCTGGGTCGGCCAGCAAAGGATCTTATTTTAATATTAAGTTCAATTGTTTCATGCAATAAGTGCAGCCAACTGATGTAATGATTTTTTTAGTTGTTGTAACTTATATTTGAGCTGACTTGATAATCTGAAAGGTATATATATAGATGTTCAAATTGTGAATTGAAGTGTGAGTGAGTGTGAGTATATGGATGAGGATGGAATAAGCAAATATTGAGAGAATTTTGATGAAGGATTAAATATCCTAGAGGAGCTACAAAGTTGTATTCAATCAGTAAGGATCCAATGAAGCCGAACAGAGATCTATAATCAGCAAAAGATAAGTTGCATATCATTCAGGTCACCTCATTGTTGCTTTCTAATCATTGTAATAGTGAATCTAAAATCTCTTTACAGAGTTGGTTTAACAACCATTTTGTAAATCCTCTAACAAGGTGATAATTTAGTTGAATTGTTCTAAAGACCTCTAACCAGGCCACTCCTAACATGGTGATTAAATCCTCTAACAAGGTCACACCTAACAGTGTGAATTGTAACCTTTAACACGGTTGGCTCCTAACAGGGCTCACTTCAGAAGAGTGCAAATTGGTGACTAGTTACTTGGTGGTTTTTCCCATATTGGGTTTCCACGTTAAATCTAGTGTCTCTTGTGTTCATTTATTTAACCTTTGTATGCATATTAACTACTATAAATGCTAGATGATTAATAACTAGTTAACCTACCGAGTTACAGTATTTCTGCACTATTTACTGAGTATCAGCAGTAAGTAAGTATTATAGGCATCTAAGGGATTTTTTGAATTGTTTTTGTGGTAACTGATTCAACCCTCCCCTCTCAGTTACTTCATCTATATTTCCAACAATCTCATAGAATTTGAAGAAAATAAAAACCAATATCCATTAACAGGGGTTGCCATGTGATGAGTAAGCCCTAGGAATGCATGTTGGGACATGCACCTTTGGTTTAGATGGTATATTATGATTCATTGCAAACACAAAGAAACATAGTAAGTGATTCTTTTATTTGATCACAATCATACAATCAACTTAGGCTATGAATACTATCCTTGAAATGATACATAATTTACAACATGAAAAAAAATCAATGAGATCAACTATAATCAAGGCAAATAAAAGGTGGAAAATATTTATAAAATATTGAGCTCCACCAATATGTACAAGAATTTTTTGGGGTTAAATAATGCAGAGGAATCACCTATTGTGTTAGTGGTTTGAATTGAATGAAAGTTTTATAGTAAATTTGGGAAGCTTAGTTAATACATTTCTAAGAACATAGAGTTTTTTTTGAAATTCAAAAAATAAAATCTGCAAACAATATAAAAGGCCAGTGAAAAATATTTGGCATCCAAGGGAATTTACAACTGCATTGATCCTTAGTAAATGAATCATATATCGTTCAAGAAAGTGCAACTTTACAAGAAGCACAAGAATGCCTAGGCAAGGTTGAATTAAAGGTGAATAAGTTTCCTAGAGGGGTACATTAATTGATAGATCTTGGATTATCAAAGAGTGTTGATGCAACAAATCAATATGTTGGAAATACTACTTTGAAAAAAAATATGGAGGAGAAGTGAAGGGTAATGTATACTAGTTTCCTAAGGACACATGTGAGGTGAGATTTTTGGATTGAATTAAACCATTTATACACTTGAATAAAAAATTGGATGAAACATTGGTGTCAAGTTCCTCTTCTTAACTTGAACTCTTGACAAATTTGTAGGCCGCTTACCATACATTACCAAGGAATTCCATTAGATGGAGAGTGGAACACCCTACAAAACTGACACAATGATTTCACAATATGTATTATATACTTTATATTCCCAAATTCTTTTAGGTTTTTTAATTTTATTTATTTTTAATTCCAGGGTCATTTGCAAGGGGTTCTAAAAACATTTATTGACTCTTGATAATAGAAGTAAGCAATTCTCTCACATAGAGTTGTGCATTGAATGAATCATTGGATTGTATGGTTATATTTTGAAAGAATTAATGGCAATCTCACCATGTATAAAAATTGTACCATCTTTAAATGGAAGCACCCATCACTTAAGACCTTTTTGCTCCTTCTCTTTAGTGATTTTGTGGACTATGGATGGATTTATGCTCAATCAAATCTTTCTCTTACTCAATACCTTTTCTTGTGTTTTCATTTGTGCAATTTCCAAGACCTAAAAGTTACCCCTTCTTGGGATAACCCTGGCATAGGTCAACCTAATTTGACGTCTACCCCAGGTATTTTGGGTCCCAGGATCAGTTTTGACTTAGGGATCTAAATTTGGAAATTAGGTTACCCCATTAACTTGCTTTGTTTTTGGGCCCAAAACTAGTATAAAAGGAAGCCTAGACACCTCATTTTCACATTACTAGACATTAAAAGACAATTAAAAACATACCTAAAAATAACACATAATTTTAAGCAATTATTCAAGAATTAAAGGAGTTTTCAAGACAATTCTCAAACTCTTTTCAAGATTCAAAAATCATTTATTAGCATTTCCTCTTCAAGATCTAGCATTTTGTTGGTCATCAAGGGAGAAGATATACCTTGTGTCATTAACATTTTTCTTATTCTTTAGTGAACATTTACATCGATTTATCCATTATTTGGTTTTGGTAGATCCATTGCATTTGTGCAGATTTCCTACATCCTTCATTGCAAATTCAACATAAAAATATACAAGCATTGCAAAATCCGTATTGATAAGGGTTTTATGAAGAAAGGTGAATGTTTACATTTGTCTTGATTCCTTACATGATTTACATTTTATTTCATTTTAATGTTTATTCCTCAATTTAGAGCTTGACCAAGGAAATCCCTTGCCAAACAAACAAAATCAAATTTTCTTGTATGTAGGAAATAATTATTGAAATTGTGACTTTGGATATCTAAAAACTACTTGTTCAAGGATTTTGGGAGAAC
This sequence comes from Cupressus sempervirens, assembly GCA_028749045.1. NCBI lineage: Eukaryota > Viridiplantae > Streptophyta > Pinopsida > Cupressales > Cupressaceae > Cupressus > Cupressus sempervirens. Next base: position 476,316,772 of record CM053783.1, on the reverse strand, counting down.
CTAGGTTTATTTTGTTATAGTTCTTTTGTAACATGTCCAATTTTATATAAACCTACTACTATATTTTCTTTGGTTGACATGTACTTGGAGGCCTGGACTTTGATTTTTTTGGGTTTTTTTGTCATGATCGCAAAGCCCTAGTTAGAATAATAGTCATAGTTGCATATATATGATTCTTAGAGTTAAAAAGAATCTTCTCTTTCATATTTTAAGGTAATTTTGCCACCCTTTCTTTTTATCTCTTAGTATAGAGCTATTTCCATATGTTAATTGGGTTGATTTTACATTTAGCTCCTAGATCTATTTTAATCTTGGCATTCAATCAATTGATTTGATTTACATTCACATTGAGCATCTTAAAGTTAGTTAACATTGAATGAAAGAGGAATTTCTTACATACTTCCTTGGTATAATTTGGGTTTATGATTAAGATCCCTTCATCTTACTTGGGCTTTGCTAATCAAACTTGGGTTATATTGAGAATTATGTTTGGAATCCCCTCTTCTCTTGTATTGAATGAGTTAGTGAGAAAATGTGTTGTTAATGAAATTAAATCATCTAGTTTACATCATTAAATTAATTGGGTTCCATTTTCCTCATAAACATTTTGGCAATCCTACACATCTCCACTTTTTTAGTTTTGGAGTTATATTGCTTCTTTGTTCATTCTCCCCTTTGCATGATTTTTGGAGTTTATCTTGTGAAGTTAGATATCTCTATCTTTTATGCTCCTTGTTACATTGGTATTCATTACATATTTGTTGTGTTTATATCTTAATATATTCTCCCTTTTTAATCTCCCTGTTTATTATTTTTATCACATTAAGTCTAGCCTATAACATTCATTATAGGAGAAGCTATAGACTTATGGACTCTTTTGACCATGATTCCTCCTCCCTCCTATGACACACAATGATACCAACATTTTTACTCATGATCCCAATCCTATCATGGAAGATAACTCTTCTCACTCTTCCCATGATGAAGATTAATCCTCAAGAGCTCCTCCTTCCTAAATTGATAATCTCTCTCATGAATTTGATAAGTTGGAAAATTGTCTTGTGTAGGAGAATTAAATCCTAATAGTGTTGTTGTTGTTGAGGCTATTAAGAAGCTTGTTGATAATGATGACAATAAAATCTTCATCTTGCATAATATATCTTGCTTTATTAATACTCATGCTAATCGTTGATGAAATATGCTCAAGATTTAGGATGCACTCCTTCCACAATCATTTAACCTTCTATTAAATCATGCAGGAGAACCTAGTCCAAGTTTGGTCTAAGTTTTCATTTTTGGTTTAGTTTTGGGCTTGTATTGACTCTAGCCAAGTCAGGGATGTGAGTAAGTTAGGAGTTGTTAGGTAGATGCTTTTGGTATGTTTTTGAGTTTTGATTTGTCTCAAGGGACATAGGTCTAGGACATTGAGAAGCGTGAAGGACATGTGTCTTTTTGCCACCTTTTCATATAGTGTTTGATTTCACTCTCGTGTATGGCTAAGGACTCCTATCATGTCATCTAGGATGTAGAAAGTGAATAGATGAAAAAGATGTCAAGTTGGGAAAACATTGAAAAAATTGTCAAGAAGGCATGGCCAAAAACATCCATATTGGTGTCTTAGTGAGAAAATCATGTTCAAACATCAATTTAGGTTACATCTAGACAAGTAAAGAAGTTCCAAAATGAAGGAGAGAAAATTTTCTCGTAGAAACAAAAAGTTGTCAAGTTTGTTCAACTTTTTGAAAAGTTTCTTAACAATTTTTTAGAAAAAAGTTACAAAAGTGAAAGGATGAACTTGGTGCTTATGCCAACCACCTAAAACCTCATTGGAAACTTATATAATCATCATTTAAACACATCCGAAGGGTTGGGAATTGTAATAAGAAAGTTTGAACAAGTGAATACACATTTTTCTTGATAGTTTGCTGCATTTGATTTAGCTTTGTGGACAAATGGATTGAACAGACCAATCTGGTGTTGGATTTGTGTTTCTTATGTTTGTACAATACTTTTATCTTTATGTTTCTAGGTTGTAAGTGTTCATATGATTTGATTTTGAGATTGTCTTCTAAATAGGTAGTGTGATGGTTTAGTTTTGGGATTTTTGAGCAATAATGGTTCTCCCATGAATTCCTATCGTGAGTTATTCATGGTTTCAAGGGAAATGGTAGTAGATCCTATGTGCATAATGTATACTATATTTGGGGCCCTTAAAATCATGGAAATAAATTTAAAAGTGATGCCCTATGCAAGTACTTAGTTAGGCAAATCACAGATTGAAATGAGAAGTTTGGGGGTTTGAAAGTGTTTGATACTTCAACCCAAGTTATGTAGAAATGGGAGAGTTGAGTAAGGTCAACTTATACCAATGGAAAATAAACCATGATAAGTTTTGAAGGATGAAGTACCATACCCTAAAAAGACCAGTCAAAATTGATTTGAAACCCTTAAAGATAGGCTAAAAAGTTGCTTTCTAGTGTATGAACACCTTAGAGATCTGAAACCCAAAAAATATTTAAGATTTCCCAAAAGGGTATTTTAATATATAGTTTTTTTTCCACCTCCTTTGGATTAATTTATAAATAAAACCCAAAAACCCAAGTTGGACGACTAATCCTAGTAAAACTGTTTTGAGCAATTTTGACTTAGGAGTAAAGGACTTGGGTTCAAATTGCAAGATTGGTGTCTAGAAGTTCAAGGGAAGTCTAAGACTATTGATGCTAGTCATCACTCTACAAGGATGAAGAATTTGGTCAGAAAGCCATAGGAACAAGGTCAACAATGAGTTGTGAAGATGTATTTGTGTAAGGAAAGAACCCCAACTATTGGTGTAACTAGGTTGGAGAATGATTAGAGGATAGGATGAAGGTCCTATATGGATTAGAGCTTCAAGGAACCCTAAAAGGATAGTATCAAGCCTAAGCGAATCCTTAAAAAGTAAAGGATTTGGAAGTAGCTAGACCTAGTGTTACATCAAAGTGGTATTAGAGCAAGAAGCTTGGGATTTGTGGGTAGATGTTTCAACTTGCAGAATTAGTTGGAGATTCCAATATGGTGACAAATGCAAAATTGGCCAAGGAGATGGCTAAGTATAAGGAAAAGGACATGATCCTTGAGGAAGCTTTGAAAGCAATGAAGACCAAGTTGGAAGAAGTTGCTGAGGGAGTTAAGAAGAAGGAGGAAGAAGGTGAAAGCAACAACAAGGGTAAAGAGGAGGTTGATGAAGAAGACCTTATCCCTAAACTTGAACCTCCTATTAATGAAGAGCCATTCCTAAAAGCCATCAAAGCCCTTGGTGGGAAGGCCCTAGAAGGAGTCCCTTTATTCAGTGGGAAGATAAACCTTGAGTTTGTGACGGAACGGGTAGAAGGAATGGAGAATCACTTTGAATGTGAAGATGTGAATGAAGCACCAAAATTTAAAGTAGCCAAGTCTAGGCTAAGGGATCAACCCTAACAAGGTGTAAGTGTTGGAATAATTTAGAATAATTGAGAGGGGGGTGAATCAATTATCCAAGGTCCAAATGTATAGATAAAACTTTTCAGTACTTAACAAATACATGTGCATGCATTGATCATCCAATATCTTAAAATTTAGTAGATTAATGTCTTAGGTCAAATGAACTTTCCAGAAAATGTAAAGATGAAATACAACAAAATCATTCACACAATTTGACACAATGATTTTATGTAGAAACCCAATTTGGGAAAAACCACCAGTAACATGCTACCAATTTTCATTCTTCTAAAGTGATCTCTATGAGAAACCAACTCTATTAAAGGTTACAATGCACACTGTTAAATGTGACCTTGATTAAAGGATTTTAATCACCTTGTTAGGAGTGAGCATTATTAGAGGACTTTATAACATTCCACTAGAATGTCACTCTATTAAAGGATTTACTTATGACAATTAGGTAAACCTTAATTCAAATGATTTATCTAGACTGATATAATTGTTAGAAAGTAACAGTGGGACTTGATTTGATAAAAAAAAAACTCACTTACACATTATAGATCTCTTATTTAGCTCTTCATTCTGCTTAGCATTCATTCCTCTTTGTCTCTGACAGATTTTTCACCCTTCAATACTTCACCTCCTTAAGCCTTCATGCGTAGTATGTCAACTACAAGTTCATTCCTTCGGCCACCATATGAAGAAACACCTTGCTCACACACTTCACACTTTACTTCTAGCCTATTATTTCCTTATATAGAGAATTTCAATATTTTTTTGCTTCACCACAATCATCTATCTTGGGGTTAGGTCAGATTCATCGAATTTAGCCTCTTTTCCATTTTGTTCCCTTCTAGAAACTTTCCTTACAATCCTCTTAAAATTTTCCTCAAGATAATTAATCTTGAATTTTGTGCCACTAGCTCATCATACTTATCTTCAATATACTTCACATAATTCAAGAAATCAACTTTGTCAGCTTAGATGTGTCAAATCTTTGATCAAACTCTTTATACTATCACTCGACAATGACATGTTGTTTGCTCAACAATAACTATTTTCTGATGTTCACTCAACACTAGGTTTCAGGAGGAACTGCGTCTTGAAGAGGTCATTAACCCTGTGATAGTGGCTATCTCTGATAATGCCACAGAATCTGGGATGAACCTCTTGAACAATGCCCACAACAACATGGTTGATAATTTTAGGTCAATCAAGTGGCTTTTTCATGAGCTAAAGGAGGTTAAGGAGAAGGTGGTTCAAATGGAAGGAGCCAGGAATCTTAAGGGCCTAGAGAAAAGGACAAATTATGATGATAGGCATAGCCTGGCGAAAAGGAGGATCCACAATTTGGAAAATTATAATCACAATTTGTCGAGCCAGATGATCTCACTGCTCAACTTGATCAATAACAACATTTTATCTTTAACTGAGTGGCTTAAAGATAGAGGCATGCAGGGGGATGTGGAAGGAAAAGATAGGGGTAAAGCTAGATCCGATGAAGATAATACCATTGGTATCACCCTTTCTACTCTAGACCAGGAAGATCTCAGGACTCATCAGCAGGAGGCAGAGGAGAACAAGATGGCACACGAGGCTGCATAGGTTATGCAGGAGCTAGAAAGAAAGATCGAGTAGTTTCTGTTATTTTCCTTTTTGGCTGGCTTTTTGTTCTGGCTTTTGATTGTTTCATTTTGTCTTTTTGGTTTGGCCTTTTCTTTGGCCTTTGTTTCTTTGGCTGGGCCTTGTGCTCTTTCAACCTTTAGACCTGTTTCTTTTGCGGCTGGGCTTCTAACGCTTATTTTCAGCCTGATTTGTATTAACTCTCGAGTTTTAGGATCCCTGTAAAACTTATTTATCTAATAAAAAACACTAGGTTTCTCTACATGAACTAAATCTTCATTCACTCAATCATTATTTCCATTCTTTTGATGCTCAACACATGCTAAGATTAACTTATCTTGGCATGCACTAAACTTCCTTTTCTCAACATAGACTGAATTTCACTTTGCTCGACCAAAACTAACTTTCTGCTTGGGTTGTATTGACTTGGTCAGATTTCATTGTTTTCTCAGTTAGGCTTAGTAGCCACATTTCTTTGCTTAGTATATCATCAAATTCTTACATGATCTTAGTGCTCTTTTTATACACCATATAACTCAACCTTTCTCTAGGTACTCTTATTATCCTTTCTTTTTAAATCCTCTTCATCAATCAATCGAATGATAGCATTCAAACCAAATTAGCAATTGTCTCACCAGCAAGTAGCAAGTTTGACATTAGTGAAAAAACAATGATTGTTCCATGATAGGTTTCATCTATCTCCTTCATTTCTATACTTCAACAATCTTCTTTTCAATAGGAAGTACCTCCAAGAAGAGAGGAAACAAATGGGAAAGAAACCCATTGTAAATTGGAATGCTATTGTAAGAAAAGTGAAAGAGAAATACCTACTTGAAGAATATAAGGTTCAAATTCATAAGAAGAGTGTAAGAATTTGGTATAGCTCTAATACCATGTAAGAATTTTTCTTAGGCTAGAATTCAAACAAGACCAAGGAACTCAAACACAAGCACAACAGTAGACCAAAAAGAGTATGATTAGAATGATAATATAATAGTCATTCAATAATTGATTGAAAGTACACTAGGAGTGCCTGTATATAGAGGCCTCTAGAATGCTTCTAGAATGTGTAGAAGTCAGCAACATGATAAGTCATACAACTAGGCACATGTCCACTAGATATGGGTTATCCTCCATTAAGCATGGGAGTAAGTGCGATGATGAGAGGATAAGCCTACAATGGTGTATCACACAAAATAATGTTATAGACAACATGTGCTAAATTAGGAGTATAAATGACTATGTTGTCTACATGAAAACTTAGTTAATTATGCAAACTCCAGTGCTGTATACACCATGTGTTGAATTAGAGTTGCTTACTCTAGTGTTGTCAACATGACAACTCATAAGAGCGAGCAAACTCCTAAGTGTCTCACATAAATAAATAATAAAATAATGCATTAACCTAAGTAAACTTAAGTAAAGTGTAAATAGTAAATACTTATTTACACCAACAAAGAGAAACAATTTGAAGTAGAAGACATGGATATAGCAACCTATACTAAAGAGTTCCAAAATATGTGCTCAAGATCAAGAGTGAAAGAATATGAAGCCATCAAGGTAGCTAGGTATGTATGAGGCTTGAAATAGAGCATTCAAGAAGAGATAAATTTATCGACTCCTACAATAGTCCATAAATGCTTCCAATATGCTTTGAAAGTGGAAGCGAAGAATAAAGAGAAAGTAGACTCAAACTTTAGAGGAATAGGTAAGGTCAGAGATGGAGGAGGTAGAAGCTTTGGTGGAATAGGATTAGACTATAGGTTACAAGGAGACAATAAAGAAATTGAGTAGCAATCTTTCAATAGGGGTAGAGGCTCTAACGCAAGTTGGAGAGGAAGGAACAACAATCAAGGATGAGGTTCTTATTTTTCCACCATGAAGTGTTATCATTGCCATTAGCTAGGACATCCTACCTATAGGTGCCCTAAAAAAGGATCAACTTCGCAAGGAGCCACAGAAAAAGTCAATTATGTACAAGAGAAATATAGTAGTAGTAACAAGCACTCTGAGGTACCCCTAGAATTAGAGGAAGGGGAGAATTTTATGATAGGGAGAATATTGATAAAAGAGCCAGTCAAAGAAGAACCAAGTTAGAGGAGAGAACTCTTTAGGATCATATGTAATATCATGGGAAAGGTATGTAGAATTATCATTGATTTAGGTTCAACTAATAACATAATTAGTGAAGAGGAAGTCAACAAGTTGAAGTTAAAAAGAATCCCTCATTCAAATCCATAAAAGGTCACATGGTTAAATAAAGGACATCATACACTTGTTGGAGAACAAGCATGGGTGGAGTTCACTATAGGAAGGTACAAGGACATAGTACTATGTGACATTCTTCCCATGGACGCATGACACCTCCTACCTAGAAGGCCATGGAAATTTGATAATTCGGCTATACATGATGGGACTAAGAAATCCTATTCATTCAAGGAGGATGAAGTAACTTTCAAGATCCAATCCTTACTAGAAGAGGAAGAGTTGAAGACCTCAGGACTAAGTGTGCTTATGGTTGGTGAGAAGGAGTTCTTGTAAACTCTCGAAGAAGTAGATGGAGTTGGTTTTGCGCATGTTTTAAAACCAAAAGATGGAAATGATGCCAAGAAGACACATATACAAGAATTATTTGAGGAATATGAGGTCATTGTTAGTGATGGAAAATCTTCCACCTTGCCTCCAAAAAGACTTGTTAGCCACCAAATATATTTCATACCAGCAGCTACCCTAGCAAATAAAGTTGCCTATAAGGTGACTCCTCAACAAAATGAGGAAATTGCTAAAGAAATCTAAGAGCTCCTAAACAAAGGCTTGATTAGAAAGAGAATTAGCCCATGTGCAATCCCTACTATTTTAGCACCCAAAAAGTGGGGAACTTAAAGGTTTTGTATAGATTCTAGAGCCATAAATAGGAGCACCATTAGGTATAGGTTTCCAATACCTAGAATTAAAGATCTAATGGATTTTTTAGGGGAAGCCAAGTATTTGACCAAGATATGGCTATCATAAAATTAGGATGAATTAAGGGGATGAATGGAAGATAACTTTCAAAAATAATGAAAGTTTCTATAAATGGCTTGTGATTCCATTTGGTTTATCCAATGCTCCATCCACATTTATGAGGCTGATGAATGAGGTGTTGGCAGAATACATTGGTAAGTTTATTGTTGTATATTTAGATGACATCTTAATTTTTAGCAAAACTAAAGAGGAACATATTAGGCATTTGTAGATTTTTTTAAAGAAGTTGCATGATGAAAAACTAATGATCAATTTGGATAAGTGTGAATTTATGAAGCAAGAGTTAGTGTATCTTGGTTTTGTTCTATCTCAGGGTAACCTAAAAATGGATCAAGAGAAAGTAGATGCCATTTTAAGTTGGCCTACTCCTAAGACTACATCAGATGTGAGAAGTTTCCATGGATTAGCTTAGTGCTATAGGAAGTCAATCAAACATATTAGTGACATATGTGCTCCTATGTTCGACACAATCAAGTGAGGAATGAATACAAAGTTCATTTGGACACCTCAAGTAGATCAAGTCTTTGAAACTCTCAAGAAGAAAATAATAGAGCTTCCTACCTCAGTACTTCCTACTTTTGATAAAATCTTACAATTGGAATGTGATGCTAGTAATTTAGCCATTGGAGCTTTCCTAAGCCAAGAAGGGAGACTAGTGGCCTTTCACACTAAGAAACTCAATGATGCCAAGAGAAAGTACTCCTTTTATGACTAAGAGTTATATGCCCTAGTCCAATCTCTTAGGAAGTGGAGGTACTATTTTCTTCCAAAGGAATTTGTTGTGTATTTAGATAGCCAATCCCTCAACTTCCTAAATTCTCAAGACAAACTAAGTAGCAAGCATATGAAGTGGGTGAAATATTTGGAGGTCTACACATTTACAATTAAGCACAAGAAGGGAGTGCAAAATAAAGTAGATGATGCTCTAAGTAGAAGGCTCCAAGAAATTAAACTCCAAAGCATAAGTATAGATAGTTTTAAAGATCTCTATCCTAATGATGAAGATTTTTCCCACATATACAAGGTACGCAAGGAGTTTAAAAACAACTTTCATGGTGAGTTTGCTGATTATACATTGCCGAATGACCTATTGTTTAAAGGTAGTCAAATTTTTGTTCCTAGATGGTCAATGAGGGAGAATTGGATCTAGGAGAAGCATAATGGGGCACTTAGTGGTCATTTTGGAGTCAACAAGACTCAAGATTTAGTCACTAGGTTCTATTCTTGGCATAAGATGACTAGTGACATTAAGCAGTTTGTTGAGAGTCGCATAGTGTGCCAAAAGGCCAAGAAGATATCCTAAAATTATGGTCTTTACCAACCACTTCCAATCCCTAGTAGACCATGGGAATGCATAAGTATTGACTTTGTAGTTGGTATACCAAAAATAAGGCAGGGATATGATAACATCTATGTGATTCTAGATAGGTTTAGTAAGATGGCTCACTTTGTGCATTGTAAGACTATCCATGATGATTTTCATATTGATAATTTTTTTGTCAAAGAGGTAGTTAGGATTCATGGGCTATCAATGAGTAATTTTTCAAATAGGGACACCAAATTTATGAGTCACTTTTGGAAAACTCTATGGAGGAGACTGGGAACTAACTTGTCTTTTGGATCTTCCTACCATCCACAAATTGATGGTCAAATAGAGGTTAAAAATAGGAGTCTTGGAAACCTCCTAAGGTTTCTTACAGATGAGTATGGACAAACTTGAGATCAACTAATTGGGAAAGTTGAATATGCCTATAATGATATAGTGAATAGGTCCATAGAAGAGTCCCTTTGAAATAGTTTATGGTTTGCATCCTAGAGGAGTTTTGGAATTGAGAACCTTGAAAATTGGAAGTCCAATCAGTAGCTATGATAAATATTTTCCCAATCAATGAGGGAGGTCCATGAAAGTGTAAACAAGACATTGACTAACAATGCTGACAGAATGAAGCAAAAGGTGGATGCCTCAAGAATGGATTTGTAGCTTCATCTTGGGGATCTTGTGATGGTTCATCTAAACAAAAAAATATTGCACAAAGGGACCCCACACAAGCTCCAAATGAGAAGGCTAGGACCCTGTAGGATGCTTGCAAAATATGGAGAAAATGCATATAAGATTGAGATGCTTGCAGACCTAGGATTACCACCAATTTTTTATATTGCAGATTTAGTTGCTTACAAAGGACCTAACCCAAATGTTGATTAGAGTATATAGGAGGTCCTATAGGATGTAGAAATCCTTTAGCTCAATCCTTCTCCCCCTCTCCAAGTAGAAAGAATACTAAATTCTAGGATCTACAAATAGACTAGGACCAAGGCTTACTTGGAACATATTATCTAGTCGTTGGGCAAAGGTGATGTTGATGCCACTTTAGTTAGAGAGTCATATTTCAAAAGGTTGGCCATTGATCCAAGCCTCATCAATCCAAGGATGGATTAGCATCTTTTTGTTTGGGGGAGTATGGTGCAGGAGGACCTAGTCCAAGTTTGGTCCAAATTTTCATTTTTGGTTTAGTTTTGGGCTTGTATTAACTCTAGCCAAGTGAGGGATGTGAGTAAGTTAGGAGTTGTTAGGTAGATACTTTTGGTGTGTTTCTAAGTTTTGATTTGTGTTAAGGGGCATAGGTCTAGGACCTTCAAAAGTGTGAAGGAGGTGCCTTTGACTCACCTTGTCATCTAGGGTGTAATTTCACTCTCTCGTATGGCTAAGGACTCCTAGTATGTCATGCAGGAGTTAGGAAGTGAATAGATGGAAAAGATGTCAAGCTGGGAAAATATCAGAAAAAGTTGTCAAGTAGGAAAAAATGGCCAAAAACATGCATATTAGTCTCTTAGGGAAAAAAAAAAGTTTAGACATCATTTTTGGTTACATCTAGATAGGTTAGGAGGTTCCAAAATGAAGGAGAAAAAAGTTGCTCATCGAAACAAAAAGTTGTCAAGTGTATAGGTTAAAATATGGTTGATGAATAGGGTTTAAAATAATGCACATGAAAGAGACCCTAAGCCCATATTTTACACATATATGGGATGTAAATATAGGAGATTAATATTAAAATGAAGAAATAAAGGTTACTTACCTCCGAAAAAAGAATCGGCTGAAAACCCTGTCAAACGATCTCAAAAGTTATTGATTCTCACATCTTTCAATTGAAACTATGAGTTCTACAAAACCTAGAAATATTTTTCTTTTCTAATAGTAGATTGACCTTGACTCTCTTAGTGGGGAAAAATTGTACCTTGGGGCACAACTGTGCCCCAAAAAGTCAACCTTGACCTGCATTGCCTTGAAATTTTTTTTATTCGTAGATCCCGCAAGTTCGACAAAAAGGGTATCCAAATCTACACTTTAATACATTGTTCCACACTTATATCTACAAGAAAAATGGTTTTGTTTTTTGGATGGGGTGTTTTCCTTTGTCAAACCCCTATTTGAAATTAACCTTGAAATGTAATTGAAATATAAATAAAAAATGTAAATGGAACTATTCAGTTTGCTTATATTGAAATCCTTGTGGAGGATTTGAATCCTTGAATCCACAAGTATGGATTCTTCAAATGAATAGGATGTAGGATGTCTCAAATCAATTGTATTAGATCTTAAACACCAATCTTGAATGGATCTTGGATTAGGAAGATGCTTGAATAGAAATGGATGAATCTTCAACAAGAGGGCTCCATAGAGCTTGAATCCTTCAATGGATACTAATGGATATCCTTGATGAATTGAATGCTTGATTGAACTTGATAATGCTTGAATTCTTGAATTCTTGATGGATAATAGATCTTCACTTCATAGAACTTGTGAGTGTAAACTTCATAATAGGTGGATGTGCAAGATAATGGTTAGATACAATGAGAGAGGAAGGCTTCCTTATATAGATATCTACAACACACACTTCTAGAGAAGGTCAACATAGGAGAATTAGATCCTAATTAACCTTAACCCTTAGGAATGGACCTAGATTAAATGTAATTTAAGAGTTTACCATTTATGGAGACCAAAACAGCCAACCTAGAAGTGGGAAAACAATTCTTTCAGAAACCTAACATCCTAAAATCATAGAACTTTGAAATTTGTACCTAGGGTCAAGGATGAGGTTGACCATGTGCTAGATAAAGGTTGAGGTCATCCTTGACCTAGGTTATGGTCAAGGTTGAACTTGACCTAAAATTTTATTGTTGATCTTGAGGTTGTCCTTGACCCAAAAGTCAAGAATCTCAGGATTTTAGTCCAAAATGCCAGAAAAGTGCATAAAGAAAATGGAAAAGGGGGTAGAATAGGAGAAAAAGCTAGATCCAAGAAAAATACCCATTCAATGCACTTGACATGACCTGAAACCACTTACTCAGAGGGCTAAACACTCTTAACATGGAATTGCTTCCATTTTAAGATGATACATTTAGCCCCACTTTAGCAAGAGTATTGACTCGATGCAAAATCTTGGTAAAGTAGATCATAATGAAAAGATAATCTTAGTAAAATCAAAGGGACACATAGATCCTCAATCCCCTAGGGACTCAAGTCTTCATCAACTCCAAGATTACAATAAGAGAGACATCTCTAGAAAAGAAGAAGAAGAAGAAGAGATGAGTGGTTAGCTCACCTAGTAAGATGTGTGTATCTCATTGTGAACCACAAAAAGAATAGGATGGGCCACCAAGAAAGAACTTGATAGTCACTCCATAAAGTTTTACGCCTTCTAGCTACTTTATGCATGTATGTAGTGTGTCTTCTAATGAATTTTATAAAGTACCCATGGATCCATATTCTTGTATCACCATAGAATACATTTGTAAAATGCATATCTCTTTAGGATTTAGCAACTTATGTGCATTACCTTCCAAGGATTTAGCATATTTAAAAATGGAAATGCATGTCCCTTTAGGATTTAGCAACTTATGTGCATTACTTTCAAAAGATTTAGCATATTGAAAATTGAAAATGTGTATCTCTTCAAGATTTAACAACTTATGTGCGTTACCTTCTGAGATTCAACATATTGCAAAATAAAAGGTTAGAACAAAAATTCATAATATAGAATGAGGGAGGCCATATATATGCCCACCTCCTTAAGATGGAAAAAATACATACTATTTTGACATATTAAGGAAAGAAAAGAACAAGGATAAAGCCTTCTTCAACATCAAGACAATATCCATAGAGAAAACCTAGTCCAAGACAAGGAGGTCACAACTCCTATTAAGTCATGGAAGGGACAAATGCAAAGAGATATCATGCAAGAAGATAAAAAGTAACCCTTGTGAGGGATAACACACAATTCATCTTCCAAGGTGGGAGATTTATCAACCATGGAAACCTAAGGTTAAACAATGAAATAGGTTATGATCAAGGACATAGATCCTCAATGAAAACCATAATTTTCATGTATGATTGAATATCACATAATAGATAGATATTGCTTAACCAAGGAAAAGTGGATCTCAGAAAGACAAAAAAGAAGGAGATGACATCCTTGCCCCCCAAGCATAGGAAAAAATATGAAAGGGGACCTGTTATATCACTCATAACACTACACAAGACAACAAGCCCCCAAAGATTAGGCTAACATTGTTTACATAATGTAGAGCTCCATAATAGGAACATAGATGTTATTTAGAGAAAGTAGGATTGAAATGCAACTCATTTCCACATGATACATAAATAACCTTACTATCAATGAGCTACCTAATATTATAATGTAAAGCTTGACATTCATTAGTAGAGTGATAATAAAATGTATGATATAAACAAAAGGAAGAGTCTTCAAGTGTGAACTATGTTTGTTTTTGCATTTAGGTCTAGTAATCATCTTAGAATGAAGGAGTTTAGGCAAAAGAACTTGGTCAAAATCCTTCATAGTTTCATCATGTTTTGAAGTGTTATTTAAGATGTTATTAACATTTATTTGTTGTTGAGGATTAAATCCCAATCCATAAGAATGCTCATGCTCCCCATTCTGTAAGGGCATTTGAATTTCCTATTTATGCTTATCACATGCTTGACCATCAAATCCTTGTTTAACTAGAAAATGATAACTAGGACCATAATTAGAAGCCATATCAAAAGGATTCAATGGAACTTCATTAGATACCATGTCATCATTAGTAGGTTTGATAGTTTCACTATGGATATAAGTAGCGACAAAGTTGTTACGAAGAGCTTTAGAAGTTAAAACTCAGAATTCAAATTCTCTTTGTGGCTTCATAATATTAAGATTAGAAACCTTATACTCTCCAATAAAGATAGGAGTAAAATCCAAGGTTCCCCAATCATCACTAGGAAGAGAATTGGAGGAAGAAGGATTACTATTAGAAATAGGTGTAGTGTGGTTCTGAATATTCAAACAAGGATTTGGTGCATCATCCACATGAAGTGTATACATCATGTTTTTATATATAAACTTGACTTTACAGTAAAGGGTGGAAGGGATAGCATGCATCTCATGCAACCAAGGTCTATGCAAAAGAAGGTTATAATTGAGAGGTCGAGGCATAACATGAATAGGTGTATTCAAGATGATCAGACCTACTTTGATAGGTAAGGTAATGATTCCCAAAGTGCTCTTAGAAATGTTATCAAAGCCACATATAGAAACATTATGAGGTTGAAGAGTTGAAAGATCAACTTTAAGTGCTTTGAGAATGTCCTGTTGATCTCAGATTGGTTTTGACAAGTGAGTGTCAACACACTTAAGCTATTTACTTAGTTTATGCCAAACAAGTAGTACATGCCGAGCACAATATATATATTATAGAGCATGTCAAGTCAACAATGAGTGTCGAGCCACTCATGTGCTAAGTCACTCAAGTGTCGAGCAGATAGTGTATGCTGAGTAACATAAGAGTTGAGTAAATAGTGGATGTTGAGTGATATAGATGCTGAGTCACAATATAGAGAACATTATATGCTAAGCATTAGAGACTTTAGATGCTGAGTGACACCATTTTGACATATTTGTTTGCTAAGGCACAAACAACTATGTAAACCATTTTTGAGCCGACTTAAAGATGAATTATGATATTTTAGAGATAAGGACAAATCTAAAGTTGGATTCCATATGCAATTACATGCAGGCAATTAGAAAAAGGGAAGGTTTAAGTGGAAAAATGGATGAATCACATCTATGAATTCATACCTAACCCTAAGTCACCAAAGTCTTTTTAAGGAGGACAAACCCTAAACTATCTATGTAGAGAAGAGAGTAGTTTTCATGCGTAAACAAAGCATTCATGGTGGCTAAGAAGTTATGAAGTGAACTTGCATTACTGAATCAATTAGAGAAAAATAGAGGAAAGGGAAAAGGATACAACAAAGAGACATTTGATCAAGGAGGACCAAGAATATATCAGTTTAGAGGTGATTTGTTATTAAGTGAAATGTCCCTTTCTCTGATTTTATATAATATTTCAAGCCTCTAATCAGATCTTTAAGATCAAACAACCAATATTTCAAAGATCCACCAATTTCTCAATAAACCCCCAAATCGGGTATGCCGAAAATAGTGCCAAAAACTTCACAGCTTCACATATTATTAATAAATCTGAAAGTGGAAATTTTTTATAGAAATTTAACCAGAATAATAGCCTAAAAAATGAAATTTTAAGATCTATATAACATTTAGACAATAGCTCCCAAACGGAGGACAAAAACAATGCTCATCAAGCTCCTGAAAACAACACAAAATAGCCGAAAACACCACCAAAGCATTGATAATCTATCACAGAAGTATAATCATGACCAAATACATATATTCAGATCTATTTTAACATCTAAATGTCTGATATACAGCAGCAACCCAAACTGATATGAAATACTCAACCGGAATGCTCATCGGGCTCCCAAAAACAACACAAAATAGCTGGAAACATCACAAAAACACTAATAATATATCATAGAAGTATAATCATGGAAAAATCCATATATTCAGCTCTATTTTAATATCTAAATGTCTAATATACAGTAGCAACCCAAACTGATATGAAATACTCAACCGGAAACACCAAACTCTTACAAAAAACACACTCGAAAATCCACAAATCTGCACTGTTCAACACAAAGGCAAACTCTGCATGAGCATGCACATGGAATGGCTTTAAAATCCTATCCTTAGCCTTCTTGGAAACCTAAAAACTCCCATTCTTGGGTCTCCTTCTCCACAGGTTTGGCAGCCTCTGAAGAACAACAAAGAAATGAGAAAGAATCAAGTTCTGGCATCAGCCCAAAATGCCTCCAAACCCCTTAAAAGAGGGCATAACCCTAATTCATGTCCAAGAGGGGTTAATAAAACATATTTTAATAATAATTTTTGTTTATGAGTCCATTAGCTTTCAAAGATTATCCCCTTTTTCTGAAACTTCACCTTTTTGGGCCTGCCTGCCTTAGAAAAGATTATTATTTTTAATTATTTGAAAATGGGACATGACAAGTCCTCCCCTTCCAAATATTGCTTGTCCTCAAGCAATGGCTGAACAATAAACCAATCAATCCACCTGGATCCCAATTGTAGTCATGAACTATACTATTGTCAATTAACACAAACTCCTGCAATATCCTCTGCAATATAACCAAGAGGAATCCATAATCAAACTGACAATTACTGCTCAACCAAACTCCAAAGTCACAACTTCCACAGTCAGAAACCCACGAGACACAAACTCTTAGAACATCAAAACCTAAGTAAAGTGGAAAAATCAAACTGCTAACATTGTAAATAACATCAACGCATCCCACTGGCTTATACAGAATGTACAATCCAACTCTGCAACAATGGTGAACGCTCCTAAATGAAACTGTACCAAGTATGGAGAATCCACACACTATACAACTCTTGCAGTCAACACAACTCTGCAGATCACCAACCACTGTCTCATAACCATAACTCCCATGCACCCCTGATGGTGAAAAGCCATCACAAGATAAACATCAAGAAATGGAACCCAAACCAAATTTGCCTGCCATCAACTCCTCAACACAAGGATCAAATGCTAACTGATGTACATACCCTACAATATAATGTTGATAAAAAAAACCAACCTCAGTCAACAGCTTGCCATGAACAAGTGATACAACCCACTGTGACTGATCACTAGCTAAGTCAGGAGATGTCATAGCCAAAGGAGTAGAATCAATAACAACACCCGTTGAAGCATCACTCCAAAACTCTTGCTCTAAGTCATGTATTATCAAGCTGTCAATTGTAGAACCTATTGCCATGTCATGCCCATCACAACTCTCATCCCGAGGTGTCAAACTATCCCATAACTGATGATAAGCACTAGGAACCAAAGTACATCTCTATATCATCATCTCATCAACATGGTCATCAAAGGTGAATTGATGAGCATACCTCACAATGTAATGTCGATAGAATGCGCCAATCTCAGTCAGTGGCTCACACTGCAATCCAAATGTAACTAACTGGAATCAATCACTAACCAAGTTGGAACTAACTACTACCTCTGAAGACATCACCAAGGGAGTAGTATTACGAGCAGGAACCATGCCAACTGTCAGCTCACCAACATCATACATGGTCTTTGATACAACATCTCTAGTCTTCGTGCCATTAGTACTAGAGGTCACCACCATGTCAGGCATACCACAACAATTTGCTGCAACACCCAACTCAACTGAACCTGACTCTAGTGGGGACGAACCCGATATGCTAATGTTAGTATCAAGGATGGATGCATCCCCATCTCCACTGTCTTTGAAAATCTCGACCATGGACATCCTCAGATCACTAGACACCACAACTTGTGACTGTACAGAATCTGGTAAAGATTGTAGTTGCTCTAACTCCATGGTCACCTTAGCCAAATGAAATTGTGACTCCTTGAAAGCCAATTGTGTACTCTCAAGAATCTCAGAAGTCACCTCAAGCTATTGAGTAAGCTCACTCACCTCATCTTCCTTGGCCAACAATGCATCGTATGTTGTACTGCCCCACTCCATAAGATAACATCTATTGGCTACCAACTACATATAATCTTGTCTCAAAATTTGAAAGCCTCCCATAAAGAGTGGAACTCTGTTAAGGAAAGATAACTGCCTCCCTGCTCATCACTAGTAGGAGAACCCCATCCATAAACTGCTAACAATTGACAAACAACATCAAAATGTTGGCAAGCAATACCAATGTCTCACTCACTAACTCTCAACTGACTAGACACATGATGGCACTAGCTAGACTGTATCCTACAAAACTCCTCTGACACACTATCTAAAGGAGTATCCTCAAGGTTATTGGTCTCTAGAGTATTACCATCCATATCATGCGAATCAACTCCAAAACTCATATCAACATATGGAGTATCAAAAAATATAGCACCGTTATCCAACTCCTCTGTACCAAAAAAAACCACCAAGGAAACTAAGTCTTCAAAACTGCCCACTACATCCTCCTGGATGTCATCAATGCCAATATGATCCTAAGACTCATCTGTACACACTGCCAAATATGAAAGATCATCAACACATTCTAGCAAAAATGGTCGACTGGATATATGAAAAAAGCCCAACACTGGTGTATAAAAACTAATACCAATATCGGATAAGCTCCTGGCACAAGAAAATACAACACCATGCAATCTGCTAATCAAATCCATGATAGCACTCAAACAATCATTGCTACCAAAAAGTGTTAAAGATTTCTAGTCAACTGAATCCCAAATGCCAATATAACAATCTCAAGTCCATATCCGTAAACTATAATCAGCTGGTAATTCAAGCAAACTCCTCACCTGAGTAATATGACCAATACCAACTAATTCCACATACCTGTCTGACATTGTCCCTATATCCTAGATGTGAATGCAAGATGAACTCGCAACATTATCAATGACCACATATGATCTACCATTCGCAGAAAGCTAAGTATGAAGAGTGCAAGATGAAACTAAACTCAATTCCATGCCATGCTTATCCCCATGTCTCTCCCAGTCTTTTAATACCAATGAAGTATTCACCAAAGAAGCTTGAGTGTCCTCAAGCTCATGAGAAAGCTTGTCAACTTCCTCCTCCTTCCTCCTCAAGGCATCTGAATAGTATCCAACAAGGCTAAGAAGATGGTCACGATCTGATAGAAGATGTAAATAACTCAACTTTATCATTCCCATTCCTTCTCTAATCACTTGTAAGTCAACACAAGAAGACTTTTCCTGAACTCCCTTATGTCTACCCTATAACTGAATCATCTGAATGTGATCCCCTATCATATCCCGCATCCTGTCATGATGAGATGATGAAGTCACAATACTATCTTTGTTCACCTTCATCTGGCTGGACAAATCATGTGAAGTACTACCTGCCTCAACCTCATGTGACGAAGCATCTAATTGTGCCTGGTACTCTTTCTCAGCGAAGTCATGAATGCTTAATGTTTACTCATCTCTACTAGGTATCTCACCATCATGGACAACAACATCCTCATAATCATCATCTAAACCCACTACCTCCTATGGCAGAGTAGAATCTGAGACTTCTGCCTGGCTATAAGCTAGTTTCTCAAACTCCTCATGCAAGTTCTTGGTAATTGTGTCATCTACCCTGTGAGAAAATTTGGCAAATAGAAATCCAGTCAACTTATCCACCTTAGCTAGGTCGGACAACATGTCATTCATCATACGGTGGTGCTCAACCAACTGTTTTGACATGTCATGGCTTATTTTCCTAAGTTTATCTCGGATGTCTAAATAACCATCCTTTCTATTGTTCTGACTCTGGATATCAATTGTCCAAGATCGTGTCCTCTGAGACTCTGTACTATACCTGTCCATTTCCAATAAAGTAGAGTGTAACCCCAATAGGTTATAACTTCTTCAAACACCAAGAACCTAACATGAAAATGATTAGAAGTAGCATGCAACCATAGATTTTGACATGCAGCTGATTAGAAGCAACATGCAACCATAAATTATGATATGCAAGATTTGGGTAGTTGTCAAAACTGACATGCAAACTTCTACAAACCCTCAGGCTGGCAAGATCATAGCTTTGATACCAATAAAATGTCCCTTTCTTTGATTTTATATGATATTTCAAGCCTCTAATCATATCTTTAAGATCAAACAACCAATATTTCAAAGATCCACCAATTTCTCAATAAACCCCCAAATCGGGTATGCCAAAAATAGTGCCAAAAACTTCAGAACTTCACATATTATTAATAAATCTGAAAGTCAAAATTTTTTATAGAAATTTCACCAAAATAACAGCCTAAAAAATGAAATTTTCATATCTGTATAACATTTACACAATAACTCCCAAACAGAGGACAAAAACAATGCTCATCAAGCTCCCGAAAACAACACAAAATAGCCGAAAACACCACCAAAGCACTGATAATCTATCACAGAAGTATAATCATGAAAAAATAAATATATTTAGCTCTATTTTAACATCTAAATGTCTGATATACAGAATCAACCCAAACTGATATGAAATACTCAACCAGAATGCTCATCGGGCTCCATAAAATAACACAAAATAGCCGAAAACACCACAAAAACACTAATAATATATCATAGAAGTATAATCATGGAAAAATCCATATATTTAGCTCTATTTTAATATATAAATGTCTAATATACAGTAGCAACCCAAACTGATATAAAATACTCAACCGGAAACACCAAACTCTTACAAAAAACACACCCGAAAATCCACAAATCTGCACTGTTCAACACAAAGGAAAACTCTGCATGAGAATGCACATGGAATGGATTTAAACTCCCATCCTTAGCCTTCCTAGAAACCTACAAAATCTCGTTCTTGGGTCTCCTTCTCCACAGGTTTGGCAGCCTTTGAAGAACAATAAAGAAATGAGAAAAAATCAAGTTTTGGCATCAGCCCAAAATGCCTCCAAACCCCTTAAAAGAGGGCATAACCCTAACTCACATACACGAGGGGTTAATAAAACATATTTTAATAATAATTTTCATTTATTAGTCCATTAGCTTCCAAATATTATCCCCTTTTTATGAAACTTCACCTTTTTGGGCCTGCCTGCCTTAGAAAAGATTATTATTTTTAATTATTTGAAAAGGGGACATGACATTAAGCAATCAAGTGCTGACCATAGGATCAATACTGAGACATTCTAACAGGTGATTTTAGTCAAAATCTTTTCATAGAGTAATCCTAACAGGCTGTATTGAAATCCTTTAATAGGGTGCTTACTTAATTGTGAGTTAAAGTCCTTTAACCAAGCACACTTCTAATAGGGTGTTGAAATCCTCTAATAGGATAAGACCTAATAGTCTTTGTAAGACTTTAACATGGTAGAAATTTCATAGGGTAGATCATGTTTCATGGTCAAAACATTGTAACCTTCATTGGATACACTTTATTACTATAGTAGTGAAGATTTGTGGGTGTTATCCCCACCCTAGTTTTACCTTCTCATTAGAGGATTTATGGGTAATCATATCTGGTGTTAAATGTGTGAATTTTTATTTGCTTACATGCTTTACATGGTATTTTGAGTTTACTTGTTAAATGTATGAGATGGATGGGTGATGGAAGTTTTATGGGTCCTAGTGTAAACTACTGATTCACCCCCCCTTTCGAAGTTTACCTTTCCTATTGTAATTCTAACAATTGGTATCAGAGTCTTGTTCTCTAAAAGAGAAGCTTTGTAACTTTGAGGAAAGATCTTGAAATGGAAGTCTACAAGTTGGGAAAGATTATTGAGAATTAGGGAATTGAAATATAACTCATTTTACATCAACTAGATGAATCAACAGAAGAACAAAAGAAAATCCTTGAAGAGAAGGAGATAAATTGCTATTGCAGAGAATGACACACAATACAAAGAGATAGACACTACTAAGCTATCTGCAAATGGAAACTCCAATGAATTTGATGCAACAATTGTAGATCTAATGGAAAAGAATAGAGCCCAAGCTAAGGAAATCAAAAATCTCAAGTTAGAGCAAGAATCACAAGCTATACTACTATGTAACATGATTGAACAAAAGAAGAAAGCTATGGAAGACAAAGCCATGATTGAAGAAGACAAAAGAATTTTAAGCAATAGATTGGAAGAGAAGTCAACAAAGATAACCAAGATTTCCAACATGCAATTGAATACTTTAAGTCAAATGATGAATGCCAACTATGAATTAAATGTGAAGGACATTGAGATAACAACATTGAAACTGTAAAATGAGCAATTGCAAAATGATCTAAAAAAGGAAAAGGAATTTGATGTAACTCTCAACAAACCAAATGAAGCCATCAAATACTTTGAGTAATTATTGAGATCTCCTAGATCCAATAATGATACATCTAGACTGGGATACACATGTACTGAAGAAGTAGAGTCATCCAAAAATGTTGAAGAAAGGAACAACAAAGGTAAGAACTCAACCTACTTGTCATAATTGTGGTAAGAAAGGACATACTTCTAATGTGTGCAGGAGCAAGACTATAAACCAGAATGTCAAGCACAAGAACATGGTTCACTGCCATAAGTGCAAGAAACAAGGTCATCAGGCATAGGAATGCAGAACTAGGACCATGCATACACAAAAATTTGAATGATATTGCTATAATTTTTAGAAGTATGGACATAGAGCTTTTAAATGCAGATCCAAACCTATGTGGACATCAAATAGGCAAGCGAAGGTAAGGAATAATGGCAACTCTATAACTTGGATTATAATACAAGATATAGCTATCATTACTATCAAGAATATGGAGATTTTCTTGAGAATTGCATTAGGAAACATTTCAGAGGTGATTACAAAAGGTGGTTGAGTCAAATCACATGTTTTAGCTACTTGAAGACTGGTCACATCAGTTGATATTGTCCAACAAGGTCAAAGGCACCAAGTTGTGAGTTTGATAAAGGCAAAGGAAAGGTAGATGTTGAACACATTAGAGATGAGATGAAAAATACATGGAAGAAAAAGGATGGTTGTAGCACATCAAATGGAGAAGGGATCACTTCACCCAATGGGTTAGGTGATCACACCTCATCAAACTAGGCAATCAAGAGTTGTGTGGGACTGATAATTAAAGGTTGTATTTTACATTAGTTCCAAAATATTTTAGTACTGAAAAGATCATATAAGCTTGAACAAAGGTGCAAGATGTTGTTAAAGATTCAAGAAAAATCTTTAAGTTTTTCATGTCTCTGCTGAGTATGAAGCACTTCCAATGTGTGTCGAGTAAATTATTAGAAGATGTCAAGCTAACAAAATAGCTAGTTGATGTTGAGCTTGTAGTGGTTGCCAAGCAAATAAAATGTTAATGGATGTCAAGTAAGCCAGAAAACTAGTTTAAGCCGAGCTTATAGCTGTGTAAGCACTCAACATTTATTGCAAGGTTTTCAAAGGCTATTTGAATTTTTTTGACCCTTTTTTGATCATTTCAAAATTGAGAAAGAGAAAGCAGAGTAGAAGGTGATCTAGAAAAACATTCAAAGTGATTGTAGAAGATTTGAGCAACAATTCATCACCATTTCATTAGATTTTATAAGGTACTTATCAAGACCTGAGCTACACAGTTTATACTTTCATAAACCCTAGTTTCATGAAATGACATATAGTTTAAAGAATGTAGAGGCTAAGGAGGTTTTAAACATTCAATTGGTTAGTAATGAAGTTAAGCAACCCATTTTCATGGCTATTCCTAACATTGTTTACAAGAAAGACCCCTCCGATGCGTTATCCATGATACCACTGAATGTTTTAATGGTACAAGATTTTAGAAAATTCTATAACTAAAAAATTGGTAGCATTGGTGATATGGAGATCAGAGAAGCATACAATAGATTTGTGAGAATGGTGTTTTGAAAGAAGAATTCAAAATTGTCGAGAAGAAAGGGTTAACATGAGCCCTAGATTTTCCAAATGTGTTCAAAACAAAATGGATAAGGATAGTCCTAAGTAGAATACATGATAGTTCATTATGGTTGGATAATGGACCTATCAAAATAACCAAGAGGATAATTCATAGGGTTATTGGTTATCCAACACTAGCTTAGCCTAAGACACTGAGAAGTGATTTGAAGGAAGTCATTGAGAAGAACATTGGAGCCATGTGGAACAAGAAAGGCATGACTATTGATACAATTACTGATCCATTGATAGAGTTTATTGTCAAGGTCATTTCACACAAGTTTTACCAATCTAATAGATTAAACTGTATGACCTATATAGCAGTAGATGTGGTATACAAAACTGTCAAGAAGGATCATACACATGATCTAGTAGAGCTACAACTACAACAACTAGTTGAGAACCTTGGAGAAATCAGAAAGACAAAGAGTGCACAATGTAAATTTGGTTCTATATTGATATGTATATTCTTTTATGTGCAAAACACTTTTCCTACTTTTGGAATAGTAGCATGGAAAACAAATAGATCAGTGGTAGTACAGATCGGTGAATACAATGAGCAATTAGGAGAGAATTTTGAATCTGTGATGACAAGTTATTTTGAGGATTTCAAACAATCAATAAAGAAGAGAATGAGAATACTAGTATCTCTAGTAGAAAAACATTATGATGATGTTTTCTTTCTAGTAGATGTTGACTATACTTTTGTATAAGTTGCTAGACCAAGGGTGAGATGGTTGAGACCCTCAGGTTATGAAATCAACGTGGATGAAGCTTTTGTAGCTTTAACAACCTTACTTGCAGAAGAGGTTGATAAAAATGCAAAGGCATTTGGAAACTATGAGTTGGCTAAATCCAAAGTCTCAATGGAACTGAAAATTGCTTTTATAATTAAGAAGAAAGATAAATTGGTGAAGAAGTTGAAAGAAAACTTTGGAGAGGGTGCCAGGAAAAAAGATGAAGAAGATGAAGAGGAAGAAGATTCTCAAGCACAAGCATCACTTGCACTTACACAAGGTATGGGAGAATACTAGGGAGAAGAGGAGACTGAGGTTATTGAAGGTGCCAAGGAAGAAGAAGCTAAGGAAGCACCTACACCTACTAAAAAAAAGAAGAGGAAGGCCAAGGCACAACCTGTGGCAAGAGCTAAGAAAACTATCAAACCAAGTTGAGCCAAGCCTACTGCACCTACTACAAGAGATACTACACATGCAATTGCACAAAAGGCTAAGGAAAAGACCAAACCAGTAGAAAAAGGAGGTCAAGTGCAGAAAAGGCCAAGAAGGAAATATGTGGCACAAGTAGATTTTGATGAGGAGAAAACAAAATTAGATGCTATCAACCAATTCAAAGTGGTAAGTCATAGTCCTCTATCAGATCTTGAGAACCTTTTTGAAAATATTAAGAATAGTGCAAATCTATCAGGATTTTCTCATGTAGAGTTTGAAAATCTTGGTAAAGTGGAGAAAAATCAAGTGGAGGAGGCTATCTATTCCATGATGGCAAGATTCAAGACTACCCCACTAGATATTGTCAACTCAATGCCCAAGAGTTTGTATGATAGAGTTGAACAGAAATGACACTATTGTCTAAACTTGGAAAGACAAATTAGAGAGACATCTCTTACACAAGTAATGCCTAAACTAAGTAAGAGTCAAATTTCTAAGGCTATGAAGAAATATGTAGTTAGGTTTATACCTAAATAGAAAGCCTTTATCATTTTGCAAAATAACATTGGGGATGTAGTTAAGAAGTGCACACAGATGTGGAAACTCACTTACGGGTTAACTACAACAAAGGAAGGTGAGGAAGAGCCCATAAAGGTAAAGGAGATGATAAAGAAGATGATCATGATTGTACTATTGAGGGAGGAACTGAAATGCATACAAATGACAAGGCAACAACTAAGCAAGAGAAACAAGAAGAACATAGTGTGCAAGACACACAATTGCCTAGCATCAGCCCCCAACATGAAACAATTGAGAATAATAAAACAATAACTATTAAGGATGTTTTTGATCTATCAAATCAGAACATTAATCCCCTTAGAGAGGAAGATCTCAAAAAGATACTAGATCGGTCCACACTATAGGAAAAATTATGTGACAATCCTGTATTGGTGAGTGTGGAAGAATTGCAAAAGATAGTGACTAAAACAAGTAGGGAAGAGGTGAATACACAAGAATGACCTACTATTACCTGTTATGTGACTAATGTAAAATCTTTGGCCAAAGTACTTGAAGCTACATCAGAGAAGGTTGATATAGTTAAGAAGGATACAGTGGAAACATAGACCACTACAGAAGAATAACAAGGAACAAGTCAGATAGACTTATCTGTGCCTACAACACAAGATGAAGGTGCAAGTCAAGTTATTGTGGCACAATAGGGCAAGCCTAAAGAGTCAGAGTTGACATGACAACTGAAGGAGCTAACAACTATACAAGCCTTGGTAGCCTTATCGACATCTGGCACTCCTTCCACCCAGACTCTTCAGAAGCTGAGCATAGATGCAATTCCATTGTAGATATCAGTGCCGAGCTCGAGTACATCAAAGGTAGAAGAAGTAATCCAATATGGAGATGTAAGCCTTAATGAAGAAATTGTTCTACCAAAGTATGATTATGATACAATGACTATAGAACAAATGGGCATACTCCAACAAGCCCTAGAAAGGAAGAAGCATCAAGAAATGCTTAGAAGGGAGCATTGGAAGAAGCAGGTGCTGCAGGATATTAAAGACATCTTTTTAGATGCATTCAATCTGCTAACTCCAGATGAGACCAAGCCACTAATTGAAAAATTGACAATCATAGCGGAAAAGGTCAGTGATATAGACCTAGATACAAATGCCAAATTGTTAGAATGGTCAGAAGATATTAGGTAACATAGCACTAACACAAGTTGCATTGGCAACTAAGGTTGAGGATGTGATGAAGGAAGTTGAGAAAATTTTCTCACTGTACACTAAATTGTGCAATCCAACACTCTTTACCCAAGAAACTAGAAGTTGCATTTTTAGCTTTGAAAGTCATATAATTTCATCAGGTACACAACTACCAATGACAACAACTTAGAGTGAAAGGCCCTTCTGGACACTACTACAAACCCAAAGTCAATTAGTTGCATTGATAGTAGATGAGGCCAACATAAGCGCTAGATTAATTTACATTCAGAAAAATTTGACCCCCCATATGGAAATTTTGCACAAGGAACTAGGTTATGTTGAAACTCTATTGAAGAAAGACCCCAATCTTTCAACATTAGATGGCCTAGTCCACCTTGCTGTCGGGCTTGCTATCCAAATCAAGTCTTTGGATTTTGCATGTGAAGCTTGGGATGTAGCTCTCAAAATAATCTTAGATGTCCCTAAATCTTTTCTAGAAAAACACACTATAAGTGTATAGCCCATTAACATAAATGTCAAAAAGGGGAAGAGATAAAATAAAGGGGGAGATGAAATATTTTGGGGGAGTATCAAATAAGATAAAGGAGAGATAGAATAAAGGGGGAGAATAAGCTAAAGGTAGAGAGCGAAAAAAGAAATTTTTGGAGGAGATATAAGGAGAGTAAGAAATACAAGAAGTATTAGATGAAAGAGTATCAGTTAAGGAACATTTACTCAGTAGGAGTACAAAAGTTTGTATATAGAATAGACCTATCAACTAAGGGGGAGTAATTAGATTTTTGAGGTATCCAAATTGTAACAAAATTTTGAAATTTTGAAGTTTTTGTACATAAGCCAAGTTTGAAATATGTTATGCTCATGAGATTAAGGATATTAATGTAAACTCAAGTTTTTTTGACACTCATGTCAAAGGGGGAGATTTTTGATCTCAGATTGGTTTTGAAAAGTGAGTGTCAATACACTTAAGTTATTTACTTAGTTTATGCCAAACAAGTAGTACATGCCAAGCACAACTTATATTTTATAGAGCATGCCGAGCACAACTTATATATTATAGAGCATGCCGAGTCAACAATGAGTGTTGAGCCACTCATGTGCCTAGTAGATAGTGTATGTTGAGTAGCACAAGAGCCGAGTAAACAGTGGATGCCGAGTGATATAGATGTCGAGTCACAAAATAGAGAACCATATATATTGAACATCAAAGACTTCAGATACTGAGTGATACAATTTTGACATATTTGTTTGTTAAGGCACAAACAACTATGTAACCTATTTTTGAGCTGACTTAAAGATGAATTACGATATTTTGGAGATAACGACAAAGCTTAAGTTAGATTCCCTATGTAATTACATGCAACCAATCAGAGAAAGGGAAGGTTTAAGCACCAAAATGGATGAATGAAAGCTATGGATTCATACCTAACCCTAAGTCACCAAAGTCTTTTTAAGGAGGACAAACCCTAAACCATCTATCTAGAGAAGAGAGTAGTTTGCATGCGCAAATAGAACATTCATGGTGGCTAAGGAGTTATGAAGTGGGATTGCATTGCTGAATTAGTTAGAGAAAAATAGAGGAAAGGAAAAAGGATACAACAAAGAGACATTTGATTAAGGAGGATCGAGAATATATTAGTTTAGAGGTGATCTATTATCAAGCAATCAAGTGCTAACTATAGGATCAATGCTGAGAAATTCTAACAGGTGATTATAGTCAAAATCTCTTAACAAAGTAGTCCTAACAGACTGCATTGAAATATTTTAACAAAGTGCTTACTTAATTTTGAGTTAAAGTCCTTTAACCAGGCACACTTCTAATAGGGTGTTGAAATCCTCTAATAGGGTAGATCATGTTTCATGGTCAAAACATTGTAACCTTCATTGGATACTCTTTATTATTGCAGTAGTGAATATTTGTGGGTGTCATCCCCACCCTAGAGTTTACCTTCTCATTGGAGGGATTCTGGGTAATTATATCTAGTGTTAAATGTGTGAATGTTTACTTGCTTACATGCTTTAGATATGCATGCTTTACATGGTATTTCAAATTTACTTGTTAAATGTATGAGATGGATGTGTGCTGAAAGTTTTATGGGTCCTAGTGTAAACTAATGATTCACCCCACCTTTAGAAGTTTCCCTATCCTATTGTAATTCCAACATGTCCATGCTACAAACATTAAGCCCAGATCCATTATCAATCAATGTCTTATGAATGATACTTTTATTGATAATAACATCCAACATAAGAGCATCATATTGATTTTGAACTTCTTTAGAAGGTAAATCCTTTTGAGTAAATACAATGTCAAGAACACTCAAGGTAGTATTCATGCATTGTAAGAAGTTATTGATATTATCTTGATCAGGAGGTTGAGTGGGAAGAGTTGCAAGAGCTTTTTGCAAGGCTTCCTGGTAGGTAGGTGAAGTTTGAAGAAGCTTCCATAAAGAAATCATTGCAGGGGTAGTTTGCAATTGGTTTATCAAATCATACTCCTTGTTAGGAAGATGAGGTGGAGGAAAAATGGGTTGAGAAGGTGGCAATGAAGTAGAAACCACCAGATTAAGGTGAAGGTTACTCCTTGTATGATATGTGTGGGCTATATAATTGTGGTCACTAAAAGACTCTAAATACTAAAGATTTACTTTTGATAGTAATGCAAGGACAATCTTTGATAGTCAACAAAGGTTCTAGATAAACCATGTTAGTCATCTCAACACTACAAAAAAATTCATAAGAAGGAAGACATCCTAGGAGAAGATGAAGTAGAATCTTGATTCTCCTTAAGATCATCACTAAGAGGGAGAGCATTAAGGGAAGCCATATCATTCTTCACTAATGCCTCATCAGTAGAAGGAATCTCAAATAAAAGCATCTATAATATCATCTTTTTTCACTAAAATGTCTATATAAGGGGAGGGTGTGTTAGAAAAAGAGTTATCATCATGCATGAATATATCATCCATTAATAAATCACCCTCCTCTATCTAAGCTTCTCAATGAAGAAGGGATAAATCAATGTCTTTATCCATGGGATCATCCACAATGGTTTCATGAGGAAGAGAGTAATCAACATCCAAATCTAGAGGTTCATCCTAAATAGGAGGATTATCACCCCTATCAATAAAAAACATTGTATGAGTACCATAAAACCCTAAAGATTGATCCCTAGAGGGGGAAGAAGATAAATTATATTATAAAGTAGGCTCATAGAAAGGACATATATTAGGAGAAGAATCAATCCTCAGCTCATCTCCATAAAGAGAAATATGATGGAGAGATAGATTAAGGTCATCTTCTTGTGCTAATATATCCTTACAAGTTAATTCAAAAGAGGGCAAAGAAACATCACACACACTAGACAAAGTTTGTCTAGGTGTAACATTATGCAATGGTAAGGTAAGAGGGGGATGTTGTGTAATCCTAGAAGTTATAGAAGAATGTTTGGAAAACATTTGAAACAACTTGTGCAACATGATAATGAATAAAGAAATGCATAAAAAATTGATCTAGGTGCATTCAAATGAAATTTATAAGCATGAAAATGAAATCAAACACCATAAACACAATAGGGAATCTAAATCCACAAAGCATAAAAATAGAAATGTTTTTGTATTTTGAAGAAATTTTTCAAATTTTTTGTGTTTTTGAAATATAAATGCAAGAAATCTAATTTTTATGCAAGATTTAAATCTAACACCAAAAATAAAGAGTTGTCATAAATAGGTTCACCAAAATGTATAGGTTAAAATATGGTTGATGAACATGGTTTAAAATAATGCACATGAAAGAGACCCTAAGCCCATATTTTACACATAAATATAGATTATTATGATATGGGATGTAAATATAGGAGATAAATATTGAAATGAAGAATTATTGTTACTTACCTCCAAAAAAGAATTGACTGAAAATTCTCTCAAACGATCTCAAAAACTATCAATTTTTGTGTCACTAAACTAAAACTGCGAGATCTACAAAACCCAAAAATCTTTTTCTTTTCTAAGGGTAGGCTGACCTTGACCTAGTTAGTGAGGTGTTGGTGTTTTGAAACATTATGGTTTCAAATTACTCCAATGAGAACAAAATACATCTAGGGTTAGCTACTTCCCATTTTCAATACCCTTTTAGACACCGAGCCAACTATAAGGCTAGACCCTTCTTCTACTTCAGGCTCTACAAAACCTAGGTGAGTGGACCTTTGATTCACTTATATGGTACTAGTGCTAAAATATACACTTGAATCTAACAAAGTAGATAAAACCCTTAATCTTATAACACTTATGCAAAGATCCTAGACATGAAATAGCTAATAACATGGCATAAGAAATTGATAAGCTAAGTGAGGGCATCCTTTTAGCTCTTAAATAGAAAATGAAATGGATGATTGATTAAATTTGATTTTAGCAAAACTCCAAATATGCAGCAGTAAGAACAAGTTGATTCTATAGCTGATTAGTGCCTTATCTATTGGGCAATTCCATGAATTACACATATACATCTATGATACTAGTGACATATTCCATATATCAAGATATCAGATCTATCTTATCACTTTGTGAATCAGACATTGGTGTTCATAAAGACATCATTCTCATGAAATATCCTTCTCACATAATTAGTAACCTTGTCAAATACACCAAGAATTTACTTGGCCTTTTGTTACAACAACAAAATATATCAGACATACAACTTTAAGGGGATGCAAATGGGTCTCAGTTCTTTGTCCCTAGACCACATAACATTGAAAATTATAGAGATAGGAGATGAGAATCATAATGAAACTAAGAAGATTCTTGCTTATTTGTATTCATTTCTTTGAAAATATACATTTTAGATACATGCAATCAACTCATGAAATCACTAAATAGATGAAAACTATCTATGTTAGCTTAACTACTATTGTTCATACAAGAGAAAAATATGCTGAAGAATATGGTATCACAGTGATGAAAACCCATCAAAATTGGAACCATGGTCTCAAAAATTTGAGAAAACTCAAGATTGGAGCCCATGGTATCATAACAATGATTTTTTTCCCCAAAATTGGAACCATTACAATGAATTAGAAAGAGAAGGATATAGGAAAGGAATGAAATCCAAAATCTAATATGAAAGTGACATGTGTCCACTTGAATCTTCATTCCTTGCTATTGTAAAAACATCTCTTCTCTTTCTAAAATTGAATCTAATATGATTTTCATCATTATTCTATAACAATCTTGGAAATATCTCTTTTGAATGATGAAAATTCTTGTGTTGCCAAAATATCTTAAATGTATCTAAAATACTAATAATACCTTGATTCAACTAACTTGGAGGGAACAAAATTTGACCCTAACTACATCCATACTGTCTCTTATGCTTATTTAGTTCACCATTTCACTAGAAATCAAAACTAAATTGCCCTAATTGAATGAAATTGAAAAATGGACACCTGAGACAAATCCTCACATAACTTGAATCAATGGCTTCCTATGCAAAAAAAACTCCAAAAATGGAAATTTTTTTCTCTTTTGATTTTGGTGATATATAATAGTGCCATATTCGCTTACTAGAAACACCTAGAATCTCATTTTGAATTTTAAGCTCTTGTCATGGCTCTAAGACTGAATTTTGGCACATTTTTAAGTTTTTTTTACCTAAAGTCAAAACTATAGGTTTAAATTAAATTGTATTTAAAACTTCTTTGCACATTCATAAAGGGAAAATAACAAAAAATTATTATTTTGGGCACTTTGATTTTTTCCCTCTTAATTTCCATCTGGGTCAAACATCTTTGATCAAGCTGTGACATGTGTCACACTCTGATTGGCCTATCTTCTACATAGTCATCTGACACTAGGTGCCATGTGGCACCCTCTGATTGGTCCCACCTATCATGCTTTCACATGGCATATTCTCATTGGCTCTCGAATTGCTCAGTCAGTGCCACTTCATCCTCTATTTGGTGCTTGCCACATTATCCCCCTGTGGTACTTTGTCATTGGCTAGATCACTACACATGCCATGTCTTCACTGACCAAGGCCCACTGCCACGTATCAGCTAGCCACTTCCTCGCATGCACAATCAACAATTGCCACATCGCATGTAGGAATGCACCCTTGTGACATGTGGCATAATGTGACATGTTGGCACCTCAGGAAGTGTACCACATCCAAAATCATCTGCCATGTCATCCTCTACAATTTTCCCACTTGTCACATTTTGGTTGGTCATTGGATCCACATCATCAATTGACATCATCATATCTATCTATGTGTTTGGTCCAAAAAATTCACTCGTCATCAAGCTGGGTGTCAGTCCCTGGGCCCCACGTGCAAGCACTTAACTTCAAAAGGAACCATATCTTTAAGATACTTATAATATTGTGTCTTTTCTTATTTAAACACAAAAGAAACTTGTCCCACAATAGATGTGGGATAAAAATCCTACCTTTTACCTATTAGAAACTTCCTCTTTAGCATGATCAAGCTCTTGAAAATGATCAACACACAACATATACAGGAAAATCGCAAAGCGAAAGGGATTTTTGAGGAAAGTGAAAGGGAGGCACATCCTCCACATCCTCCATCCTTACATGAGCTACTCCTTCCCAATCCACAACATTTCTTCAAAATGCTTGAAAGTGCTCTGTTTCATTTATGTGCTCAAAGTCTTTGCAATATTTGTCTTGGTTTTGAAAACTTTGTGAAGAGTAGTGCTAAGGAATTATGGAGCCCAACCACTCCTCTATAAATTTCACTGCTCCCACTTGGGATAAGCCTCATTCAGGATTTGCAGACTAAGTGATGGAGAAACAATGGTGAAAAGTGCTCTTAAAATATTAGGTCTTTGCAAATGATTTACAAATGTTTCCTCCCTTTTGCTATGGTTTGGGTAACCAGTTTTGACCTTGCTTTTGTATTTGGTGCTCACAGGGGAGATCTTTCTGTGCATGTATTTGGGTGACTAGAAAGGAAAAAGAATGCCCTCGTCCAAGGATATGGAAAATGTCCTTCAATGATTTGATTTTAGCAAGCATCCATTCTAACATTAGCAAGTGCTCAACCCTTTTAACGCCCTCTTTTCTTCACATTAATGGAGGCATTCATAGCGGCAAATATGGATTGCATTGTTTACTGATGCAAGAATATAAATGGTGCTGGTAAAATGTTGTGATGTGGCTGGGAGAGTGGCATTTGTCTCCTTTGTTGTGCTTGGTATTGATTTACCTAGGAATTTAACTCTACAATCCAACTTAACGATCAGAATCAAAATATCTAGCTCAAAGTCTCAGACACATATAATGGGAAGAAACTCAACCATCGAGTAGTTAACCAAAATAAAACTAAATATGGGGGAGGAACATGCTCTTCTCTTAAGACACCATAGCTTACTACCAGGATTATCCCAAGGCAACATTATCCACTAAATATTGTCAATCTTGAATGTCATATATTCATTCCACAAAATCCCAAATAGGAGATCAGTAGCAAACACATACTAATTATTTCCCTTCTGCAGGATTGGTTTTCCTTGAAGCAACATAAGATGCATTTCACCTAGAAAAAAATATGAATCTTCTCAATATTCTTGTAGTCAATCATTATGAACAAACTAACAAGTCCAAAAACACAATCCATAATAGTAAAATGCAAGCTTTCTAGCTCTGCTCATCTAATAATTACTAAAATGTATACTTAACCTTCACAACTTCTATTAGTCTATCAACCTTAAGGTTTTTTTTTTTTTTTTTCTATTGATGAAAAAAGAAACCAAATCTCTCCTTTCTTCATGTTAACCTTTATCTTTTACCTTTTTAATTTTGAATGATGTGCACCCATATGAAATTTCATAATGATTACAATCATTATGACCCTTCCATTTAATTTTTTTTAATCCCCAATATACCTTGGCAGTTTGATATCATTTGGTCAGGCCCTAAAGTGGGTCTGACTAAAAAAAAATTCATTTTCAAACAACCAAGCCTTAAAATTGATCCATTAATCATTTGAAATTTAACTAAAAACCATTTGATCATTGTTGATTCAACTTTTAAAACTCAATTCACCTCTTTCTGCAACTTGTCAATTTTGTGCTAGGAGGTCTTTTGATTGACTTTAAAACCTGACCCAAACACCTGACTAAACTATGTAATCTGACGTGATGAATCTTTACTCCACATTCTCTTACCTTATCAAATCTCATCTCATGAAAAAATCTCAATCAAAAGATATTGACTATTAAAGTTTCCTTCTCAAAACTGCCTACAAGAAAACATGTTAGAAAACCACAAAACATGTTTAGATTTGGCTTTGAAAATAGGGAAAATTGACACTTGGGGGCATGAAAACTAGGGAATTGGTTCACTATCATGAGGAGAATATAAATCTACGATTATTTCTCATGAAAAATAATTGGGCGCATTTGGTGAGCAGTCAAAGTGGGCTACTTGGATTTGTAGAACTAGAAACACTGGCAGAAAAGTGATTTTTGCAAACGAAGTGGACTTGGGAAAGTCTGCAGATAGATTCATCAAGACTTGTAAACTGGCATACTTAAAGAATTTTTAGAGGAGAACACAATGATACAATCCACTTGATCTCTCCTATCACAAATTCAAAGGTATGACCTCATGAATAGGGGTACCAA
This sequence comes from Cupressus sempervirens, assembly GCA_028749045.1. NCBI lineage: Eukaryota > Viridiplantae > Streptophyta > Pinopsida > Cupressales > Cupressaceae > Cupressus > Cupressus sempervirens. Next base: position 476,281,283 of record CM053783.1, on the reverse strand, counting down.
TCAATCTGCACATTTTGACACCAATAAAATTTTACAAATCGCATATGGAATCACATTTGAAAACTGATCAAATGGATTTTTCATAAGCTCAAATTAGAAAAATATCAAGTCTTTGACCTCTAGAATGTGATGCAAAAGTAAGTATCTCATTTGGTCAATTGGGTCAAAGTTATAACAATTCTAATAGGGCCTCCCATAATTATGAATAATTTGCATTAGCACGACAACAATAAACAACTAGCTTTGAGGGATTTAAAACCTAATCAAAACATGTTTAAATGACTTAAAATATAAAATATAGGTTCTTTGATATGGATATCAAACACTCGTAAAGAGGAGAGTCATGGAACATTACTGGGTGTGAGATATTCAATTACAAACTAGACCTCTTGTCGTTGTTTGACACTTTGCAAAAATGTAGGTTTGGATAGTGCTCAAAATGGAACTTCATAGAATGACTCTAAATGGAAATTTATCTTCATGGGTTGAGTGGATATAATAAATTCAAGGTGTTAGGAACATTAAACACCTCTTAGGCCTCAAAAATACAATTGGGTACACATGCATTAAAAAAATGCTTATAGGGCTTATTTTTTAGAATGGTACTCAAAATTGGGGCTTCAATTTTGATTCCCAACACGGGGCACAATTGTACCCTAGGGAAAAATTTGCCCCTAACAGTTGACCTTGACTAGCACTGCTCTAACAAAATTTCTATTCATGGATCCTGTAAGGTTGATGAAAAGGGTATCCAAATTTGCACTTGGTTTTTTCATTCCACACCTGTAGCTACAAGTAAATGGTTTTGTTGTTTGGATGGGGGGCTTTCCTTAGTAATAACCTAGTTTGAAATTAACCTTGAAATGTAATTGAAAAATAAATAAAAAAAGTAAATGGAGCTATTCACCTTGATTATATTAAAATCCTTGTGGAGGATATGAATCCTTGAATCCACAAGTATGGATCCTCCAAATGAATGTAGAATAGGATGTAGGATGTCTCAAACCAATTGTCTTAGATCTTCAACACCAATCTTCAATGGATCTTGGATTAGGAAGATGCTTGAATAGAAATGGATGAATCTTCAATAAGAGGGCTCCATAGAGCTTGAATCCTTCAATAGCTACTAATGGATCTCCTTGATGAATTGAATGCTTTAAGATGGATGCTTTCTTGAGCTTGATAATGCTTGAATTCTTGAATTCTTGATGGATAGTAGATATTCAATTCATATAAATTTTGAGTTTAAACTTCATAACAGGTGGATGCGCAAGATAATGGTTAGATAAAATGAGAGAGGAAGGCTTCCTTATATAAAGATCTAGGGTACAAACTTCTAGAGAAGGCCAACATAGGAACATTAAATCCGAATTAAACTTAACCCATAGGAATGAACCTAGATTAAATGTAATTTAAGAGTTTACCATTTCAGAGACCAAAACATCTGACCCAAAAGCAAGAAAACATTTCTTTCCGAAACTTGGCATCTAGAAATCATGGAACTTTCAAATTTGGACTTGGGGTTAAGGGTGAGGTCAACCCTACCCTAGGTCAAGGTTGAGGTCATCCTTGACCTAGGTCATGGTTGAGATCTACCTTGACCTAAAAGATCATCCTTGACCTTGTGGTCATCCTTGACCCAAAAGTCAAGAATATCATGATTTCAGTCCAAAATGCTAGAAAAGTGCAGGACTAAAGTGAAAAAGCTAAATCCAAGCCAAAGACCCATTCAAGGTGCTTGACATGACCCAAAACCACTTACTAAAAGGGCTAAATACTTTTAACATGGAAGTGATTCCATTTTAAGATGATACGTCAACTTTGTCCAACTTTTTGAAAAGTTGCTTTACAACTTTTTGGCAAAAAGTTGCAAAAGTGCATGGATGAACTCGATGGTTACACCAACCACCTGCAACCTCCTTGGAAACCTATATAATAATCATTTAAACACCTACGGGTTGGGAATTGTAATAAGCAAGTTTGAACAAGTGAATGCACATTTTTCTAGATAGTTTTTTGCTTGATTTACCTTTACAGACAATGAATTGAATAGACCAATCTGGTGTTGGATTTGTGTTGTTATGTTTGTAAAGTACTTTTATCTTTAGGTTTCTAGGTTGTAAGTGTTCATCTAGTTTGATTTTGAGATTATAGGTAGTGTGTTATTTCAATTTTGGGATCTTGAGCAAAAATGGCTCTCCAATGAATTCCTACTATGAGTTCTACATTCTTTCAAGAGGCATGGTAGTAGAGCCTATGCGCATAATTTATACTAGATTTAGGGCCTTGAAAAGCATGACAATCAATTTTAAGGTGATGCCCTAGGAAAGTATGTTGTTCTTGGTTAAGAGAATCACATATTGGAATGAGAAGCTTGAGGGTTTGAAAGTGTTTGATACTTAAAAATCCAAGTTATGCAAAATGGGGAGATCAAGCTAGAAAAGATGTCAAGCTAGGAAAACATCAAAAAAAGTTGTCAAGTGGGCAAAAATGGCCAAAAATATGCATATTGGTGTCTTAGGGAAAAAATCATGTTTATACATCATTTTTGGTTACATCTATACAAGTCAAGAGGTTCCAAAATGAAGGAGAGAAAAGTTGCTCATAGAAACAAAAAGTTTTCAAGCTTGTGCAACTTTTTGAAAAGTTGCTTGATAACTTTTTGGCAAAAGGTTGCAAAAGAAAAAGGATGAACTTGGTGGTTATTCCAACTACAAGAAACCTCCTTGGAAACTTATATTATCATCATTCAAACACATCCCAAGGGTTGGGAATTGTAATAAGCAAGCTTGAATAAGTGAATGCATGTTTTTCTAGATAATTTGTTGCATTTGAATTTCTTGAATGAACAAATGGATTGAACAAACCAATTTGGTGTTGGATTTGTGTTGCTTATGTTTATACAATACTTTTATCTTGAGCTTTCTAGGTTGTAAGTGTTCATTTGATTTGATTTTGAGATTCTTTTCTAAATAGGTAGTGTGTTGTTTTAGTTTTGTGATTTTGAGCAATAATGGCTCTCCCATGAATTCCTACCATGAGTTCCTCATGGTTTCAAGGGACATGGTAGAAAAGCCTATGTACATAATGTGTACTAGATTTGGGGCCCTTAAAAGCATGACAAGAAAGTTTAAAGTGATGCCCTAGGAAAGTCTGTTGTACTTGGTTAGGTGAATCACAGTTTGAAATGAGAATTTTGGGGGTTCAAAAGTGTTTGATACTGCAATCCAAGTTATGTAGAATGGGAGATCAAGCTGGAAAAGATGTCAAGCTAGGAAAACATTGGAAAAAGTTATCAAGTAGGCAAAAATGGCCAAAAATATGCATATTGGTGTCTTAGGGAGAAAATCATGTTTAAACATCATTTTTGGTTACATCTAGACAAGATAGGAGGTTCCAAAATGAAGGAGAGAAAACTTTCTCATAGAAACAAAAATTGTCAAGTTTGTGCAGCTTTTTGAAAAGTTGGTTGACAACTTTTTGGCAAAAAGTTGCAAAATGCAAGGATGAACTTAGTGGTTATGCCAACCACCTGAAACCTCCTTGGAAACCTATATAATCATAATTTAAACACATCCCAAGGGTTGGTAATCATTATAAACAAGTTTGAACAAGTGAATGCATGTTTTTCTAGGCAATTTGTTGCATTTGATTTACTTGTATGTACAAATGGATTGAATAGACCAATCTTGTGTTGGATTTGTGTTGCTTATGTTTTTAAAGTACTTTTATCTTTATGTTTCTAGGTTGTAAGTGTTCATATGATTTGATTTTGAAATTCTTTTCATAGGCAGTGTCTTGTTTTAGTTTTGGGATTTTGAGCAATAATGACTCTCCCATGAATTCCTACGGTGAGTTCTTCATGGTTTTAAGGGACATAATAGTAGATCCTATGTACATATTGTATACTATATTTGGAGCCTTGAAAAGCATGGAAATCAATTTTAACATGATGCCCTAGGTAGGTCTTGTTAGCTTAAAGAATAAATTTGACAATTGAGTGTCAATACACTTAACCAAGATCAAGAGTAAGTGCCGAGTAAGATAAGGTGCCGAGTGATAACAAGTGCCAAGTGATAACAAGTGCCGAGTGATAACAAGTGCCGAGTGCAACAGGTGCTGAGTGATAACAAGTGTCGAGTGATAAAAAGCGCTGAGTACAACATGTGTCGAGTGATACAGTTTTGTTCAAGTGCTGAGCTATCCAAGAAACAACATGTGCCAAGTATCAAAAATACTTCAGGAGCCGAGTAACTCAGTAGATCAGCATAAAATTTTGAAATTGCACAAATTATGATGCAAATAGTTTTTGCAGCCGACAGAAGGTAAATCTCGAAGGATTTAATGATGAGATCGAAACTTTTATTTTTCCTATGTAATTTGCATGCAACCAATAAGAAAAATGCTAAAGGCATGCAACCAATCAACAAAAGATAAGTATTGAGTGGGAAATTAAGATTTAATATGGATCGTAGATCCAAAACAAACCCTAAGTCTTTGAAGTCTTTATAAGGAAGATGAAATTTCATTGTAAACACATATGGAAGGACATACAAGGGTGCATAAGCAAATCTATTTTCAGAAGCAAGAGTTATCAGATCGCAAAGGATCAAGATCAGGAGAAGGTAGAAAAGGAGCATGTATTCAACAATCAAGGATTGTAATTTATTAGGTTTATTGTATCTAATACTCTCTAGCAATCATATTAGAATGAAATCCTATGGTGATAGGTTAGCTTTACAACTATTTTGTAAGAACCTTTTGATTAGGTGATTAAAATCCTTTAACCGGGTGACACTTCATGTTAAGTGTTTGTAAATCCTCTAACTAGGTCACTATTAATATAGTGTAAAGCCTTTAACAGGGCAACCATCAGAAGTGGTTGAACAATATTGCTACAGTAAATTTTTGTGGGTATCATCCCCACCCCAGTTTTACCTTCTTATTCCTGGAGGGTTTCTAGGTTACAATTTTTTTAGTGTTATGAGTTATTGATGCATGAGTTTTGTTACATGTTTATTTTGTGTATTTACATGCATGCAACTTACTTTCAGTTAAAGTTTTATTGGCTAAAATTTGATACTTATGATTCACCCCCCCTCTCATAAGTACTCTTTCCATTTTTGAATATTCCAAGAATTGGTATCAGAGTAGGCCAGGTTCTCATAAGGAAAAGCCTAACAGCTTGGAGGAAAAGATCTAAAGATGGAAGCTTTCAAACTTGGAAAGATCATTGAAAATCAGGTGATAGATGTGCAACTTGCTCTGCATAGCTTGGAGGAATTCAGAAACAAATTGAGAAGCTCATTAAAAAGGAGGAAGGATCTAGCCATAGTTGAAAATGATATACACTACAAGGAGATTGATACCACCAACATGTTTTCCAGTGGAGACACTAAAGAGTTTGATGCAGCAATAGTAGAACTGATGGAGAAAAATAAAATTCAAGCAGATGAGATAAGAACTCTCAAGATGGAACATGAATCACAGGCTATAATGATATGTAAAATTACTGAATAAAAGAAAAGAGTAGTTGATGATAAGGTCATGATGGAAAATGACAAAAGGAATCTTGCAGACAGACTTGAAGAAAAATGTACTGAACTGACAAGGATCTCAAACATGCAGATGGATACACTTGCCCAAATGATGAATCTTCATCATGAACTCAATGTAAAGGATATTGAGATCTCTACCTTGAAGATGACAAATGAACAAATGCAGAATGAATTAAACAAAGAAAAAGAGGTAGCAGAGAATCTCAACAAATCAAGTGAAGCAATCAAGTATTTTGAACAGTTGCTGAAATCACCAAAATCTGCCCATGATACATCAGGACTTGGATATAACAGCACTGAAGTTGGAGAATCTTCAAAGAGTGCTGAACAAAGAAGTGATAAAGGTAAGAATTCAAAACCCACTTGTCATTTCTGTAATAAGAAGGGACATACAGCTAATGTATCCAGGAGTAGAAGATTCAATCAATCAAACATACCCAAAAGTTTCTGTCACAAATGCAACATGCAAGGACATATGACACAAAATTGTAGATGAAATGTCGCAAGGAATCAAATATTTGATGGACATTATTATAATTGCAAAAAGTATGGACATAGAGCTTTTGAATGTAGATCAAAGCCTATGTGGACAGTAAATCAACTAGAAAAGACATCAAACCATGAATTTTGGGATTACAACACCAGGTACAGCTATCACTATTGTCAAGAATATGGACATATCCCACAAAACTGCATAAGAACACATTTTAGAGGAAACTACAAAAGATGGTTGAGTCAAACCACATGTTTCAGTTGCTTAAAAACTGGTCATGTTAGCAGGAATTGCCCAACAAGGTCAAAGGCATCAAGTTTTGAGTTTAGCAATGGAAAGGCAAAGATAGATGTTGGACATATCAGAAGTGAAATGAATAAGACATGGAGGAAGAAAGATGAGTCTAGCACATCAAGTATAGAGATCACTTCACCCAATAGGTCAAGTGATCACACTTCATCAAATTAAGCAAAAGAACAAGTGTGTGGGATTGATAAACCAAGTTACATCATAAATCAGTCCCAAGACATATAAGAACTGCAAAAATGAAATCAGCATAAAAAAAGATGCTAAGTCAAAATTGACAAACTTTTGTGAAGATCTGTCAAAGTTGCCTTTAGGAGCTGAGTTGCTAACAATGACCAAGTCGATAGTTGATGCCGAGCTATGAAATATCAATAGGAGCCGAGTAAAGTAAAACACAATGGGAGCCAAGTTATGACGAAACTTTTTGAGTGCCAAGTAGATAGTTGGCAATGTACTAAGCATTTATTACTCTATTTTGAAGGGTACATAAATTTGATTTTCGATCATTTTCCCACCATTCAAACAAGAAGCAAAGCCGAAAAAAAGCGGAGAAGATCAAGATCAGCTCAGAAGCCATTTGTGAAGATTTCAATAGTGATTCAAGACAAATTTCATCGATTTAAGGTATTTTACTTAAGTGCCGAGCTACGTAGGACTTATAAACTTGTTTAAATTATAAACCCTAGTTTGGAAAACAATGGCATCTGGGTTAGGAACCACTAAGGGTATAGAGAGTCATGAAGTTTAGTTGGTCAACAACGAAGTCAAACAACCTGAATTTAAGCCCATTCCAGAAGTAGCATACAAGAATGACCTTGCAGGTGCATTATCAGTTATTCCAGATAAAGTTGTTATGGTCCAAGATGTTCGCAGATGCTATAATTGCAAAATTGGTGCCATAGGAGACTTAGAAATCTATAATGCATATGATAAACTATGTGAAAACAAAGTACTAAAAAATGAGTTTTCAATAGTAGAAAGAAAAGGATTGACCAAAACCCTAGCATTTCTGATTGTTTTCAAAATTGAATGGATACAGATAGTTTTGAGCTGAATACATGATGGAGCTTTTTGGTTAGAGTTAGGGCTAGTAAAATTCACCAAGAAAACTGTTCATAGGGTTATTGGTATTCCAACCCTAGATCGGCCAAAGACCCTGCGAAGTGACAAAAGGGAGGTAATAGAGAAAAATACAGGTGCCAAATGGAACAATAGAGGAATGACTATCGACACAGTCACAGATCCCCTACTAGATTTTGCTGTGAGAATCATTTCACACAAATTCTATCAATCAAGCAGGTTGAACAATGTACCTTGTATAGCAATTGATGTTGCATACAAGATAATCAAAAGGGATCATACTTATGATTTGGCAGAGCTCATGTTTCAACAGATTAATGAAAATTTGGGAGCTATAAGGAAGAGAAAGGGAGCTCAATGCAAATTTGGATCAGTTTTGATGTGTATGTTTTTCTATCTAATGAAAGAATTTCCTTCTATGGGTAAGGTAAGGTGGAATCTAGATAAAACAATTGTTGAACAAATTAATGGATACATTGAACAGATGGGTGAAAATTTTGATGCCCAAATGACTGGTTATTTTGAGGACTTCAAAAAGTCCATGGAATAAAGAATGAGAATTCCAGTCTCATTGATTGAGAAATATGAAAAAGATATTTGTTTTCTTGTAGATATAGATTATACTTACATACAAGCAGTTATACCTAGAATAAGATGGCTTAAGCCACTAGGTTATGAACTAGATGTTGATCAAGCCTCTGCAGCAATAACAGCTCTACTTGCAGAAGAAGCTGATAAAAATGCAAATTTTTTTGGAACCTATGATGTTGTCAAATCAAAGGTGATAACAGATTTGAAGACTGCTTCAGCAGTAAAGAAGAAAGAGAAAATGGTGAGACAAATCAAAAGAAAATTTGGCATGGAAGAAGAAGAAGGAACAACAGGAGAAGAGGGAGAAGACATTGAAGAAGAAGGAGATAAACTTCAAAGTCATACTCAAGGGTTAGGAGAAGACAAAGAGGAAAGTGCTGAGGTAGAAGAAGCCAAGGAAGCACCAGTTAAGAGAAAGACCACAACCCCTTCTGCTCCTAAATCCAAGGGGAGGAAAGAAGCTGCCCCTACACCTAAGAGACCGACCACAAGGGCTGCAACACAAAAAGCCCAAGAGGAGGAAAAAGGAAGGAAGGAAGACTCAAAGAAGACTGCTACTGAGTCAAAGAAAAGGAAATTTATTCCCCAGCCTGAAACAGATGAGGAGAAAACAGAGTCAGAGGAAAATAGTCAATTTCAAGTGGTAAGACACAAACCCCAGACTGCTGTTGATAAATTATGTTTAAAAATTAGAAATAATGATTTAAAAGGTCTAAAGAACCTGAATTTTTCTAAGCTCACCAAAGAAGAGCAAAATAAATTAGAGGAATCTGTGTATGCTATGATGGCTGAGTATAAGCACACACCTCTAGAATTAGATGAATCTAGGCCAAGAGAATTGTATAAAATTGTAGAGGATAAATGGCATTTTTGTTTACAAATGGAAAAAGAAATAAGGGAGTCAACATTGGCAAGATTGTTGCCTGATCTGACTAAAGATCAAATAATAAATGCCGTAAAAAGGCATAATAATAGATTCACTCCCAAGTATAGAGCATTCAACATATTGCAGAATAATATTGAAGAGGTAGTTACTAAATCCACAAGATTGTGGAAAATAATTTACAAGAAAATTGAAGATGTATATAATGAAGAATATAAGGTAGAAGCAATTGCCAAGGAAAAGGAAAAGAAAGCATCAGAAACAAAAGAGAAGGAACTAGTGGAGAAGAAGAGTAAAGAAGAAAAGGAAGAAGAGGCACATAATGAGGAGAAAGAGGAAGAGAAAGATAGAACTGAGCCGCAAGATCAAAGTATGCAAGACATATAGGTATCTCCTCCTAGTCCTCCTCATGCCACCATCACACCTATAGATATCATAAAAATAAAGGATGTTACAGACACTTCCAATCTAAAAATCAATCCATTAACTGCAGAAGATTTGGAAATCCTTGACCAATCATCACTAGTAGCAAAATTAAGTTCAAATCCTGTATTGGTCAGTGTTGATGAATTATAGAATCTAGAAGTCAAGGTAAAAGCACAAGTGCCACCTTTGACCATACAAACTATTGGTATTCTATTCCTTCCACCACCACCTCCACCAAGTATAGTCACTCATACACTCCAAATGCCGAGTACAGCAGCAGGGGAAATAAAAGAAACATCTAAACAACCAACAAGTTCAACCACACCTAGCATTCATAAAAGGGATATTCAAGCTGAAGAAAAAGATGAGACAAAGAAGAAGGAGGAGACTGCAATACAAACACTAGTTGCATTACCAAAATCTCGTACTCCTACACAAACTCTTCAGCAGCCGAGCGCAGATGGACTATAGTTGCAAATCAGGACACCAGACTCGAGCTCATCAAAGGCAGTTAGGAGACTTCAATATGGAGTTCCTGAGCTTGATGAAGAAATAAAGATCCCATATTATGAATCTAGCACTCTTACTGAAGAAAAGATTAATGAAATTCAGAGTGCATTAGACAAAAGAAGGAGACAAGAAGCACTAAGAAAGGAATACAAGCATAAACTTACATTGAATGAAATTAAAGACATATTCACAGAAACTTTTTGCTTACAATCTCCAGATGAGTCAAGACCAATTATGGAACAACTATCTGATATAGTTGACTAGGTGACTAATGAAGACCAGGGAACAAATGTCAGATTGCTTGAATGGTCAGAAAAGAAGTTCTAAGGTAAAGTAAATAGTAAAATATCTGGTGATATAGCACTGTCACAAGAAGAACTGGCAAAGAAAGTTATAATAGTTAAAATTGTACTAGGAAACATCTTTTCCCTGTACAAAAAGTTGTGTGATTTTACCACATTCACACAAGACACTAGCCAAAAAATACTGAGCTTGGAAAACAATTTGAAAATTTCTAGCATGCAACTCCCCACAGATCCAACTCAAAGTTAGAAGCATTTTGTCCAATCGCTTCACACACAAAGAGAGTTAGCTATTTTAGCAGCAGAGGAGGCAACCACAAAAGCCAAGTTGATAAAAATTCAATCGTCAATTACTCCTCATTTGGAACTACTTCACAAGGAGTAGATAAAGGCAGAGACAGTCCTCAGGAAAGACCCAAATATTTCTTCATCTGATGGACTTGTACACCTAGCAGAAGAGATTGCCATCCAACATAAGACATTAGATGTCGCATTAGCGAATTGGGATCCAGCTTTGAAGGTACTCCTTGAAGTAAATAGTACATTTTTGGCTAAGTATGGCATTTCATTATAAGACCCTTGACATAAGTGTCAAAAAGGGGGAGAATAAGTAATAAGAGTTAAGTACAAGAATGAAATGATAAGTATAATAAAAGGGGGGGATAGAAAATTTTGAGATAGCAAAGGGCTCTAGATAGAGAATTTTGAATAATTTTGAGATAGAAAATTTTGGGGGAGATAGCAAATTTTGGGAGCAAATTTTGAATGTAGGATAAATTACTGAGTCACATGGATCTTAATTAAGTGTTTTTGCCACTCATGTCAAAGGGGGAGATTGTTAGCTTAAAGAATAAATTTGACAATTGAGTGTCAATACACTTAACCAAGATCAAGAGTAAGTGCCGAGTAAGATAAGGTGTTGAGTGATAACAAGTGCTGAGTGATAACAAGTGCGGAGTGCAACAAGTGCCGAGTGATAACAAGTGCCGAGTGCAACAGGTGCAGAGTGATAACAAGTGCCAAGTACAAAATGTGTTGAGTGATACAGTTTTGTTCAAGTGTCGAGCTATCCAGGAAACAACATGTGCTGAGTATCAGAAATACTTTAGGAGCCGAGTAACTCAGTAGATCAGCATAAAAGTTTGAAATTGCACAAACTATGATGCAAATAGTTTTTGCAGCTGACAGAAGGTAAATCTCGAAGGATTTAATGATGAGATCAAAAATTTTATTTTTCCTATGTAATTTGCATGCAGCCAATAAGAAAAATGCTAAAGGCATGCAACCAATTAGCAAAAGATAAGTATTGAGCGGGAAATTGAGATTTAATATGGATCATAGATCCAAAACAAACCCTAAGTCTTTGAAGTCTTTATAAGGAAGACAAAATTTCATTGTAAACACATATGGAAGGACATACAAGGGTGCATAAGAAAATCTATTTTCAAAAGCAAGATTTATTAGATCGCAAAGGATCAAGATCAGGAGAAGGTGGAAAAGGAGCCTGTATTCAGCAATCAAGGATTGTAATTTATCAGGTTTATTGTATCTAATACTCTCTAGCAATCGTATTAGAATGAAAATCTTATGGTGATAGGTTAGCTTTATAGCTATTTTGTAAGAACCTTTTGATTAGGTGATTAAAATCCTTTAACTGGGTGACACTTCATGTTAAGTGTTTGTAAATCCTCTAACCAGGTCACTATTAATATAGTGCAAAGCCTTTAACAGGGCAGGCCTTTAACAGGTCAACCATCAGAAGTGGTTGAACAAGATTGCTACAGTAAATTTTTGTGGGTATCATCCCCACCCCAGTTTTACCTTCTTATTACTGGAGGGTTTCTAGGTTACCAAAATTTTGGTGTTATGAGTTATTGATGCATGAGTTTTGTTACATGTTTATTTGGTGTATTTACATGCATGCAACTTACTTTCAGTTAAAGTTTTATTGGCTAAAATTTGATACTTATGATTCACCCCCCCTCTCATAAGTACTCTTTCCATATTTGAATATTCCAACAGGTCTAATGTACTTGGTTAGGCAAATCATAGATTGTAATGAGACGTTTGGGGGTTTGAAAGTGTTTAATACGTCAAACCAAGTTATGTAGAATGGGGAGAGTTGAGTAAGATCAACTTATACCAAGGGAAACATACCCATGATAAGTTTTGAAGGATTAAATACCATACCCTAACCAAACCAGTCAGCATTGATTTGAAACACTTAAAGATAGGCTGAAAAGTTGCTTTCTAGTGTACGAACACCTCAGAGATCCGAAACCCACAAAATATTTAAGATTTCCCAAAAGGGTATGTGAGTATCAAGTTTTTTTGCCACCTCCTTTGGAGTAATCTAGAAATAAAATCCAAAAACTCAAGTTGGAGAGCTAATCCTAGTAGCTCTATTTTTAGCAATTTTGCCTTAGGAGTAAAGAAATTGGGTTTAAATTGCAAGATTTGTGTCTATAAGTTCAAGGGAAATCCATGAATATTGATGGTAGTCATCACTATACAAGGATGAAGGATTTGGTTAGAAAGCCATAGGAATAAGGTCAACAATGAGTTCTAAAGAGGTATTTGTGTAAGGAAAGAACCCTAACTATTGGTGTAACTAGATTGGAGAGTGATTAGAGGATAGGATGAAGGGCCTATAGGGATTAGGGCATCAAGGAACCCTAATAGGCTAGTATCAATCCTGAGCGAATCCTTAAAAAGTAAAGGATTTGGAAGTAGCTAGACCTAGTGTTACTTCATTCATATTTCAACTTCTATTCCTAACATTTCCACTTATATCTGACCTCTTATGAAAACTTCTATAAAAGTCTCTAATAATCTTAGTGTTAGTCTTCCTAACCCCACACTTCTCATGAGTATTCCTCCTACTTTCATACCTTCTTCATTACCTTCATACAATTTTGTGCATTTCACATATTTGAATCCTCTTCCTACACCATCAAATCCTCTACCAAGATCTTTGCATATTCCCTCTACTTCTTATAATAACTTAGTTGACACATATAATGTGTGTATGTATACTATTGCATCTTCTAATACCACCATTAGTATCCTGGTTCAAACTCTCACCCCTTTATAATAACAAGTGTCTCAACTAACTCAATCCAAGTAAAAAATTCCTACATGTGACATTACTAATCCCCTTTTCTTAGAAATCCTTTGTTTCTTAATCCCACAACATATTGAGTTACCTCATCTTGAGACTTTCAAAACTATATGTAGTAATTTTTCTTATGAATATAGGCTTATGGCTAAGTTATTGATGTGCCCCTTTAGGGACAAATATTTGCAATGGTATTTCTCTTACCTCCTCATTCTAATGATTCCTTTCAAAAAAAGTCTAATTTATTTATTCAAAAATTTCAAAACAACATTGGTCCTCAAATTTCTTTAACTGATTTGATACATTATAACATAATTTTAAAGAAAAAGTAGTGGCTCTATAGGTAGATTCAAATTTTTTTATGCTCAAATATCTTGTAATGTGCTTGATAATGATATTAAACATATTTTTATTTCTAATTTGAAGAAATATATTAGAGATAAGATTATCCTTATTAGGTATACTTCCTTCTCACATCTTTGTGAAGTGCTTCACCATTATCAATTACAAGTGAGCTAGTTTGAGAGCACCACTCCAATGGATCGTGTTACTATAGATATAAGTGATGTCATCATTCGTAAAAAATAAATTCCAAGCCTAATGACTACATCAAAGTAAGCAAGACAAAAACCACAATAAATAATCAAGTTTCTTTTGCATCTAAAGGTATAACTACATTTTCCTTTATGTATCATCTTAATCATAAATACACTACTTTATCTAAGGATTTTCACGTGGTGATGTCAAAGTTAATTAATGCTAACATTATTAAACTTCATCCTATCTATCCTATTAACACTAGAAAACCAATTCCCAAGTCATTTGAATAAATTTATGTTTGTCAATATCATCGTCAGCTTGGTCATGATATTCAATAGTGCTATGTTTTGAAAAATTCTATTGAAGACCTTATTGATTCCAATGTTATATCTGTTGATGCTAAGATTATTAGTATGAATAAATTTATTCCACCTCCTATTTAATATTTTCAAATTTACATTAAAAATTTACCTTAACATTCAATAAATGTCATTAATCGACCTTCTTCTCTTGTTACTAATATCATTTATGATGACAAGGTAGAAGAATCTGATCATGTTGAATATCAAACCCAACCCTAAATTTTGCCTCTACCTGAATCTAAATCTTCACTTCAAATTACCTTTAATCATTCTAAGATAATTGAGGCATGTGACAAACCTCTTTATATTATAATGTTGGGATTTATAATGCTTACTCTCATGGTGTTTTGATTCATTCTTCTTCCTCTATGAATATTATCACCTAAGAGCATCTTTTTTTAATAAATGATTGCTTAAGAATACCTATGAAAAGTCTTTCATTTGGATTCAAATTTGTAATGGTTTCCTTATCAATCGCAAGGTTATATATCTCTTCATATGACTCTTAATGGTAAAGTTGTAAAGAATACTTTTATTTTCATTCCTACTTACAATAAATTTTAAGTTAAGCTTAGTATCCCATGGATTTCTTCCATGCAAGTTTTAACCTCTCTTATTCATAAATGCATTAGATTTCCCCATAATGGATAAATTGTCACTATCAATAATTCTCTTTACAGATGCTTGAATCCTCAAGATTCTATTGAATAGACTTATATTGGCCAACTCCTCCTCAAAAACTACCTATGTAGCCTTATCATCTTTATTGATCCTATTACTGATACAAGGTAGATAAAATTCTTGATCTTAGCCTTCCTAAGGTTGATCCTCTTGTAGCTATCTTACTTTGCTTATTTCTCCTTTGCATAATACTCCTCAACCTATTATACCATATTACATTGAGATCACTCTAATTTAATGAAGGTTTAGCACCTATAAATGCGAGATTGTCATCTTCTTTCATTTATTTATTTTTCTTCCATTTTATTTTCCTTTTTCCTAGGTGGAATGTAGGTAAGACCTAATTGATTCTCTTTAAAGCACCTATTTTCATGGTGTAAAGCTTGAGGTAGGATATAACTACCTAGGTCCTCCCCTTTTCTTCATCTAATCACTCATAATCTCTTATCCACACCAAAAGAAATATATCTTAGACTATGTACCTAATTTTTGGGATCTAGGACCTATTTTAGGACCATAAGGGAATCCTAGAGGTTTTGGGCCCTGGTAAATAGGGACATAGTGCTCCTTGCCCAATTAGGGATAGAGTGTGCCCCTGATAAGCCAATTAGGGATGCAATGTGTTCCTGTTTAGGCCCTATTTTGGATCCCATGTCCAAATAGATTTAAGGTTTTAATTCCTAGGTAGGTTGGCTTGCAAGAGTTAGTCAATTTTGATCCCTTTATAAACCCTTCCATTTCCTACATTTCACATCACCATGCATTCACAAGATTAAGCGCTCTCAAGCACTTACACTCACAGTCAAGCATTCAAGTATTCAAACATCCTTCAATCAATTCATCCATTGAAGATCAAGGATTCACAAAATTGAAGTAGTTTATCTTCAAGATATCCTTCAATCCATTTAAGGTCATTTTTACATCTACTTCATCCATTCATCTTCATCTTCTTGATCCAAATCAATTAGTGAAGTAAGCAAGTTGCATTTGATTCAAGAGATTCTACAATTGTAAGGTGAATTCATACATTTACTTTACATTTTTGTATTTCAATTCAAGGTTCATTCCTAACTATGGTTTGACCAAGGAAATCCCCCCATCATCAACAAAAACCCTTTTAATTGTAGGTTTCAAATCTCAAATTCTCAAATAGGTTGCAGATTTGGATAGCCTTTTTGGCTTTCTTTGGAACTATGAAATTGCAATCAACATTAAATATAGTTTACATGGAGAAATTAGGTCACCTTGAATTCAAGGCCCATGGAGGTTGACCTTGTCAACGAAAGTCTCCCTTGTTGGATCATTGAACAACTTTTGGATTTTGTAGATTTCAACATTTTAGGCACAGATCTAGTGTTATATATCCATTTTAAGTAGTACAACAAGCATCAAGTCAGATCTAAAAGTTTTTTCCTCTACTTTCCTTGTATTTCAACATATCTATTTTTTTTCTTTACCCTAAAATTTATAATGTCATAGGGATCTCAAGGACTTTTTCATCTTTTTCACTATTCTAGCCCCACTAGATCTAGCTTGCATTGGTGCTCCACTCTCTATTGGTGAACATTAATCTTTCTGGATCTAGTCCTTTAGAATTGGGATTAAGAGGATCAATTTCCTTGACTCCCTCTTTAAGTTGGGTAAGTAGGTTATGTGGTGAACTTAGGGTTTTATATCCTTGATTCACATTTCCCTCTTATAATCTTTGGTGAACCTGACTTATGGCATTTACACTTTTGATTTTGTGTTATATTCCTTATTAAAAGTTAGATCTTTGTATTTCATTATATTATCTTGTGGTCTACCTTTTCATACTCTATATGTTTGTTATATTATTTTGTTCTTTGTGATTTTGTTCATATCATAAGGTTAGATTTATTTTGTGTCATCTTGTCTTCTTTGGTGTATGAGCTTTATTACATTAAGTCCTACTTATAATATTCCTATTAGGAGAAGTTCTAGACTCATGGCTCATTTTGATCCAGATGCCTCTTATCCTCTCTTTAGGAACCTTAGTGATCATATGGTTTCTCATGATCCTAATCCTTCTAGGGAGTAGGACTCTTCTCACTCATCTCATGATAAGGATAATGCTTTTAAGGGTTCCTCCTAAACAAGTTGGTAAGCTTGCTACTAAGATTGGTCAAATGCATAATTATCTTCTTCAAGAGAATCACAATATTGATATTATTTCTTCTTTTGACGATCTTAAGAAATTGAACTATAATGATGAACATGGTGTTAACCTTTTTCATGGTCTTACTCACCTTTTTGATTCTTATGTTAAGCTCCAGCTACATATGAAATAGGGATGGCTCTACCTATTATTACTCTTGAATCTATCTTGCCTATTTTTGCACCTATCTCTAACATTTCTACTTATGTTGCTCCTATTGTGACTACTTTGTTTAGTCATCCAATCCTCTTTTAGTAATCTTTCTATTCCCTCTATGCATGTGAGTACTATACCTACTTTAGTGCCCACTTCATACCCTTCATACAATAGTGTTCCTTTTACTTATCCTAATAGTTATACTATGGTTTCTAGTGTCCAACCCATAGAACCTTCTATTTCATCTAATTCATACACTCTTCCTAGTGTATTGATTATGTTTGTGCCACCTATTGTTAAGATAATGGGTGTTGCACATATTGCATAATATTGTTATATTGTCTTATTTTATTTTATTATGTAATATTACACCTAAATGGATGTGCGATATGTAAAGATTCCCATGGGATATACTTGATGAGCTGTATTGTAACATTGTGATAATATTTTATGTAATTATTTAATATTGGGAAAATAAATAAATTAAATTTCCAATATTAAATGTGGGGTCAATGGATTAGGTAGCACATGGTTTATGTAATAGCACTTGGTGGGTTTTTGGGACTTTTTACTATATAAGTAGCCACAAGGGTAGTTGTTGATATGAGAAGAAGAAGACAAAAAGGGAAAGAGTCTAGCGGGACAATGCTTGATAGGTTAGCTAAGGGAGAATTTGTGAAGGTTGGAAGTATTGCATGGGATGTGTAGATTCATGCTTGTTCACATAGATTTCTTAGTTGTGGCTATGGATTTTAAGGCTTCCATGGTTGTATTGAAATGGTATTTTTGTTGAATAATACATGGTTATGGATGCTTTTAGAGGCTAGATTTTTTCCTAAATGAGGGTTTCCCAGGGTATATCTTGTGTCACATTTTTGTGGGTATGTTGTCTATTCTCTTGCATGTGAATTTTAGTTGCATATTTATTTTAGATCTATTATGGGTTATGTGGAAACACTTATATTCTTTCTTACAAGTTTCCTTACAAGTAATATTAGAGCTATGGTTTTATTATTGTAACACTAGATTGAATCTATGAGAATGCATGAGAGGATAAAACAAAGGGCAAGATATATGATTTGTTTATTGCAGATCTGAGGGTTTTGGGTTTGTTGTTATGACGAGATATTGATAGAATTTGGGCATGTGGAATTCTTGGACAATTTTTTTTTTTTTAGATGTTTCATTTAAATGAGGGTTTTAGGGAGGAGCTTGCAGAAATGACTTCCTAGATAAAAATAAACATCACCATTCAATCTGGGTCAATGTTTCCATAAATTTGATGTATAATATACCCCAGTTTGGCCATGTTTAGAGGAAATGAAAGAGTTTTTTTTAGTTTCAGCTCGTGATGGCTGTCAAATTTAATCCTGTAAGAATTTTCATCACAAAAAAATTCGCAGTAAAAATGGTAAAAAGGCTATCTTAGTAAAACGACCATAACTTTCTCTCAGGATATCGGATTTCAAACTTCTTATAGGCATTGGGAAGATAATTTAGAGTACTACAACTTGGTATAGGTTTGGTTCTATGATTTTGACATTTTTAAAGGTTTTAAGAGCCCAAAAGTTAGATTTTATTTATTTTGAGCACAAATTAGGGCATATGTAGTCAGATTTTGGACTTTGAGTAGTCAACAACAAGCTCTTGGAGAGCTCCATATATTGATTTAGATTTGGTGTAGGTTTGGCACGATTTATTTGGTGATATATTAATTTGAACAATTTATTATATATACTGACTATGGTAACATTGTGAGTTTATGATATTGTATGTTTAGAGATTTAAGATTTTATGTCATTATATACTCAATTCATATTTCAAATTGGTCTCATGATGATATGGTTATCAATATTTATTTTGCATATGTATGATAACTTGTTGGGTCTACAAGTTGTGCAGTGTTGTAAGTGGTCTATACTTACAAGTTGCATTTATGACTTGGTTATGAGTTGTCTTTGCCCATTGATCTTTCGTTATTGATGCATATTTATATTGGTGGCTTTGATCTGGGTTGTCTATGCCCTAAGTCACATGATTTTCTAATTTTTTCTTAATGTAGAAGAGATGTGATGTTGTTACCATGTATAGTCATGGTAGATGATTGTGGTTGACTATTTTATTGATAGGTTGAACATATTCAGAGTCAAATGCTTGGTTCATGGATGTGATCATGGTGCCATGGATTTTGGCATGAAATAATTGGATATACATGTACATCCTTGATGTTCATTGGCTTGGATTCTTGATTTGGTTATGGTGGTATATCTTCTTGGTTGAGGATCATGGTTGTTTGGTTTCTTTTAAGGAACTCATGATGTGCACTTTGAGTTCTTTGATGGTTTGATGCCTTGGTTGATTCTCATGGTTAGAGGATGATTTTTCATCATGATGTCATGGATAGCTTGGATACATGGTTTAGTGGGAGCTTATGATAGTGATGAGGTGATAGTGCAAGATTAGTTTCTAGTTTGGTTTGTATCTTCTTGGTTTGAAGATCTTGGTTTCACTTGGTACTAACACTTTGGTTGTGTGTGTAGACCTAGAGGATCTTCATGTAGGAGATGGATTTTATGATGCCATAGGTGACTTGGTACCATAGTTGAGTGGGAGTTTTTGGCATTGATATATTTATTGAGTGTTTGTAGATGTTGGAGGTTTGTCTTAGATCCTATTGCTACAGAAGTGTCTTTGGCATTTGCATGGTGCACTTGTTATCTTCATGGTGTGTGAAGGTGGTTAGATCTTGAAGACTCATGGGGTTCTTGGTTATCTTCATGGTGTATGGAGATGATTCTTCATGGCATGTGGAGATGATTTTATTCATGGTGTGTGGAGATGGTTGTATCTTGAGCACTAATGGGGTTCTACGTAAAGGTGTGGTTTATACTTTCACTTAACATTTTATCCTTGGTGTTAGGATAGTTTCATTTTTATGTCATGGTATACTCTTGATACACATTTAGAATTTTTGACATGTTATGGTATGTTCATATGGAGCATGTTGTCTCTATTAAGATGGTAAGATCATGTTGTTATGTTTATGTTCTTGAGGCCATGGTTGAAACTTTGACATTGATCTTAGTTTAGTTTCTTGGTATTGAGTACATTGATCATAAGTTGGATACTTCATGATATTTATATGTTGCATTTGGAGTTGGCATGGATTGATTGGTTACAAGTGCTCATGGATACTTAGAGACAATGGTGATGTTGATTTCTTTTTGATTAGAGAAGTATTTATTGGGACACTTGTTTGGTTTTAGTAGGAAGTTTGAGGGGCATTCACCTAATATGGACTTGAGAGGAGATTGTTCTTAGATGAGTATTGGTTGGAGACTTGGATAACTTGATCAACATTCTCATTCTACACTCTTGGTCTACTCAGGGGTTTTCTACTTGAGAAGTATAACCCATTGTTTCTCTTAGATGCATTTTGTTTATGCTTATCTTTCATGGATATGGATCTTGAGCTATGGTGCATGAGTCAATTTTGGAGAGATCATTTGAGAGATGGTTTAGCATTGGCTATCTCCATGTGCATATGTTGTTATGCTGGTTAAGTTTTGGAGATGGTATTATACTGGGCATATTACTTGGATTAGGAATGGTTATTCCTTGGATTAGGAATGGTTTATGAGTTTGATCTTCTTATGAGAGGCTTACATCCATGATTAGTTATATGGTATGGTTTGGGTGTTGTTTAGGTTTCTTGTTGAGGTTTTATGGAGGATATCATACTTGCATAGTTTACATCTAGAGGTGTGTGTAGAAGGATGAAGGATGGCATACATGAGCACAAACTAGTTCATTGGTTTGTGCTCATGTATGTCATGTGAGAGATGACATGGTTATTCCTTTATCTCTTTCCTCTATTGGTTGTGGAGAGCTTGGGAGACTATTGAAGATTTTTTATGAGAATTGTTCTTGTAGGTTATTGGTTTATGTGTTATGGATTCACTTCTTTGAGATGTTGTGAGTGGATTGGTTACAAATTTGACATTATCTTTTGTAGCACAAGCTTCTTAGTATATGTGGTAGATATTTCTCTTGAGGCTTGTGATTGCAGGTTATAGATTGGATATGTTGATGATGTGAGATTCACTTGGTATACCTTTGGAGGTATGGATAGTTGGATGGGTTTGGCACTTGTTGTGGGTGCTATTTCAGCTATGGATATTTTGATAACTATGAATACATGTGATTATCTTTGGATTATATTTTTTGTGTTTGGCATTTTAGTTGGTACATGATTTTATGATCTTCTAATGCAACAGGTTGGGTGGCTTTGTCTTTGGATGGCTTCTGTGTATGTCCGGTGGCAGTGGCATAATAGGAGGTGAGATCATTCATGTTTGCAATGCTAGATACTTTGATTTTGTTGTGGGTACTGGGATGGAGCACGTGGTGTACTTTGATCCATGATGGTGGATGTGCTAGGAGGGATTGTTCCCTTGTTCACTTATGTGGCTATAGATTGACGCTATGCAATGTATACAACAAGTGGGAGATTGTTGAGATAATGGGTGTTGCACACATTGCATAATATTGTTATATTGTATTATTTTATTTTATTATGTAATATTACACCTAAATGGACATGCAACATGTAAAGATTCCCATGGGATATACTTGATGAGTTGTATTGTAACATTGTGATAATATTTCATATAATTATTTAATATTGGGGAATTTAAAAAAAAAAAATTTCAATATTAAATGTGGGGTCAATGGGTTATGTAGCATATGGTTTTAGCACATGGTTTATGTAATACCATTTGGTGGTTTTGTGGGACTTACTACTATATAAGTAGCCATAATGGTGGTTAGTGGTATGAGAAGAAGAAGATAAAAAGGGAAAGAGTCGAGTGGGACAAGGCTTGATAGGTTAGCCAAGGGAGCATTTGTGAAGGTTGGAAGCATGGCATGGGATGTGTGGATTCATGCTTGTTCACATAGATTGCTTGGTTGCTTCCATGAGTGTATTGTAATAGTATTTTTGCTGAATAATACATGGTGATGGATGCTTTTGGAGGCTGGGTTTTTCCCTCAATGAGAGTTTCCTAAGGTATATCTTGTGTCACATTTTTGTGGGTATGTTGTCTATTCTCTTGCATGTCGATTTTAGTTGCATATTTATTTCAGATCTATTATGGGTTATGTGGAAATGGTTATATTCTTTCTTTCAAGTTTCTTTACACCTATTTCCTCTAATGTTTCCACTATCATTAGTCTTGTTCAAATTGTTTCTTCTTTACAATGACAAATTTCTTTCTTTACTCAATCTAAGTTAAATGTGCCTACATGTGATACAAGTAGTACTTTTTCTTTTGACATTATATGTACCACTACTCCTTAATAAGCAAATATGCCTTGCATTAATACTTATTATGGTAAAGATAACCCTGTGACTCATCTTAAAACTTTCTAATTTCTATGTAGTGATTATGCTCATGATAATAGTATTTTAGCTAAGTTATTTTCTTGTACCTTCCATGAAAAATACTTGTGATGGAATTTCTCTCTACAACCCTATTTTATTGATTCCTTACAAAAAAATTCTAACACCTTTATTCAACAATTTTAGACTAAAATTGGTCCTTCTATGTCTTTAACTGTGATGCATTGTAAACAAGTTCCTAAGGATAAAGTGTCTAATTTCATTGGTAGATTTTATAATTTACATGATTAGATTTATCATCCTATCCCTGGTCTTGATATTTAGTATATGTTTATTGCAAATTTGCAAAAAGACATTAGAGATAAGATTCTACTTACTGAGCTTACTTCCTTTTCACAACTTTGTGTAGTGCTTCATCATTATCAATTACAAGTGAGTTAGTTTGAGAGCACCAATCCAATGGCTCTTATACCTATTGATAAGAGTAGTGTCACACCTAATGTTGAGGTGTCATTATGCACAATGCTAAATGGTAGGAATTATTTTGAACTCCTCTCTTGAAAAGTCAATCTTGTGAATGAACTCCAAGGTTCTGGGTGATCTTGTGACCTATTGGAATCCACTTAGTTGAAGATAAATATTTTTGTTCATGAGGAGGCCTTTTCTAGTTCAAATGATTTCAGATAAGACATTGAATCTATTCCCTGCTTCAATATTGAACACACAAAAAATAACTATGTTTTTGTATTTTTTATGTTTTCCAATGAATGCAATTTAACAATGCAACTAATATGATTTCCTAAATTAACAAGGGGTTAGTAAACCAAATAACTATAAATTTTAAAGAAAATAACGTGCAAGTAAAATCCTAATGGACATAAGCTACGAAAACACCACGTTTGCAAGTTAAGCTTTCGAAGAAATCAGTAGGTAACCAATGAAAATAGGAGCAACGCTTCCTTGATTCCATTGATGCAATCATCAATGGGAAACTTAATAACTGTATGATGTTTCACTCTTCATCAAATCACAAGGCCATGAAAAGTGTGCTCATGCAAGACAAAGAGTTATGCAAACACAATTTGGTGATTTCTTCTTGAGGTAGATACGTCAACAGAATTCATAAAACTGTAGCAAACATTAGAATTAAGGATCGCACAACCAGAAACAATACAATAATTTTTTTGGCTCAATTACACTTCATGAACATACATTCACAAAATATAACACACTTAGGCAAGAATCACTACACTCCAAATGTGAACACCAAAAGCATATATTATTACATCAAAATAATGGCGGCCTTGATTACATATTACAATCCTATATTTATAAGAAATCATCTCCTCAATTTGTGTTGAGAGTGAGAGATATCTTCATGCAATAATATATATTTTTAAATTAATAAAACAAACTAATTATATACAAACTAATAATCTAACTAGTGCTTAGTAGGACTCCATCCATTTTTATATTCATTAATTGAATGCATGAGCCTTTACATGTCATAGAAAAAAGAAATTATGAGAGAAGAAGAAGAAGAAAGCTTTCTATCGAAGTAGAAGTTTCTAAAAACATCAACAATAGTAGTTCTTCCTTCACTGGGTGTCTGTCAGAGTTAAACTACTGTCAGAATGTGTTTCCAGTGCATGGAAAGCTCTAATTTTGGAACTAGTAGTTAACTGTCGGTGCACCTCTAGAAAAGTGCACCTTTGAAGAAGCACACTAGTGCACCTTGACTCCTCTGACTACTCCAAAACAATCTTCTAACACTTTGTGACAAAAAGCCCAGTAGTGCACCTCAAAGGTCCAAAATTGCAAAATTTTACTGAGTGTCAAAATTGAAATTCTGGCTTCTTAGTTTTGTTTCCCTTCATACCAGAGCTATGTCTGCATGCTTGCCTTTGAATTTCTCGATAATCTTAGTATTTTTTCTGCATCTAGTAAATCTAAGGCATCATACTTATCCTTGACCTTCTATTTGTAGTTGTCTACTTCAATACGGGTCTCAACAAAATCCTTGAGTTTGGTACCCAACTCTAGCAAGGCTTCTTCTATCTTGAATGCCTGCTGGATATCTTCATCACTAGAAACTTCATAAAAAATCTTCCTAAATCTCTGCACTACTACCTCAACTAGTATTAACTTCTCTTGTGCATCATCTTAAAAAATATCAAGACATGCATCATTATAATGTTTCTCTGCTTGCAAAATATGCTCTCAGGCTTGGTCCTTGAGCTGATGGATCTTTGCATGTAATGTCTCCATTACTTTATTACTATCTACTATCTTTTCAATCCAATTATCAATTAAATCTAATTCCTCTACTGTATATACATCTACAATCATTCTATACCTCTACTCCTTTATGGCTTGTAGTACTTGTAAATCTTTTCCCCATGCATGTATCTCATCCATAATATTGAAATCTTGCTTTAAAATTGCTAGATTTCCTTAGATGATAAGCATGCCCTTTTCCTCAAAACTTTCCCTCCATTGCTGACAGGCATTCAAAATGGATCTAATTGTACTCCTCCCCTATTACTGCTTTGAATTGCTATGTTTAGAGTCTCCTTGGGGTGCTTAGGATCCAAGGGACCAACAACTTTGGCTAAATATCCTCTTAGGATTTCATTCTACCTACAAAGTGCCATTAGTTTTGCCCCTTCCTGTTCTAAACTTTTAAACACATCCTTCATCCCTATTATAACCATAAATGTGGTTATATTTGATTTGGGCTTCCCAAGAATAACCTCTCTAATTTGATAATCTTGTGGACCCAAATCTTCTATTTTTGAATCAGGAGGAGGGATAGCCACTTGCATAAACAAATCTTGATTCTGATAATTGTTGATGAATGTTAATGCTCTTGCCTCTCTTGAGGGGGACTCAGGTTTCCTCAAAACCTTAATCAACTTAATCATGTCCTCTTCATCGGTGTTGAATTTGGCTTTTTATTTCTTATCACTTCTTTGCACAACCACCTTGGGACCTGTTCCACTGAAGGCCTGCCTCTTGAGGATGAAGGAGTTTTCTTTGCTACCCCTTTTTCCTTATCACTCCTTTCTGGGGTTCTTTCCCTTTATGATGGGTCTCCCTTTGTAGTCTCTATTTCAATGGAGCCCACTATTCTTACCTTGGTGTCCTGGGAGGCCTGCTGAGGATATTCAACCATTTGTCCTTCTCTAGGCACTTCATTGGTTGATATTTGTTATGGCTCTTCCTCGTGCTCCTTTTGAATTTATTCTTCTTCTATACCTAGTGGTAGAGGATTAGTAGAGCCTTTGTCCACAATTGTGACTTACAATGGGAATGGAGGAGGAAGCTTAGGACCTTGTGATTCTAGCAGTATTTGAGTCCAATCTTCTTGTTGGGGCTCATTGGTCAACATGTCTCAGATCTTGTCTCCCACCAATTCGGTGCCTACGAGCATAAAATCAAAATCTAACATCTTAAAAATGTTAGTGCCCTCTACATCCTACTCATCAATCCATTGCTACATTTCATCCTCTGATGTAGTCCTCTGTAGAGGTTCTTCTAGGATTGATGGTAGTGTAATAGTAGAACTTCTCCTTCTTTCTAGCTTCATGGCTCTTACTAGCTGGGTTCTCCTATTCAAAGGCATATTTTCCTCATCTTCTTCTTCTTCCTCTTCTTCATGAATAGGTTCTAGAATAGATGGGAAAGGAACTACCCTCCTGATCACTCTTTTCCTTTTCTTGACTGGAGTCTTAATCTTTCTTCCTTTCTTGGGCATAGAAGGGGATGCTTGTTTTTTCTGCCAAGGTGGATAAACCTCTTGAACCTCAACTTTTGTCTCTATTTGGCTGGGTGTAGTAGCTAGTGGCAATTGTGGGTCATCTTAAACATGTGATGCCTCAGTATCCTTGGACCCTTGTACATTGAGTTCCTCTTGCTATAGGGGTGCAGGGATTTCACCTTCCTCTAGCTCAACTCTTTGGGGAGAACTCCTCTTTCTTTTTCCCTTTCCTTTTCTCTCTTGAGGGTGACATTATCCAAGTATTCTGTCAAGTTGATATACCATTTTAGGCCTTATTGGTGACTGAGCAACAAAGGTAGGGATGGTGACTTTCTTCCCTCTACCTTTGGTTGGGTGGGCTTGTGCATGGAAAATTACTGTCTCAAGTATTGGATCAAGTTTAAATGGTTTCTTGATCATATCCTGTGTCATTTTAATGACATGCCTTGCCCTATGATTAATGTTAGAGTTCTCTTCTCTGTCTACCCTAGCATTCACTATGGGTCTTTCCCCAATTTTATCTATGTTGAACAGAGTATCAAGAAACTCCCTAGAGTCTTGTTGCAATATCTTTAATGGGATATTTATTTTTAAGGCCTTTTCTACCAAGTAAAAAGTCATTCTACAATAATCCCTTATTTGAATATTGTAGTCATTTGTAGCATTCATCCAGTGATCCTCAATGGCTTCTTCATGCTAGAATTCCTTGCCTACCAAATATTGTAGTCTCCTGATATTATCAAAACATGGCCTAGGAGAAATGTACTTTTCTAAGGGATATTGATCCCATTCACACTCAAAAGATGAAATATCTTGTCTCTAAAGCACCCAAAAAGGTCCTATGGTCAGAGGCCACATTTAACAGTGTTGATGTTGTCTTTTGACTCTGTCGTATGCAGACACAATATGTCGAGCAATCTCCAAGAGGATGAGTCTATCACAAGGATATCTTGGGAGCTTCTTTGATTTGACTGTGATAGCAGCTACCCTTAGATATGCAAATGTTTTGAATTGAATGTAATATGCTCCAAGTATCATTATATGTGCCAATACATCATTAGATAATCTCTTTGCATAGTCTCCTTTATGAATTTGACTATGGAAAATATGAAGGCATCATTAGTGATCCTATACTCCTTTCTCTACTCTGAGAGTCTCTTCTTTACCAACTGAGGGTAGATGATGTATGACCATGCATTAGGATCTTGCATGCTACCCCTCTTGTACAATCCTGGATAGTTTTTCGCCCTTGAGGCTAACAAGTACACCAAATATGATGTCATATAAAACTTTCTTTTGTTCTTTACCACTTCCAACTGTTCACATAAAATTTCAATCAAACTAGAAGCCCAACCAAGTGGCATCTTTGATGTCTTGATGGTCTTGATGAAATGCACCATAAAGATGTTCAAATGTCTGGCTATCAGAAAACCCATAACCCTACTCAAAAGTATAATTGCATATCCAATGCCTTCTTTCATATATCCTCTGGTCATGTCAACTTTACAAACCTTCTTTCCCATAGGAGTCTTCTCTATAAGGTAAGATGATTGAATAATCTCTGAGGCTTCCTCAATATGCTCTCAGTACCACCTTTCTTCTTGTTCATAGGTAAGCTTGATGAATTGATCTGCACATGGAAGATGGAATACCCTCTCAATGTTATCGAGTCAGAGATCAAGAAAAATTTCCCTAGTAATTCTCTTCACTACTCTCTCCTCAAAGACAAAGTCTTATGCAAGTGTCATTATAAGCTTTGAAGATTGTATCGACATTGGATGCAAAGTTGCATTTACTAGCCCTGATCGAATCAACTTAGAGACCATAGTAGACCTCTCAGTGGGTTTGTTACAAATCCTCAAGAATTTCCCTAAGTCAGCATGCCCCAAATTTGTGTCTTTGATTTCTGAGTAGTCATCCTAGAACATTGATTTTTTCAAAACTCCTTGGAACTTGAAAATCACTGGTTTCGGTGCCATTTTCTCGCCCATCGAAGTTGATGAAGATGCCATTATATCTATACAAAAGACATCCATTAGTTTGGAGTTAAAGAATAAATAAATAAATTACCCCCTAAAATTAACCCACACAAAACCCTAAAAGTTAGATGCTTTGAAAACACTAGAAAAACCTATTTTTAACTTTTAAATGCCAAAATAAGCACACCAGGTGCACCAGGAAGGTGCGCCTGATGCACACATCTCTGTTAGCTTTAAAGTTTTCTTTAAATTTTTAGGTGCACACTAGTACACCAAGTTAGGTGTGCTAGTGCACACCTAATTTGGGGAGTATGCCTTTAGTTTTTATGCCCTTTTTTTGTTTTGTTATTACTTGGGGTGTGCATTGACGCACCAAGTTAATTGTGCTAGTGTGCACCCAAATTTTGGTTTTATTTTGTTGGTTTTGCTTTTTATTTTGCATGTTTTTTTAAGTCTACAATGCACACTAGAGCACCAAATTGGGTGCACTAGTGTGCACCCACTTTGGTTCAAGTTTTAACTTATTAGTTTCAAGAATTGGCGTGAAGGAGGTGCACTAGATGGGTGCGATAGTTGCAGCACGAGAATCTCTCGATGCAACATTAGGAGGTGTGGCAGAAGTGGAGAGGAATGTGCAAAAAATGAAGAAAAAAAAGATAGGAATGAAGGAGGAGGATAGGCTTTTATAGCATCCCCCACCCTTGGTCTAAGGTAGAGGTTGGCAGCTTTGCATTTGTGCAACTTTGGTGGTGCAGCCTCTTAAAATAGTTTTTTGCACATTTTGGTGCTTCAGCACACCTAAATAGGTGCATTGGTGTACCTTTTTCCTTTTCAAAAGGACTTTGTTGTCACAATATACAAACTCTAAGTGGAGGAGCTTCCTTAATCAAGACTCACAAACCAACTTAGGGACAAGGAAATATCTCCAAATAGCTTGCACGTTGGATTAGGAGTCCAAAAATCCCAAAAATAAAATAGGGGGTCCCCATTTCTGTTGGAAAATGGGGCGTGCATTATGGAACCAAAACAAATAGGCCCAACAAAAGGAGGAGATGACAAAGACATTTCTTCATCAACAAACATTCCTCTGACATGTGTCAAACACCAACTAAATCTTGAACATCCCAACCATTTTTCAGATCACTTCATAATAAAAAACTTGAAGATCCAAAACCACCAAGCTCAATGTGTGTTTTGTGTATTCATTTCCTTCGACATCTTAGGATGTGGTCAATCAAAATCTTCCAACAACTTGGAAATAATCTTCTACCCCTCCTAGCTCATCCATTAAGAATCTTATGAAGGTTGCTCGTCGATCCTTTGTTTGACTAGATGAGAGGATCAGTTCGAGGGTTTTGGTAGGGTGTCACTTTTCTTTTAAATTTTCTAACAAATCCTTATAATTATCTGCTCTATGTAGTTCATAATATCACCATTTGACTCTTGCATGAAGCC
Organism: Cupressus sempervirens; assembly: GCA_028749045.1. Taxonomy (NCBI): domain Eukaryota; kingdom Viridiplantae; phylum Streptophyta; class Pinopsida; order Cupressales; family Cupressaceae; genus Cupressus; species Cupressus sempervirens. The sequence goes on along the minus strand of CM053783.1, from coordinate 476,251,506 downwards.
CTATTTTAGTACTAGGTAGCTTATTTTGAACTTGTATCTATTTTCCTTTTTTAGACCCTTGGAACCCTTCAGTCTCAACACCACTCTTTTATTTTTTATTTTCTTTTGTATCTCAACCACGTTTAGACTATGTGGCTAAGACATCAATGTCATTTCTTGGATTCAATCTTTTGTGAACATCCCTTGCATTCCTCTTTTAGAACTTTTTAGAAAATCTCATGCCAAACAATGATCTTAGCAATTCCTTCAAAAAGATCCTTCTATTTGAACCAATTGGGATTTTGATTCCCTTGCTATCTTCAACCTTAATTTGAAAACACCTAAGATGATCAATTTTTAAATTTGTAAAGTGTTGAGAACTTGTTGGTCTAGAATCTTGAATTCAAGACTGAAAGCCCCCCTATTACTACAAGCAAAACTCATTCCTTAGTTGGTATAAGATAAAATATTGAGTGCACCTTACCCCTGGGACTAACACAACTTTGAAAGCAAACATGAGACTGAAAGAAAACACACAACTAGAAAGCAAACACACTTGCAGAAATAAAATCTAACTAATTTTCTTTTTCTTTTTTAGTCTTCTAGGCTTCGAAATAATATTTTAAAAATTGCACATTGACTGGCAATAGAACTAGTTCTCCCTGTAAAGAACTGAGCCTAAGAGTATTTTCTCCAAGAGTTTTTGATATCTGATAAGGACCAATCCACAAGTGTTGGAACTTGGTGTGGTTGCCTGACTTTTCTTTTGCCTTATCCCAAAGTAGAACAAGGTTAGAAATTCTGAAGGATTTTATAGCGGACCTCTCGTCAAACCATCTCCTCATGACAACTTGGTGTTTAGCCATGTGCTCCAATGTAGCTGTCTATTTCTCATCCATCTCTAAAAGATTCATCAATTTGATTTGTACTTTGTCAGCATCTTCAACATACCCACTCATGAATTTCAAAACAGGAATTCTGAGATTAAGTGGGAATACTGGCTCTTGTCTATAAACAAGCAAATATGGAGAAATCCCCAAAGCATTCTTGACCCTCACTCGATCTATCCATAGAGCATATTTGAGTTGTGTATGCCAATCTTTAGGATTCTCCTTCAATAATCATCTTATTACTATGATCAAGTTCTTGTTTGTAGATTTAGCTACCCTATTTCCTTGCGGGTAATAATTTGAAGAGAACTTGATAATGACCTGATTTTCAAATGCCCATTGGATTAAGAATACTGATGCACAAGCTGATCTACTATCGTAGACTAAAGAAAATGGCATCCTGAATCTGGTAAGAATATGTTCCTCCAAGAAGTTCGTTACCACCTTAGTAGTGCAATTTCTGAAAGCTTTTTCTTTTATCCATCTCGTACAATAATCTATGGCTATGAGAATATAAGTTTGTCCAATTGACAATGGTGGATTTACTAGACCAACGAAATCCAACCCCGAATTTGTGAAGGGGTGTACCTTGTAGATTGGTTGTAATGGCATTACTGGCTATCTTTCTTTGTTGGCTCTAGTTTAACAAATATGATAGGAATGCACATGCTCAAAGGTGTCATTGAATATCGTGGGCCAAAAATAACCCGATCTTAAAATCATATGAGTAGTCACCTCTACAAAACCATACCTTATACCATACTTATCGTGAAACTATTTTAAAACTTCCTTTTCTTCCTCATGTCCCAAGCATTTCAGGTAGATTCCTTCATAATTCCTTTTGTACCACTTTTTGTCATGCAACATATAAGATTGACACTTCATTTTGAGTCCTCTACATTGTGAACTATTCATCCAACTAGGGCACTGATTTTGTAGAAGATAGTAAACAATATCTTAGTACCAGATATCTGCCACTACACCTTGACCAATATCAACTTGAGATACAATCATTTTCTTTTGATCTTTCCCATTCGCTTCACTGTCAAATCTGAAATTCTTTTCATCCCCAACCTGGTTATCAACTATCATTTTTGATAATCCTTGACCTTTGACTAACCTCATGGGTTTGATTTCTAAATCAAATTCTTGAAGTATTCCATCCACTTTCCTCATCTTTCACCAAGTTCATTTTTCATCAATAATGTCTTTACTATTAGATCAGGTATGATTGCATACACCTTACTTCTTAGTATGTAATGGTGGAACTTTTTTACTACCTGGATCAAACTGAAAGATTGTTTGTGAAGGTTGGAATAATTCAACTCGGCATTTCTTAGGGGGCAGCTCATAAAAGCAATAGGTCTTTCATCTTCCTTTTCTTTCTTCTATGTTAAGATCCCAGTGCACAAATGTTCTGAAGCAAAGGAAGAAAGGTAGCTCATAGTCAGGAAAAATAGTACCAGGGGTGTGGAAATGGCCACTTTGATATCCTAAAATAATTTTTTAATTTCTAGAACCCATTCTGTCTTAGCTCCCTTTTTGTGTAAATTATCAAGGAGACGAACTATTTCTATAAATTTGCTTATGAATTTTTGTATAGAATTTATCTTCCTGCAGAAAGACTTGAGTTCCTTCCGACTGTAGGGAGGTGATAACTTCATAATGACCTCAACTCTATCAAGATCGATGGAGATTCTGGCTTCAAAAATGATATGACCTAGGAGCTTTCCTTTAGTGACCCCAAATGAACATTTCTTGGGATTAAGAGATATGTCATATTTACAACATCTATTGAATAGCTGCCTTAAATCAACAATGTGAGTGCTTTGATCCTTTGAAAAGATAGTTAAGTCATCCATGTAGATAACTATACACTTATTGACTAATCCTTTAAAAGCTTCATCCATTGCTTGTTGAAATGTAACACCTGCATTGATCAATCCAAAAGGCATTCTTCTATAGGCAAAAGTTCCCCATTTAGTCATAAAATCCATCTTTAGTCAATCTTCTTCATCAACCATCACTTGATTATGTCTTAAATATCCATCTAAGAAAGACATCATCTTTGAACGATTCAAAATTTGTAGAACTTCATCTAGTGAGGGTAAAGGATAATTGTCTTTTTGAGATGCCAAGGTCAAGCTACAAAAATCAACACAAAGACAAACCTCTCCCGTCTTCTTCTAAACATGAACCAAATTGGCCACCCAGGTGGAATGACAAATGGGGAAGATGATCTTGGCATCTAGTAACTTCTTAACTTCTTTCATTATTAGAGGTTCAATAATAGGATCAATAGGTCTTTATCTTTTCTAGAAAGGCTTGGCATCTGGTTTCAATGGGATATCATGGGTTATAATCTCAGGGTCATACATCTTTAGCTCTTTGTAGCTCCAAGAAATAACATCTTTATACTTAGTAAGTAGTTTGAGCATATCTTCCCTTTCCCATGCATTGCATGCTTTCCCTATCCAAACCATTCTCAGATCTTTGTTAGTTCCCAAGTTGTATGAATCATATACCTTGATCCCATTTTCTTGGGTTGTTCTTCTATTAAGTATCAATTCATCACAATCAAAAATGTGCTCTATCCCAACCATTCCCTTAGGAATAGTGTTGGTTTTTAAGTTTAGGATCCCATCTTCATCTTCAAGTTTTTCATCCAGAGTGTCATCAATTTATTGCCCTTTAAAGTGGCCATTGCACATCATAAAATCAAGTATGTGTTAATCATCCTGAAATACTTGTAAGTTTGTAATATTGTCTGGAATAGATGGAGAGACAACCAAATCTACTAAAAATCATTTCAATTTTGTTCTCTTGACTGGTTGTAATGCACTTGTTGAAATAGCAAGAGCATATGCTACCAAGTTTTTCCTTCTTGGAATAGACTTTATGTTTAAAGCTTCAAAATCATCCAGTAAATCCCATACTCTTTTCCTATAGGCAAGTAACCTTTTCTCATTGCAAGAGTATAATGATTTCACTTGTCATATAACCAATTGGGAATCTCCCTCGATTATGAGAGCTATGATTCCTTTCTCCAGTATGAAAAGAAGTCCTCAAATGAATACTTCATATTTTGCAGCATTATTAGTACATCTAAATTGTAATTGATATGCTACATAAAAATACTTACCTTTTGAGTTGATCAACTCAATACGTGCACTGGCCCCTAATTTACATTTGGAACCGTCAAAGTGAAGTGTCCAAATTCGGTTGTCCTTGGGTTTTCTAACCTTGTGTTTGTTTATCCTTAGCTTCTCTTTCACTTGGGTGTTAAATGATCATTTCTTGGGAACCTATTGTAACTTTCCTTAGGGAAAACTTGATGATTCTCCTTTATAACTTCTTCATAGAGGGAGTGTATGTTTTTCTTGTTTGTCTTGAATTTCCCCTATCATTTCTTTGATTTCATCAACTTTAGGTTTAGGATGAACGACTACCAAAGTCCACCCTTGACCTTTCATGTACTGTCTCCTTCTCTAAATTTTGATCATTCATGGGGGAGGAGAAGATAAACCTCCACCATTTGATGAGGTATCACTATATGAAAAATTTAGATCTTCAATTTCCTCTTCAGTCTTTTTCACAGATTCAGATGAGTTCATATAACTTTGATTTTCCACAGGTCCATTTTCTAGAATTTTATTATCCTTGTCTCCCATCATGTGTGTTAATACCTTTCCAACTACTTCTTCACATGATGAGTATTCAAATTTAGAGTTACTAACTTTATACAATCAAAAAAACCCTAGAAGAAGTAGGATACAAGGGTTAACTTCCTCTCCTAAACACTATAAATTACCCACCATACTATCTATGAATTGTGTCACAATATCATCCTTTGGGATCAATATGTTGAGTTCTTTATCTAGATTACTTGATATTTTGGTGGGAATCAAATAAAATGCCATCACTTTTTATTAGCCCAAATCTGATTGTAGGAATGCCACCTCATTCGGAGCATTGTATTCTGTGATCATTGTTTTTAATTTGGGTTCTACATCTATCTTGATTTGATTGTTCAATCCCTTCCATGGTAATCATAATTGGGTGAAATCCATAGAGAACCATCCTCTTAGGCATTTTTTCCATTCTCTACCTAGGAGTAACCCATATGCCTCTAGAATATCAACCACATGTATATTAATGACATCTTGAATTTTGGGATTGACTGTCAACTATATTTGAACATCTTTTAATATGTCGATGACTTTCACCTCTGTTTTGTCCAACTATATCACTATCTGATTGGCAGGTTGAGGACTGACCCCTAACCTTTGTGCTATTGATAGTGGCATGACATTAAATGAGGTTCTCAAATCAATCAAGCAATTGTGAAGATTCTTTCCATATATCCTGATGCTAAGCGAAAATGGGGGTACCTCCACCTTGTCTTTAAACATAGTGGGCATTGCTTCCACAATATAGACCTGTTGAGATACTATCTTTTGAGGAACAATATCAATGTTATGGGATACCTTTGTATGATCTAGGGTCTTCATCAATGCTTCTTGCTATTGTGGACAATTTTACAACATGTCAAACCTGGACATATTGGCCTTGGTTCGTTTCAAATATTCTACAACACTATATTTTTCATTAGACCAAGCAAGGTTTTTTAATATTGTTGGTTCATTCACTTGGTTTTTATTTTGTTGTCCTCCACATGGTGGCCTAATTGGTGCCAGACTGTTACTCACTCTCAGATCAGGAGGAGTTGGTTGTAAAGTTGGAGGAATTCCATCTATCATAGGTTCTTTTCTACTTCTTAGATTGTATGTATTTCGATTGTCATTGCAAAAAGAAAACATCTCTTCAGGTTGAAGGTCAGGTTCCTGGCTAAATGGAATGAGAATGCTTTGTTGGTTGGTTGTTCTACCTATGGATTCTGTGCAAAATTGTAGGATTCTAATAGCATAGCATTGAATTGTATAGGAGGAGCATTGCCATTTACTTGTGAACTTTGAGCCATCTCTCGATTTCCATTATATTATGAACCATCATTATTAGATGCATTTTGACCATCCTCATACTGATTAATATCTGCATACTAAACATTGTTATTATTATTGTCTGCAAGAATGATTCCATTATTTGGATGGGTATTCCACTGTCAGTTCTATCTTTGGAAGCCATTATTACAATCAAGAGGATTGAAATTGCTCCCCCCATTATTATTGCTTGCATTGTTGTTTCCATTGAAGTTCCCATTATAATTTTGGTCATAATTGTTGTTGTAAGGACCAAAATTGTTTCTTTGGAAGTTTTTATTTCTGTCCTTGTGACAACCTTAGATGAGTCAATTCATTGTTTATTTGTGACATAGTCTTTTTCATTTGACCAAATTTAAAAACAAAGCTATTGTCTTCTTCAATGGGCACTGTTTCCTTTTGTTCAAAAAAGGAAACTTTCAGAGGTTCATTCCCTAGATATGTTAGAGCAGGGTTTTGCAGAGTAGGTACCTATTGTAATGGAACTAGATTCATAGGTATGAATTGACTAGGCATTGTGGGTACTTCAACAGGGTATGTTGGCATTGTTGTGATAGCTTGAGCTGGAAGCATTAATCCTCCTCCATTAGGATTAGCTTTCTTAGTGAAGGTAATTGCTTCTACAAAGACTTTATCTAATGTGTAGATATTTTCTATAGAAAATCTTCTTAGAAAAATAATAGTAAGATGATCCATAGCATTTAGATAAATATGAATAGCCGCTTCAACTGGTATAGTGTATGGTGCTTCTAGCTTGCAATATGCCATATGAAAGTGATGGTTGAAGCGTGAAACTATCTTAGCTAGGTCCCTTTTGATTGATATGAATCATTGATGTATCATGACTAGATTGATGAAATTTTTGAATTGTTCCAGGAATAATTTTTTGAAAGTATCTCAATCTCCAACACATCCAAGTGGAAAATTAACGTAACAATTGAAGGCAACTTCCCCCAAAGAATAGGGGAATAAATGAAGAACCACATCCTCATTGGTAATCTATTTTTAGTTGCAATTTTTTTTGAATACTTTGATGTGATCTTTGCCAGTTCGTATTTCTCCATAAATGAACCTTGGGCAAAATTTCTCTAGATTCTTGGAAAAGTCATGGAGTGCACCTATAAAGTTTATTGGTGAATCTAAAATGTTTGTTAAAAAGGCCATTGGAGGATTTGGTGGACCTAAAGGTGGTTGTTGTGGAGGTGTAACTATTGGAATATTTGGTGGTCCACCAAGTGGTTGAAGTGGAGGAAAAATTGAAGAAGATGATGAAAATTTGAATGGGAGTGGTTGAATTCAAGATATTCCTTTATCACTACGTGCTTTGTGAAAATGGGTAAGCTCAAGAAACTCATGTGCACTTGGAAAAGATCTTAGAGCTTACTAAAATGAGGATTCTAGATCAAAATTCTCTAGTTTGCATCAACTCTAGAAAGAGCACACGTTTGCTGAAGTACACTTTCTCACAAAATGAGGTGCACCACAAAATTTAGCATAGTAGCGCACCAGTGCACCTAAATTTCTCAAAAAAATTTGAACTTGTAAATAGTGTAGAATTTTGAAACTTTGGAAATTTTTTCTTCTATTCCAAAAATCTAAATGGCCCTCCTTCTAGCGCCACTTCTATTGAGCTATTGTTATGCACAATGCTAAATGATAGGAATTCTTTTGAACTCCTCTCTTGAAAAGTCAATCTTGTGAATCAACTCCAAGGTTTTGGGCAATCTCGCAACCTACTAGAATATTCTAAGTTGAAGATAAATGTTTTTTTTTCATGAGGAGGCCTTTTTTAGTTTGAATGATTTCAGATAAGACTTTGAATCTGTTCCCTACTTCAAAATAAAACACGAAAAAAAGAACTATGTTTTTGTATTTTTTATGTTTTTCAATGAATGCAATTTAAAAATGCAACTAATATGAATTCCTAAATTAACAAGGGGTTAGTAAAGAAAATAAAAATAAATTTTAAAGCAAATAACATTAAAGTAAAATCCTAATGGACATAAGCTTCAGAAACAACACATCTGCAAGTTAAGCTTTCGAAGAAATCAGTAAGTAACAATGAAAATAGGAGCAATGCTTCCTTGATTTGACTAATGCAATCATCGATGGGAAACTTAATAACTATATGATGTTTCACTCTTCATCAAATCACAAGGCCATGAAAAGTGAGCTCATGTGAGACAAAGAGTTATGTAGACACAATTTGATGATTTCTTCTCAAGCTAGATATGTCAGCAGAATTCATAAAACCGTAGCAAACACCAAAATTAAAAGATCGCATAACCAGAAACAATGCAATAAAACTTTTGGCTCAATCACACTTCATAAACATACATTCACAAAATATAACACACTTAGGCAAGAATCACTACACTCCAAATGCGAACACCAAAAGCATATATTATTGCATCAAAATAATGGTAGTCCTGATTACATATTACAATCCTGTATTTGTAAGAAATCATCTCCTCAATTTGTGTTGACAGTGAGAGATATCGTCATGCAATAATATGCTTTTTAAAATTAATAAAACAAACTAATTGTATACAAACTAACAATCTAACTAGTGCTTAGTACTACTCCATCCATTTTTATATTCATTAATTGGATGCATGAACCTTTACATGTCATAGAACAAAGAAATTATGAGAGAAGAAGAAGAAGAATGCTTTTAGTCAAAGTAGAAGTTTTTGGAAGCATAAAAAATAATAGTTCTTCCTTCACTGGGCATCTGTCAGAGTTAAACTATTGTCAGAATGAGTTTCCAATGCATGGAAAGCTCTAATTTTGGAACTAATAGTTAACTGTTAGTGAACCTTTGGAAAAGTGCACCTTGGAAGAAGCACACCAGTTCACCTACACACCTCTAACTTCTCCAAAAAAATATTCCAATACTTTGTGACAAAAAGTGCAGCAACACACCTCAAAGGTCCAAAATTTAAAATTTTTACTATCAATATTGAAATTCTAGCTTTTGGGTTTTGTTTTCCTTCATACCAGAGCTATGTCTAGATGTTTGCCTTTGAATTTCTTGATAATCTTAGAGATTTTTTCCACATCTAGTAAATCTAAGGCATCATACTTATCCTTGACCTTCTCTTTGTAGTTGTCTACTTCAATATTGATGTCAACAAAATCCCTAAGTTTGGTATCCAACTCTAGCAAGGTTTCTCCTTTCCTGAATGCCTACTAGATATCTTCATCACTAGAAAATTCATCAAAAATCTTCCTAAATCTCTGCAGTACTACCTCAACTAGTATTAACTTCTCTTGTGCATCATCTTCAAAAATATCGAGACATGCATCACTATAATGTTTCTTTGCTTGCAAAATTTGCTCTCAGGCTTGGTCCTTGAATCGATGGATCTCCGCATGTAATGTTTTCATTACTTTATTACTATCTGCTATCTTTTCAATCTAATCATCAATTAAATCTAACTCCTCTACTATATATACATCTACAAGCATTCTATACATTTGCCCCTATGGCCTATAGTACCTGTAAATCTTCTCCCCATGCATGTATCTCATCCATAATACTAAAATCTTGCTTCAAAATTTCTACCATTTTATCTACATTTTCCTGCATAGCATGAAGTATCTTTAGATTTCCTTATATGATAAGCATGCCCTTTTCCTCAAAACTTTCTCGCCATTGCTAATAAGCATTCAAAAATGGATCCAATTGTACTCCTCAAAACCTCAATCAACTTAATCATGTCCTCTTGATTAACATTGAATTGTGGCTTTTTATTTCTTATCACTTCTTTGTGCAACCACCTTGGGACCTGTTCCACCAAAGGCCTGCCTCTTGAGCATGAAGGAGCTTTCTCTTCTACCTCTTTTTCCTTATTGCTCTTTTTTGGGGTTCTTTCCCTCTGTGATGGCTCTCCCTCTATAGTCTTTGTTTCAGTGGAGCCCACTATTCTTACCTCGATGTCCTGGGAGGCTTGCTGAGGATATTCAACCATTTGTCCTTCTCTAGGAACTTCATCAGTTGATATTTCTTGTGGCTCTTCCTCATGCTCCTTTTGAATTTGTTCGTCTTCTATACCTGGTGGTAGAGGAGTAACGAAGCCTTTGTCCACAATTATGACTTGCAATGGGGATGGAGGAGGAAGCTTAGGACCTTGTGATTCCAGCAACATTTGAGTCCAATCTTCTTGTTGGGGCTCATTGGTTAACATATCTTGGATCTTCTCTCCCACCAATTCGGTGCCTATGGGCATGAAATCAAAATCTGACATCTTAAAAATGTTAGTGTCCTCTACATCTTTCTCATCAATCTATTGCTACATTTCATCCTCTAATGTAGTCATCTACAAAGGTTCTTCTAGGAATGATGGAAGTGTAGTAATAGAACTTCTCCTTCTTTCTTGCTTTGTGGCTCTTGCTATCTGGGTTCTCCTGTTCAAAGATATATTATCCTCATCTTCTTCTTCTTCCTCTTCTTTAGGAATAGGTTCTAGAACAGATGGGAAAGGAACTACCCTCTTGATCACCCTTTGCCTTTTCTTGACTGGAGTCTTAATCTTTCTTCCTTTCTTGGGTGCAGAAGGGGATGCTTGTTCTGTCTATCAAGGTGGAGAAACCTCTTGAACCTCAACTTCTATCTTTGTTTGGCTGGGTGTAGTAGCTGGTGGCAATTGTGGGACATCTTGAACTTGTGATGCCTTAGTATCCTCAAACCCTTGTACATTGACTTCCTCTTGCTATGGGGGTGCTAGGATTTCAACTTCCTCTAGCTTGACTCTTTGGGGAGAACTCCTCGTTCTTTTGCCCTTTCCTTTTCTCTCCTGAGGGTGATAGTATCCAACTACTCTGTCAATTTGGTATACCATTTTGGGCCTTATTGGTGACTGAGCTACAAAGGTAGGGATGGTGAATTTCTTCCTTCTACCTTTGGCTGGGTGGGCTTATGCATGGAAAATTACTGCCTCAGGTATTGGATCAAGTTTAAATGGTTTCTTGATCCAATCCTGCATCATTTTAATGATGTGCCTTGCCCTATGGTTAATGTTAGAGTTCTCCTCTCTATCTACCTTAGCATTCACAAGAAGAAGAGGAAGAAGAAGAAGATGAGGACAATATACCTTTGATCTAATGATCCTCAATGGCTTCTTCATGCTAGAATTCCTTGCCTACTAGATATTGTGTTCTCCTAATATTATCAAAACATGGTCTGGGAGAAATGTACTCTTCTAAGGGATATTGATCCCATTCATACTCAAAAGATGAAATATCTTATCTCCGAAGCACCCAAAAAGTTCTTATGGTCATATAAAACTTTCTTTTGTTCTTTACTGCTTGCAACTATTCACATATATTTTCACTCAAACTAGAGGCCCAATCAAGTGGCATCTTTGTCGTCTTGATGGTCTTGATGAAATGCACCATAAATATGTTCAAATGTCTGGCTACTAGCAAACCCATAACCCTAATCAAAAGTATAATTGCATATCCAATGTCTTCTTTCATATATCCTCTAGTCATGTCAACTTTACTAACCTTCTTTCCCACATGAATCTTCTCTAAAAGGTAAGATAATTGAAATACCACCTTTCTGCTCGTTCATAGGTAAGCTTGATGAATTGATCTACATGTGGAAGATGGAATACCCTCTCAATGTTGTCAGGTTGGAGATCAAGAACATTTCTCTAGTAATACTCTTCACTACTCTCTCCTCAGAGACAAAGTGTTCTGCAAGTGTCATTATAAGCTCTAAAGATTGTATTGACATTGGATGTGAAGTTGCATTTACTAGCCCTGATCGAATCAATGCAAAGACCATAGAAGACCTCTCAGTGGGTTTGTTACAAATCTTCAAGAATTCCCCCAAGTCAGTATGCCCCAAATTTGTGTCTTTGATTTTTGAGTAGTCAACCTGGAACCTTGATTTTTTCAATCCTACTTCTGATCAATTAAAAGTGAAGCTTGGTTTACCTTGGTTGCCTTCCATATAAGCCATTGCTTTTCCTATTCATCATAGTATTTAATTCCCTTATGATAGTAAGATTAAGATGATAAATCATAGTCTTTATCATCCTTCTAGGCCTTGACATTGTGCTACTCTTGATTTATTTGGGTCTTCTATTCCTATTACACCTCCAAATCATCTTAATTATCTTTTTCAATCCTATCAAGCACATAAATATCGAAAGGTTGTTGGATTGATTTTGTCTAGGGGGTCTTTTTCTTACAAATTCTACACATATTTCTTATAATTCTTCTATTTTGAATGGTCAAACACCTCTTGCATCTATCAACCCTTCTAGTGTGGTTCCTCCTTCTAGTGTGGTTCCCCCTTCTAGTATGGTTCACCCTTCTAGTGTAGTTCATTCTCCTAGTGTGGTTCCTTCTTTTAGTGTGGTTCCTTGTTATTCTCAACCTATTATAGTTCCTCTTATTGTACTATAATTGAATGGTAAGGAACCTATGATTATTGATCCTTATTCTTCTCAAAAAATTTCTTGTAAGACAAAGCATAACTAACATGCTTGTGAACATCAAAAGAATCAACAAGCTCATACTAAATCTCATATGCATGCTTCTCATCAACCCATGTTTGTAGATGGATTTAATAATACTAATGAGATGGATAAATTTCATATTAATATTTTAGATGAATACGATACTTTAGATGATGATGAGCATGAGCTTATTGATCTTGATGTTGATTTTCCTAAAATGTTTTCTACACAACTCACACTTATAGCTGATCTAGAGTATATTGATTCTCAAGATGTTCCTTCTTTACATTTAGCTATTGTTCCTATTATATTGGATGTTTCTCCTCTTGAAAATTGTAAACCTTCTTTACATAGTACTAATTGATATTAGGGAGGATGGAAATGCACTTAAAGTGAGTTCTCTAGCATAGTATCTTTTTTTGTGATTGTTTATTGTGATGTGCTTTTCCCATACTATGTTTTCTATATGTTTCTTTATTTTTTTTAGAAGACATTTGTTGCTTCATTAGAGAAAGGTGATAAAGGAATAAAAATATCACATTCTTCTTCTATGTACATTTCACTTCTTGTATATGTTGTCATATGTTATGTTGTACATGTACTATTGTTCATATTTGTATCCTTGTGTTGTCTGCTTGGAACCAATTATTTTTGGTCTCCATGATAGTGGTCCAAAAATACACTTATGTGTCTTTCTTCCATTGTGTTGTAGTTCTACATCCTTTGGGGAATGATAATATTTCATATTTGATAGAATATTTATATTTTATCATATGATCATATTGACACCAAATTTAGTAGATCCTTTTGTGATCTACATGTTCTATACTCATTTACCTTGATTTTTCTTCTCTTGGTGGCATCTCATGGTAGAAATGTCTCTTAGTGGATGTACATATACATCGTTAAATCAATTTTTTATGTTTAAGTGTTAGCAATGACTTTAACGTTGGGGAATATGCTCTTCTCATTATGCTTTCAATCATTAGGTAGTAAATATAGATTCTAAGTATGGCTTAGGGTACTTTATCCCTGGGTGCTTGGTATGCTTCCTAGCTTATCTTAAATCTATGCATTACTACTTCACCCCTTCTTTTTGCACACATATTAAGAATCCCTTTATGGATTATGCAAAATCCTAAAGTTTGATTGTTCATACACACTTTTAATTTAGGAAGTGGGTATCCTTGACATTGGGTCTCTCTTTCCTTTGCACATACATATGCTAAATATCATACATGGGTGATGCATAACAAATTCCTAAGTCTCATATATGGGTAATGCATCCAAACACACATGCTAAATCTTAAATACGGGTAACACATAATAATTTTCTATATCTTATATATAGGTAACACATTCAAGTACAACATTCTAAGTCCCATACATGAGTAACACATTTTAATTTTAAATTTTTTGTGATTCACAATGAGGTGTACATTTCATGTTGGAGAATTAATGACACCCCTTCTCTCTCTGCTTCTTTTAGCTAGTGATTTCTCTCTTATTATGATCTTAGGGTTAGAAAAGACTCAATCCCTTAGGGGCTTCATGGATTCTTTTTCTCTATGATTATGATAATATTGTCTTATGCTTTGTGCTCTACTATACCAATAGTTTGAATTGAGTCTATACTCTCATTAAAGTGGGGGATAAATATACCATCTTAAATTGGAAGTACTCCAATTTAATGAAGCTTTAGCACCTCTTTAATGTGAGATCATCATCTCCTTTAATTTCTTCTCCTTTCTCCTAGGTGGAATTGGGTTAAGACCTCATTTATCCTCTTTAAAGCTCCTAATTTCATAGCATAAATCTCAAGGTAGGATCTAACCATCTAGGTCCTCCCTTTTCTTCATCAAATCATTTAGAATCTATTATATCACCAAAATGGCTATATCTTGGACTCTATACCTAATTTTTGGGATCCAAAAATTGTTTTAGGATTTTGAGAGAATCTTGGAGGTTATGGGCCCTAGTTGAGAGGTATTTAGTGCACACTTATCTTATCAAGGATGCAGTGTACCCCTGATGGGTCAATCAAGGATGTAGTGCATCCCTATTTAGGCCCTATTTTGGGTCCTCTACTTGGGTCATGTAACTGGATAGCTTTGGGGTCTTAATTCATAGGTGGGTTAGCCTGTAGGAATTAATCATTTTTTAGCCCTTTATAAACCCTTCCATTTCCTCATTTTAACATCATTGTGCATTCACAAGATCAAGCACTCTCAATAACTTGCACTCATGCTCAAGCATTCAAGTTTTCAAGCATTCAAGTCTTCAATCATCCTTCAAGGAATTCCTCTATTGAAGATCAAGTATTCAAGCATTCTAGTAATTGGAGGAGTTTATCTTCAAGTTCTCCTTTAATTTATTTAAAGCCCTTTATATATCTTCTACATCCATTCATCTTCATTTTCTTGATCCAAATCAATCGATGAAGTAAGAACATTGCATTTGATTCAAGAGATCCTACTATTCTAAGGTGAATTCATACATTTAATTTACGTTTTTGCATTTCAATTATTTTAATTCAAGGTTAATTCCTAAACCAAGGTTTAACCAAGGAAAACCCTCCATAAACAACAATTTTATTATTATTATACGCTGTAGATCTTGAATTGGCGAATAGGTTATTGATTTGGATAACCTTTTTGACTTTCTTTGGAACTGAAAAATCAGAATCAACTTTGCATACAATTTTATAGGGTCAAAGTAGGTAGCTCCTAAATTCAGGGCCCAAAGAGGTTGACCTCATTAATGGAAGTCACCCCTATAAAATCATCAAATGATTTTTGGGGTTTATAGATTTCAACATTTCACACCGATATATGCTATTATTTATCCATTTTGAGTAGTAAATCAAGCATAAAGTTAAATCTAAAGGGTTTTTCCTCTACATTTCTTGTGATTTCTACATATCTATTTTTTATATTTACATATCTAGATCTACCTTTCATTATCTCATAGGTATCTCAAGGACTTTTGCATATTTTCCCCTATTCTACCCCCACTAGATCTAGCTTGCATTGGTTCTCCTCTCTCTATTGGTTAGTAGTAATATTTCTAGATCTAGGTCTTTAGAATTGGGATTGAGAGGATTAATTTCCTTGACCCCCTCTTTAAGTTGTGTAAGCAAGTTATGTGATGAATTTAGGATTTTATATCCTTGATTCACATTTTCCCCTAATCACTTGTATTAGTTCCCTCTTTGAAACCTATTTTAGTTGATCCTAATCCTTGAACTTTTTCTTTTAAGACCATTCATAATCAACATGTTGATCAGTGTCGCAAGAACTATTAAGTTAAGGCTAAGGTTGCACTCTTACTTCTAAAACTACATTCTCTTCTCAAATGTTTCCTTACTTTTATCAAACTATGCTTGAGCCTTTGGAGGAGTTCAATCATTGTAGCAACATGAAAATGGATAAACGTGATGATTATATTTGTGTCTTAGATTTTGTTGTGATTAATCTTTATCAATAAGATACTCTTGATGAGGATGGTATTGATTCTAATGATGATGAATATGAAAATGAATATGAATACAATGATACATGTTAGTGATGATGAATATGAAAATATTAATATGGATTATGATTTTACCAATATGATTTCTAAATATTCAATGCTTACTCCTAGTATCAAGCACAATGTTTGCCATCAAATTCCTTTCTTGGATCTAGTTGTTGTTGTGAGTTTCCCACCTTTCTAAAATTATACAAAGAAAGATGGAGGGGGGGAAAACATGAAACACTTGAAATGGAATCCTGTAGCATTGTATTCTTTGCATTTTTTTGTGTGTTTTCCCCATGTTGTGCTCTTTGTTATATGTTTTGTTTAGATTACTTTAAATGGGCTTTGTTGATTCATATGTGTAAGGTGACAAAGTAATTGATCATCTCATATACATTCTCCTATTTGTTTCTCTCTTCTACTATATGCTGTCATATGTTGTGTTGTATATGTGCTTTGGTCCATACACGTTCCCTTGTATAGTCTACTTCGATGCTTGAAACATGGTAGTAGTGCCTCTTTTTGGTCTCCATGTTGCTAGCTCAAAAATAATCTTCTTCATATCTCTTTCATATTTTTTTAATACATTGTGTTATAGTTATACTTCTCTTGGAAGGTGATTAAATTTCATACTTGATATAATACTATATGCTATCATGTTTATAATGACCTCATAGTTATTAGATCCCATTCATGCTCTCATATTTTCATGTAGTTATTTCCCTTGATGTGTTGTCTCTCGAAAGAGTTTAATGGTAAAAATTATAGTGGATACATATATGATTTCATTAAAGCTATTTCTCCCATTAAGGCATTTTCAACTAATTTAACATAGGGTAACACACTACATTCACTTATGTACACATGTACTTTGATGGTTTCTTCTTTTCAACTTCTTAGATCCCTCTATCAAACTATTAACAGTTAAGGGGGCCTAATCCCTATAGCTCTTCTTGGATCCGTCTATCAAACTATAAATAGTTAGGAGGCTTAATCTTTTTTGTTCCTTTTGTATCCATCTTTGGATTACTGATAGTTTGGTAGGCTTGGTCCTTGTTTTTCATCCATCTTTGGATTATTAAAGTTTGGGAGGCTTGATCCTTGATTTTGGTCCCTCTTTGTATTACTAATAGTCTAGGAGGCTTGATCATTATTTTTAATCCTTGTTTGGACTACTAACATTCTAGGAGGCTTGATCTTATTTATAGTCCCTTGAAATTCTATTGGAAAAGTAAGATACTGAGAGGGGAGGGTGAATCAGGATCTATAAAACTTTTAACCTTCTAAACAATAATCAAACAAATATCTTTCACCACTAACCCTTATCTCATCAATATCACATATTGCAAAATAATATATCATAATGATGTATCATTTTTTAATCTATTTATCACAACCATAAACAAAGAAGTAAATGATCAACACATAACACAAAAATTTGGTTACCTAAAAACCCTCCAAGGTGAAGGTAAAACTAGTGTGGGGATGAGACCCACAACTCTTCACTACTATAGTAACAAATTTTTCCTATTAGGGATACATTTTTTATTACTTCTAATGATCTACCATGTGAGGGATCTTCCTTGCTAAGAGCTTACATGACTTATATAGTCTACCTTGATTAAATGATTTAAAAGTTACAAAAAGCAAGCACTCTATTAGGAGATTTACATTGGCCTGTTAGGACTACTCTATTTAGAGATTTACCCTAATTCACTTTGCTAAAATGTATTAGTACTTGATCCTTTAGTTAGCACTATAATGCTTGATTGTGGATCTCCTCTTTCCACTATTTGATCCTTGTCTCATCTGATATAAACTTTGTTTTGCAGTTCATTGCTCTTCTTGGTTACTCTACCTTGCTTCACCTTAAAACTCTACTTAGGCATTCAAACTTAGCTTCTTACGCATACACTCTAACCATCACATTTTTTAAAATTATGTTTTATATCCTCCTTATATAACTAGCTATATAGGGTTCTAGATCAACATCAATGATCCATATTTATCCCTTTTTGCCACTTAAACATTCCATTTTTCTGATTAGTTAAACACCTTGAATAAAAATTAATGATCCATCTCAAAATGCATAATTATCTCCTTGAATTACTCCTTGATTATTAAAACATGCAATAAGTTGGCCAAAAATTGTTTACCTCATTGTTTATGCAATTCCAAACAAATATATCAAAACTAGTTCACTCAGCACATAAACACTCTGATGCTCATTCATTAATAGTCTTCATGTTGTCCCTCAGCTCATGAATGCCCAACATTCACTGTATAACTTGGCAAGAAGTGACTCTTTGTTTCTTAGCACATATATAGGAGCACTCAATGACCATATAATTTCTTGAGAATAATAATTGCTTGGCGTTGTTTGAAATATGAACAATTCTAAATACATTTCTCGACCTTAGTACAATGGCTCAGTTGCAGTGATGACTATACACACAAAAATGTTCACTTATCTAGGTACTTCTATCCAAGGTACCTCATGGATTGAGAGCCTCAAATACCAAGCTAGAGCTCCCTAGTCATGACATACAAAAAAATGCAAATAGGAGTAAAATGGCTCTTAATTGAGCCTAATAATGAAGCCCCTTGCAAGTACACCATGAAATGAGATATTCTAAGACAAGAGAAAGGATATTAGTGTCCAACAACTACCATGAGATGCTATGCACAAACGCAACTAAGTTATATAAAATAAAAGGAATGCAAGCTAACTAGAAATATGAGAGTGTTGCAATCCTTCTAATTAAACTAAATGTTTTATTCTAATGCATAAAAAAAGTTATAATAATGCAATATGAGATTACACTACTATGTTATGCAAATATGAGATTACACTACTATGTTATGCAAATATGAGAGTGAGGCTACAAGACCTTCCAAAGCTCCAAGAGTACCTATAGAAAAACATGCAATATAATGATAGTGAAAAAAGAGTGGATCCTTAGATGAAGAGAGAGGTCTCCCTTTTGAAGAAGTATGGATGGTGGAGATCATGAGACAAGAAGATCTAAACAAGGGTGGGGAGTTGACTTTTTCATTATCCATGTGCACAATCATTTCCAACAATCACAAAGAGTTGACTTTTGTATCTCCATGTGAGAAAAAAGACTCTTTTATTTTTAAAATGGGAAAATGTTTTTATGTGTACAACTTAGGATAAGAGATGAATGGGATATTTTATTTAATTAAAGGGGGACATGTTTCTTTTAATTAAATAAAAACTTAGGATATAGTGGTCTAACTATAGTATAAAATCAAATAAATTGATTTTTAAAGATTTGATCAAAATAAGTGATTTAATAATTTTAGCAAAAATCCTAAGAAGGGGGCTAATAGTTTAGATGATCATTTTTGGGTGATTACATCTTCCCCTCTTTGAATAATGTGTGATCATTCTGGGAACACATTATGTCAAATAATTAAGAAGCCAATCAAATGGTAAATTGATTTGGCCTTGAAGGATGAAGCACAGATAGATAGAAAATCTTAAATGTATAGTCTAGTAGTGATAGTACTAGACACTCAAGGAGAGAGACGAAGAGAGGGAGGGAGGGAGAGAGGGAGAGAGAGAGAGAGAGAGAGAGAGAGAGAGAGAGAGAGAGAGAGAGAGAGAGAGAGAGAGAGAGAGAGAGAGAATTTCATAACTCGAGATGAGGACTAATATGTCAAGAAAAGTAAGCAGATAAATCAACAACAAATGGAAAGGTCAAGCATATGCACCTATGAAATAAATAGCCATAGAAAGAAACCAATTTGTAGCATGACATGTTGGAAATAACAACGAGAAAGTAAGTTCTGAGAGGGAATGGTGAATCAACACCTCAAACTTTTGCCTCTAAAACATATCACCAACATCCATCTCATAACTTAACATATAAATTGAAATAACTTAACATGCATCACATTTATAGCATAAAGAAAATAACACATAACATAATAAATTGGTTACCCAGAAACCCTCCAATGAGAAGGTAAAATTGGAGTGGGGACGACAACCATAAATCTTCACTACTACAATTGTAAAGTGTGGCCAATTATGGTTACAAAGTGCTGATCATAAGATATGATCTACCCTGTGAGGGGTCTACCTTGTTAAAGTCTTACAAAGACTATTAGGTCTCACCTTGCTAGAGTATTTCAACTCGCAATTAAGTAAGTACTCGGTTAAGAGATTTAAAATAGTCTGTTAGGACTACTCGATTAAGAGATTTACTATGTATCACTTGTTAGGATGATTCAACACCCTATATTTGGTTAGCACCTTACTATTTAATGTTAGATCTCCTCCTTACTATTTAATCCTTGATCCTCCTAATCAGATCTATCCTTTCTAATCCTCTCACTACTTGTCTCTGTTTCTATTATACCAATTTTGCTTTGCATATCTTTGTCATATCCATCATAGCCACCATGTATTCCTTCTCAACTCTTAGCATTGTCTCCTCATGCAATGATAAAATTCTTAGGGTTCTGCCTCCTTAAATAGACAATGGTGGAGATGGATTAGGTTAGAATCAATGGCTAGGGTTGATCCTTATTATTGCCTTAACCTTCCCTTTACCTGATTGCTTGTATTTATTGCATAGGGATTCATAATATGACACCATACTTATCTCTAATAATCATAAATTTATGATATGTTAGCCAAAAATGGTTTACACTGGAGTTTGTACCATTACAAACAACTATGCCAAAAACTATTCACTCGACATCCAAAGGCTCTGATGCTTGACCTTCACTGTGCTCTAAATGTTGTAACTTGGCTTATGTAGAAATCAACACTAATTTTTACTTGAAACATAAAAAATTTGGCATGCATAGACTACTCATCACTTGAGTGACTCGACACATACTAGTGCTCGACACTAACTAGTCATATTACTTGACATGTACTATCCGAACTTATGCTTGTCATGCTTTGATGACTTGACATGCACTATGATTCTACTAGATAATGACTAAGTGTTTTGTCATTGCCTTGTCAAAACCCAAATGAGATCAACAATCTTTCCCTTTGACATAAGTGGAAAAAACTCTTTGTCATGGCATATACATCCTTATTTTGTGCATAAGTTAGACAATGTATATTTGTTGCTTAGCTTCTGTAAAAAACTTTCAAAATTTACAAAATTTGCATTGGTATCAAAAATGTTTCCTATCTTCCATACCCCCTAAGTAAGTACTTCATTTCCATGTTTGCTTCAATTACTCCCATTGAGTAGATATCTACCCTGACAAACATTTTTATCCAAAAAAAATCATAATCCCCCTTTTTTGACACTTATGGAAATTGAGTTATACACTAACAATGTGTTTATCCAAAAATGGTTTGTGTAGCTCCATTATTATCTTCAATGCTACATCCCAATTTCCTATTTCTACATCTAGGGATTGATATCGAATGTCTAGCTGGGTAGCAAGGTTGACTAAGCCTTCATGTGTAGAAAGATGAGAATATTCTTCAATAGCGTCTCTACATAGGCTAGTTCCTTGTGCAATACATCCATGTGAGGTGTGAACATGGACTGGATACTGATCAGAGTAGATCTAATATTAGCATCTTGTTCTTGCAGCTTGGAAATTCTACTCTAAGTTGATAATAACCTCTGAAAATGCAACTAACTATTACCTAGAGATTGTTACAGTGTGGTACCCATCAATTGCAAATATCCTTGTAGCTAGTCAATAGCCTATTGAGTCTCCATAGTAAACATCTCAAGATTGCATAGCTTTGTGTATAGAGAGAAAATGTTTTGTAACACCTTCTTTACATTTTCCATTTTGGTTGCTAGATCAACCTATTTGAGTGTAATAGAACTAGAAATCTTCTCCAAAACCTTAGTATGAAACTTCCTTTCAGACCAATCTAGTAATTTGACATTTGTGTCTAGGTCTTCATCCTTAATCTTGTCCACAATGGTAACAAGTGTCTCTATAATAGGCTTATCTTCATTTATTTCTGGATTGCTAAAAGCATCAATGAATATGTCTTTGATTTCATGCAAAACTTGCTTTTTCTTATGTCCCGTCCTTAAGATTTCTTGCCTTTTCTTCCTTTGTAGAGTGGCTTGAAGAATGCTCATTTCTTCAATAGTGATTGTATTCAAATCAAACTTTGGTAGCTCAATCACCTCATCTAAGCTTACATCCTCAAATGATGTAACATCGACACTCTTGGGTGTGTTGGAACTCAACCTTGATATTTGCAATGGAGTATTCTATGTACTCGACCTCTGAAGAGCTTGACTACTGATAGGAGACGTAGAGACTAGAAAAGTAACCAATGTATGTATGGAAATTTTCTCCTTAGATGCAGTAGTCAACTTAACCTCTTTAGTCTTTTCTCCTTCTTGATGAACTTCACCCTATGATGGTGGAATAGGTACAAGACTTGATTCCTTACCCTTGTTCACTTCTGTTCCATCCTTGTCAATAATTACTAAAGCTTGTAAACCTGAACTATGTAGGCTTGGCACTGATATACCTATAGGTTGTGCTTTTGCCTCTTTCATCTAACTGACAACTGTTGGCATTTTAGATGGTGTCCTTGTTGTAACATCTTTCTATTCAAGGTTTACACTTTGATCTAAATGTAGATCATGTTATTCATTTTCCTTTACCTCTAGGCTCTGTAATTTGTGGGGGCACATTTGATGTGTCTTATTACTTCTCCCCTTCAGATGCAAGTTCTACCTTTTGAATTTCATCCACTCTCACCAATATTGGATTACTATATAGAATTCCAACATTGGTAGAGTCTCGTAGTATTTTCTTCAATCATCATTAGTCAAAGGATTTGTATTTTATGATGTAGTATCAAGAAAATCATTGATTCTCATTCAGTCTTGTTGACTCTCTTGGTCATTATGTGGGGGATTGGCACTCAACACCTGCACATCCTATACATCTTGTTGCTCTTCTTTAGCTATGGTTTCCTCTGTTGTTCCTTCAATTCCCTCCATAATACCTTCCTTGACTGGGTTCTCTTTTTTAGTATCTTCTACTTCTTGCTCACCTTTCTTAGTTATTTCTTTAGTGGATAACCCATAAATAGATTTCCAAATTGATGCACTCTTGGTTACCACATCTTCTATTTTCTTCTTTAAAATATGGAATGCTCAATATATGGGAGAGAATTTCCCTTTGTGCTTCTCTAGTGCCTTAGCAATCATCCAATTATCCAATTCAGGAATCACTTGGGCTAAAGTAGTTTCCCTAATTTGTCTTTCAGTAGTTAAATTGAATCACCACTTTTTCTCAACTCTTTCATATAAACTCTTTGGTAATGAGTTGGCAATCTCTAGAGGAGTGGACTTAAAAGTTACCATCATGTCATAGATGGCCTCCTCTATATTATTTTTCTCTACACTACCTAACTTATCAAAATCAACATGTGTGAAACCTGATAAATTTGCATTGATCTTAATATTTTCACACAAGTTATCAATGTTAGAAGAGGGATTGTGGCTTACCACTATGAATTGACTCAATTCATCAGACTATGTCTTCTCCTCATCTAAATCCTCTTGTGGCTTGTACTTCTTCCTCAATCTCTTGAAAGTATTTTGATTGGGCTGGCTCTGCTCTATTGTGAATTAGCTCTTTTACCTTTAGGCTTTTCAAGTTCTTTTGCTTGAGCAGTGGTTACCCTAGTGCTTGACCTAGTTAAAGGCATATAAGAAGGAAGGAATTTTAAAATACAATTTTGACCATCAAGATGAACTCAAATTTCAATTTCAATTCCAAAAATGAATCCAGGATGTCAAAATTAGGTAGGGGTAAATTTTTTGTGCAATTCTAAGGAGTTTAAAAATTAGGTCAAAATTAGGTCAAAAGACTATATAAGGGGTCCTAGTGTCATTTTCATTTTGTTTTGTCTTCTTGTGATTTTGAGAATTTGGGAGAGAGATGATGGCATAGGGAGATATTTCAATCACATCTCACCATTTCAAGCACAACTAATTGCATAACTGGCCTCCACAGTATGGTGCCCCAGTATGTGTTCAATTTTTTGAGCATTTTAGGTTATTTTTTTTAGCATTTTAGCTATTTTTTGTAGGGTTTCATAGGTTTTGTGCAAACTTTTGTGTGATACTTTAGAAAGTATCACATGGTATTTCTATGAACTATCGTATGATACTTTTAATTTTTAGAAAGTGTCACATGAGCATTAAATAAAGTATCATGTGAGACTTACCCAATAGTCATACAATACCATGAAAAGTATCACAATTGCACACCTATTGAAGAAAGTATCTTATGAGACTTGTTCATCCATTTTTGCATGTATGAGCCAAATTATCATTGTTTCTCAATTTGGATGTCAATTTTTGTACTTGGATAGCAGAGTATAAATGTTTATAGTTGTGTTTTGGTTTTCATTATGATATGTACTGACATATAGACACATTATTTTGTAGAAGGTGTTTCTTATGGTGCATACTAGGGCTCCTAAGGTAGTAGGACTAAGACTAGTAGGTCAGTTAGATGAGGATTAGAGGAGGACTCTAAGACTGATGGGATTTGAGTGGTTATTGCATTCATGCCATATCCAGGAAAACCATGGTCTCCTTACTATGCTAGTAGAGAGGTGGCACAATGAGACTAACACCTTTAGTTTTCTCATTGGAGAGGCCACTATCACACTTGAGGATGTGTATCACATCCTACAGACACCTTGTCATGGGGACTTAATAAGTATAATGAATATGTCTATGTTTTCTTTGTATCATCTCTTGATTATGAGTGATGATGTGAGCTTTGTGTGCCACAAATGTATTATGATAAGGCCGTAGCAGAGGGTAGGGTAGTTTTATAGGCCTTATTTAAGGATGTGACCATCCTTTATAGACATTTGACATGGGAGAGGTTGATAGAATCTAGTACACGTAGCAATACCAAGTTATATGCATCATGCTTTCCTTGGTTGCACAAGCATTAGTCATAGATAGAAGTGAGAAGGGATTCTTGTGTGGATGTGGGAGATTATTTGTGCATATGATAGGGAGGTCATGATGGATGGTATGGGGGCTGACCATTTTAGTTGATATGTATCATGAGTTGCATGAGATTGCCTACCAAGAGGGGAAGACATGGGTGTGTTGCACATTAGTAGCACAAATTTGGGTGTGGGACCACATAACAGTCATCCAACCTCGAGTACAACCTTGAGAGGTTATACTCCTTTATCTACATATTATTGTAATCACCTAAAAATGGTCATCTAGATAATTAGCCCCCTTTTCAACATTTTGGCTAAATTAATTTAATCACTTACCTAAGCCAAATTGCTAATAATCAATTTATTTGATTATAACCTATAGTTTGACTATGCTATCCTAAGTTCATTATTTGATTAAAAGAACATGTCCCCTTTTAATTAAATAAAAGACCCCATTCTTCTAACCCACTTAAAGTGCACACATAAAGTCCTTTTTCTATTTTGCAATTAAAAGAAAAGGCTTTGTGACTTTTGTCTTATATGACAAGTCAACTTATATTCTATTGGTTGATTTGTGTGTGCACATGGATCACTCCTATTTTTGAATTCCACCGTTGATCATCCACCATCTTCATCTTGATCTCTACTGTCCATACATCTTTAAAAGGGAGAGAGCTTTCCCCCTCGATCAATCCTCATTTTGAATATTGTTATGCTACAGGTTTTCTAACAGGTTTCTTTGGAGCTTTGTGGAGAACTTTTATTTCTTGTCTACATTCTCTCATACCATAGCATTTTAGCTTAGATTCATGTTGCATGTTAGTTTAGCTTTTATTTTGCAATAATATATCTCACATAGCTTAATATTTGGATTGTAACACTCTCATCCATGCTTAGAATAGCTGCACTTTTCATATTCATGCTAGCTTAATCTTTAGTTGCATTGCATCCTTGAGGAACTCCTTGGGACATTTGCATTCTTGCATCTTATCTTTGGAACCTCCCATTGCATGGTTTAATAGCAAGAAGAGTATCTCTAAGGCTCATCTGAGAGCCCTTGAACTTGAAATACACTCTCTTGCACTCCGTGGATAGGGAGCTCTAAGCCGGCATCCAAGCATTCCAACTCATGGAATCGTTTGGATAGAAGGGTTTAGAGTGTGACACATTCGAGTGTACATTTTTGGCGCCCACCGTGGGGCTTGAATAAAGTTTTTAGCTCCATTTACTTTTTATTTTTTATCTCTGGTTTTTTATAGCAGCATATTGGATCTAATCAAGTGCTTTTTTAAAATTATCACTTGGGTTTTAAGGCCAACCCATAAGTAGATTGGTTTGAAGGCAAAAATTCTAGTTGGTTTAAAGATTTGATTGTATCTTTTAAACCGCTTGGATTTTGATTCTGAATTTTTTGTTGCAAGTTGGGTATGTGTTCAAAATGTTTTAGTCCAATTTTTAGAGTATTTTGATGTGATTTGCGAAAGTTATGATATTTTCTTGTTTTTTCATAAAAAGTCATTTTTGGTCGCACATCAGCATTTTTTTTTAGAAAAAATAACATTTCCAGAAAGATTTTTCAATTTTAATGGGGGTTCTTTCTTTGTGTTTTGAATTTTGAGGTTGTATTAAGGATCAAAAACTTGATTTAAGAAATTTGTCCTATTTTGACAAAATCAATCTCTAGAGCACAAATGAAGAGATTTTTTAAAATTTCTTGCATTTTTGGAAAGCCCTCTAATTTTTAATAGGGGTCTCTTCTTTTCATTTTTATTTTTGAATACGAAATCATAGCAAACAAGTCCAATCTTGTTGACTAGGTAAAAATCAAAGAGTAAAAATGAGAGCATTTGTGATTAACTTGCACATTCTTCGCATGCACTTGGTTGGAAAATAAATTGGATTTTTGAGGAAACTCACCACTTTTTATTGCAGATTTTTATGTTATTTCATACTAACTTTTGGTGTTAACAAGTTGTGATTATAGGTTGCCATCCTTATCAAAAAAATTGAAACATTGCATAAAAAGAATGCATGTCAAAGCTTCAAATGTACAAGGGCTACTAACGATTGTTTGCAGGGCTGCCCAATGCATAAAAACCTAATTTTTCTTGTTCTTTACTTTTACATGTGCGGCATATACTAGTTGTTTATTTTTAGGCACATTAAAACTTACAATTGGAATCTTTTGGTGATAGGAGAGTATGCTCTTCACCCTTGTGGTGAATCAGAAATCTTGACTTACCATTTGGTTTCAAGAGTAAGAGGCAACTAAATATTCTTGGCGTGTTTGGGAGAAAATTATTGGAATAGGAGAGTATGCTCTTCACCCTTGTGGTGAATCAGAAATCTTGACTTCCAAAAGTTGATCCACTCTTTGTGTAGTTTAGAATCCTTTAGAGGGCCTGCTCTCGGACAACCTGAGAGGAACGACCCAAGTGGGGACAAGCAAATTACCCAGCTCTTCCAACCCACTATAAACTCAAGACTATCAAGGACACAAAACCTTGGTAGACATAGTGATTGTCTTTGCTTAGTGTGATCGCTTATGGGATTTTGACCATAGGGAGATCACTAGGCAAGAATGCTTAAGGTACTCTTGTGGTCGCGAGATCGGTTACTCATCGCAAGGTGAGGTGTCCCGTAATTGGGAGCAAGAGGAACACTATGAATGGAAGCCCTATCTAAACACCCTAAGTTAGTAACTACCTTTTTTAGCAGCTCAACTTCTTGGTGCAAGGATCGATCCTAGTGGACTACCTGGATCACCCCAAGATTTTACACTCACCATATTTGTTCCCTTGGTTGTGCTTATGACACTTCCATGACAAAGCCAATATCTCTTGTGGGAAACCACTTGGTGTGAGGCAAAGGAGCATCAAGTGTGGGCCAAGTTGTTGAGTAATGAACCATGACTTCTAGGTAGATATTGCTTGATGTGTTCTTGAATGTGCTAGACCTGTAAAAATCTTTTGAACATACACATGACGATAGTTCTAGGAATTTCTTTTAAGACCTCACATATGCTTGTATCATGCAAGGTTGCTTTGTCCCTTGCTTGATTGTTTGAAGAATACTCCATGTGTCACTATCTTGCTTGGAAATAAATTGCTTTTGAACATCAAATTTTCTATGCTATTAACTATTGTCAAACTTTTTTGAACCAAGTCTTAACATTTTTCTTGTGTTGCTTGCTAAGGGGAGTCTCATCATTTGATTTTTATTTTCTATGTCTCTAGTGCTTAAACATGCTTAAAGTGGGTCTTTGGTCTTATTGCTCTTGGTCTTTTTGTCTTCATGGTCTATGCATGCTTGCTAGTTATCCTTTTGCTAAAATGGTTACCTTGATTTCTTGACTACACTCTTGGGTTGGGAAAGTTGTTCACTTGTCACCCTGCTTGCTCTATCTATTTGGCTATTTGGGCATCTTGCTTAGCTATTGACTTGAGTCATTCATGTCATAAGTTTCTTGGACATATTGTTTGACAAGTCGCTTTAATTTCTCTCTACTATCTTGGCAAGTGAACACTCTACCTCCTATAGTTTCAACATCAAGTTATCTTCTAGGCTATTTTATGCTTGGCTTTGCATCTAAAACTATGGGATCCAAATCTTGTGCTACCAAACCTCAACAAAATATAGATGATCATGATATCCTCCATGTCACTAAAGAGTGTCAAGATCTATATGCACAATACAAAGAACTAGAAGAGACAAATGATCTTTCTTACCTTCATCTCTCTAAGTGCATGACAGAAATGAAGTTTAAACTTGAGAAAAGATTAGAGTAGAAGATTGCATCATTACATGAATCTTCCTTAAGGTCTTTACATGCATGTGAGTCACCTTCTTTGAGGTCATCCTCTTCTTCTAGGTCTACATGCTCTACTTTAAGACATCAAATGTCTTCTTCTAGATCTAAAGACCTCTTTAGAGAACAAGCAAGTGATACCTCCTTTGAGCCTATGCTAAAATTTCATGATGGACCTATCTTTGACCAAGATAATGATGAAGACATGGATGCATACCATTCACATGAGAAACAACATAAGGACTCTAGACATAATTTTGATAGAACTTTTGCTCCCTTGGAAGATTCTTATGATGACACTTTGCAAAAACTTCTTAGCAATAAGATCATCATGTTACCAAAGTCTAGCTCATATGGAAACCCATTCTTGGATATCTATTGTGCCTATCATCAACATAATGAGCATAGTACTTCAGATTGCATTGAGCTAAAACATAAAATCCAAGATCTTATTGATAATGGAATTATTGATACCTCTAATGACTCATGTGTTGAGGATACTTCTCTTGAGCAAGATTATGTTGATGAACCTATGTCTAGTAGTGGCTCCATTACATCTTCCACTTCTTCCAACACTCATGCATATCCCAACACGTCAAAGCTTTTCAACATGCCTCCATCAAATAAAGAACCTAATGCTTTCCACATTGACTACGTGTATCCTCAAGGGCTACCTCTAAAAGAAACTCAAGCTAACATTCACTTGGCTGCAAACCTTTTCCGTGCTACTAATCATAAACATCCTCAACCTTCATACACTACTATGCCTAATCCAAGCACTACTCCATTCACTCTTCATTCTCCCTTGTCCTTAGAAGTGGCTCCATGTCAAGAGGACTCTCAAAAAGAAAATTCTATAAATGTCAAGAAAGATCAAGATCAAGCACCCTTTCATCTCTTTCAAGATTTTTCCCTTCCATATTCTATATCTTATCCACCTCCTAAGTATGATGAAGACACAACTTCCACTATTTTCCTTGAGCTTACTGAAAATTATGAGAAAAGTTCTCTTCATATGCTATCCAAAGCTACTTGTCAAGATCAAAGCATCCCCTCATGTTCTACTTCTCCACATCCACTTCAAAATTGTGCTCAAGCTTCAAGTGCTTCTATTAAAAATGTTGTTCCTATCAAAGGTACTCATGAGTCTATTGATGGCTTTGACCATGTTGCTCATTCTAAAGATGTTGATATCCCTTCCCACTATCCCTTTGCATCTTCTAAATCTATCCTTGGTCCTCATCCATTAGAGCTAAAGCCTTCAAACCTTCCATCCATATTGGGACCTTATGTTCCTGCATCTCCTACATTTACTCCTAGCTCATTCCCTAGCTCTCCTATAATACCTCAAGATCAACAAAGACACTCATCCTTGATGACTTTTCACCCATCTATACATCTAAACCAGTCATATCATCCTTATTCATCCACAAATCCCAAGTCCTTTGGAAGTGAGAATAAACATAAGAATCCATTGAAAAATGAAGATTGTTATGTCCCATCTAATCGACATGTGAATGCTAAGAAGGAAAATGCACAAAAGAGACCACAAAGGTCCACTATTAAAAAAGCTAAATCAAAGAAAATATGGGTTCCTAAACCCATTATTGAAGAAATGTGTTTTGAAGTATCCACAGGAAAATCTAAAGCTATATGGATTCCCAAGTCTCTTTTAAAAGACTTGAATATTGAAAATACTTCAAAGTTGACATTCAAGCTTCCAAAGGCTTATATTCCATCTTCTTCCAAAAAGCTTCCTAAAAAATATTCCAAAGCCTTCCACTCCACTTTTTTCCAAATCTTTTCTGCCTTCTCATAGATCTAAATCTCAAGCTATTTCATTCATGATTCCTCCATCATTCCAATACCATTCAAAGTGTGTGTCAATGTTGATCTTGTACAATATTTCAACTACTCTCATGAAATCCTCTAAAGCTTACACTAACTTTCTATACATGAACTCTTATCCTCCATATACTCTTCCTACTACCATTTCCCTTTCATCACCCTATCAACATCTTTGAGCATACGTTTCTATGGTCTTGGCTTATCATGGCTTATCTTTCCTATAGGAGCACTATCTAAATTCAAAAAGCTTGAGCTCTTTCTAAAAATTCAAAAAAAAATAAAAAATAAAATAAAATAAAATTCAAAAAAAAAGAAAAAAAGGAAAAAAAAAGAAAATGCGCCTTGGTGAAAACCACTTCTTGTGGCACCTTGGTAGCAAAAGTAAAGAGAAATAAATGCATCCTATGGTGAAAACTACTTCTTGTGGAACCTTAGATAAGTACCATGATGAAAACTTGGCAAATAGGCATCATGCATAATTCTTCCATCATCCATCTATCCCCTCTTCTCTCTTTGATCTTGACAATGTTGAGCTATCTTTGCATATTGGCTATCTTATCCACCAGATTTTCTATTGTGCTCTCCCATTCACTCACAGCCTCTATCTTGAGCTTTATTCTTATTACTCTATCCCATTGCTATACTATCTAGTTGACCTCTTGGTCTTGATCATGATAAATAAAAATGGTTCTTAGGTCTCTTGACATGTCTACTCTTTTGGACTACATGCTTCATGCTATCTCACTTGTTGGATTCACTTCTTATTCTACATGCTATCTTGCTCATTACTTCCATTGCTTATCCAAAACATGCTTCATATGACTATTTCACCTCTTTCCCTAGCTTGGGTACTCTTGAGGAGTCAGTTCTCTAGGATCACTTTCTTTTGCTTCACATTCCTTTCTTATGCATTATTGCTTATCCACTGGCTTGTTTCTCCATCATGTCCTATACCTTGCTAGACATTAGGAGAAAATGATGTGATCTTGCTCGAGAACTAGTAATCTCTAAAACCTTCTAAAAAATCCTAAAAATCAAAAAATGTCCTGAAAAAATGATCGTCTTAGTGAAAACCTAGCAATAGGCAATTCGATGTATCACCAAAAAAATTCAAAAATTGAAAAATACAAAAAAAAAAAGTCCTGAAAAAATTTGTCAAGTGGTGAAAACCTGGAAACAAGCACTACTTGAAACCCTTGCACCTATGTCTATCAGTCTCAATCACCTACTTCACTACACATTTCTTAGCTTGGAATTGTTTCTTGTCCTCATCTTGGGGGCATAGCTACTTAGCCTATTGAGGTATTCTTGTGCATTAGGGTTTCTTTGACAACTCACAACATAGTGTTTCTCAACACTTCCCCCACCTTGACATCAAGTGTTTTTCAACACTTTACAGATAGTTTACCTATGGTCTCCGATGTCGTGATATTTCTCACTATCAAAATCAAGTCTTGAAGAAATGGCCAAGTGACTTACACACATGCACTTTAACACTTAAACAACTAAGCTATGTTGATCTTTATCTACTTTGTGTACTATCTATGATGATTTCTTTGCCATGTGTTCTCTCCCTAATAGTCTTTCGAGGATGTCATTGACTAGAAGACTGGGGGCATGGGACATATTTTCTTGATTTCTGCTTGTGGGTATACTTTTGTTTGTCTATAGTGTTGTAAGCATTTATGCTGGTCCTATTCAACACATTGACTTACAAATGTATCATCCTTGACTGTTTGTGCAAGACCTCACTCAGGGTTATCTTGGTGCTTATGCCTTGGTACAAGTATGATCTTGCTAAATTAAACTTAGGAAATCTAATCGTGTATTTATCTTGACTTACATGTCTTTGATGCTTAGATTGGATTTCCACATACCTATTTAATATCGATCATATTCATATCCTCATAGTTATACTAGTGATGGTTGTATGATCTCATGATGTCCCTAATAAATGCTCAATGATGAAATTAAAAGTCTAAATGTTATGCACTTCTTGCTGGTAAACCACTTTGCATATTAGCTTGAATTTAGGTTCATTTTCTAGCTTAGTCTTGCATTCTTGCATATGGGGAGAGCTCTCTTTCTTCATCTTTTTGTGGACATATCAGCTAATTCCTTTCATATATTTCTTTACTTTCTTCTTGTTCACGTCTTTTCACCTTCTTAATCTTTCGCTTCATCTCTTTTGTATCTTATCATCACATTATATAAAGTTTTGACCTCTTAAATAATTTTGACGTCCTAGATTCATTTTCGGGATCAAAATCCAAATTTGAGTTCATCTTGATGGTCAAAATTGTCTTTTAAAATTCTACTTTCTTCTGAGCAGTTAGCTGACCTTTTAAGGTCTAATCTCTGAATCATCACTAAGGCATCTTCATTTCTTCATGTCTTCATCATTTCCATACTTCATATCTACTTAAATTCACTATTTCATGTCTAAAATCACCTTTCTACTCATTTCGACCTTATTTTTATGCTATATCCTTCAAGGTCAACTCTAGTCAAACTGGGGCATTTTATCAATTTTTTTATATAGTCATTCTTGGGTTGTAATCATCTATCTGTCATCTTGGACATTGCTATATTATAATTTTCTCATTTTTAGCTAGTTTTTGCATCCCCTTACCTCATTTCAATTTCAATCCCGAGGGGGCAGAAATACTCTATCACTGCTTAGGAGCATTTGTTTGATCTTCTCACTTTCTCTCACTCTATCTACTTTGCTAAGTGTTAGCATTCTTCTTGAATTCTAACATCATCTTCCTAGTGTTCAATACTACCGCTATCAGGCTGTACATTTAGAACTTGCTATCTTTTTCTACATTTCGTTCTTTGGAATCAGATATCTATATCTATCATCGCCTACTTGGCTTCAATTTTCTTTGATGTAATGTGTTCCCAGATCGATCACACATTAGTCAAAGAGGGACAAATGTAATCACCTAAAAATGGTCATCTAGACTATTAGCCCCCTTCTCAGCATTTTGGCTAAATTAATTTAATCATTTACCTAGACCAAATTGCTAATAATCAATTTATTTGATTATAACCTATAGTTTGACTATGCTATCCTAAGTTCATTATTTGATTAAAATAACATGCCCCCTTTTAATTAAATAAAAGACCCCATTCTTCTAACCCACTTAAAGTGCACACATAAAGTCCTTTTTCTATTTTGCAATTAAAAGAAAAGGCTTTGTGACTTTTGTCTTATATGACAAGTCAACTTATATTCTATTGGTTGACTTGTGTGTGCACATGGATCACTCTTATTTTCGAATTCAACCGTTGATCATCCACCATCTTCATCTTGATCTCCACTATCCGTACATATTTAAAAGGGAGAGAGCTTTCCCCCTCAAAGAATCCTCATTTGAATATTGTTATGCTGCAGGTTTTCTAACAGGTTTCTTTGGAGCTTTGTGGAGAACTTCTATTTCTTGTCTACATTCTCTCATCCATGGCATCATGGCATTCTAGCTTAGCTTAGCTTTCATTTTTACATGTACCTTAAATCACATAGCTTAATAATGGTATTGTAACACTCTCATTCATGCTTAGAATAGCTGCACTTTTCATATTCATGCTAGCTTAATCTTTAGTTGCATTGCATCCTTGAGGAACTCCTTGGGACATTTGCATTCTTGCATCTTATCTTTGGAACCTCCCATTGCATGGTTTACTAGCAAGAAGAGTATCTCTAAGGCTCATCTGAGAGCCCTTGAACTTGAAATACACTCTCTTGCACTCCGTGGATAGGGAGCTCTAAGCCGACATCCAAACATTCCAACTCATGGAATCGTTTGGATAGAAGGGTTTAGAGTGTGACACATTCGAGTGTACAATTATATGGCTTTGTCTTTTAGCCACATAGTAGAGATGTGACATACTATTAGTATTTATTCAATGAGTTGTCAACTCTTGAGTGGTGACCCAATAGGCAATGCGAGGGTTGGTAGCAGGCAATAGATGAGCTGGGTTATATGTTTAGGAGCCAACTGTTGGTAGGCCACCATGTAGGCATTGTGGAGAAAATTTTCATCACACAAGTGTGGAGGTAGTTTGGGTGATGATAGAGGGTACTAGCAGAGACCACCGCATATGCTCAATTCTGCAAAGAGGAGGATTTGGGGTAGCTATTGATGATGGAATATGCCACAACTCTATATGAGACATAGGGTCTATGATGGGAGATGTGGGACTATCTTCTAGGGGTCATAGGTGGAGGAGTGTCACCAAATTATACCTAGAGGATGATTAGGTATCCATTTTCTTGGTTTACAATCTTTGATACACATACATAGGATACAAGGATATGAGGAGATGATGTTGGTGGAAATAGAAGGGATGGAGGGGGGAGGAGGGAGTGGGAGAGAAGGGAGAGGAGATGGAGGAAGAGAGTAGGGCAGTGGGTCAGGGGGCCTATCCAATAGCCAGACGTGCTTGTGACATCAAGAAAAGATGGAGGTAGAGGAGGAGGAGGAGAGATTAGTGAGATGGCCTCAAGTGAGAGGTAGTAGTCAAGATAGGAGTAGAGGTAGGCACCACCTGCCCTAGTCAAAGGAGGGGATGATCTTAGGGACCAACATATTAGAGAAATGGAGGGGGAGTTACAATAGGCACAAATTTCTCTAGTGGTCCAGGATTAGTAGCTCATAGCTAACCAAGCATAGAGTGAGGAGCTAAGGTGGAGGTGAGATGCAGCCAGATGAGAGTCTAAGCACCATAGAGTGATGACAAACTATTACATGCAACTTATAGAGGCATATTTTATAAAGGACATTGGTTACCAAACTACTCTAAGAGAGTCAGGAGGTCAAAGAGAGTAGTGCAGCCCCCAAATAGGACACAGGTACCACTGCCATAGCCTCCTCCCACACATGAGGGAGATAGGCATTCATAGATCAAGGACTAGGTCTAGGTTTTGATTTCCTTGTGACACTGTTGATGTGTATTTTGAGACAACTATCAAAATTTTGGGTCCCATTTTGTACATATACTTGATTGATCATTACATATGAGATACTAGATTTGATTTATGACTTTGTGTACTTATCTCTTTTCTTTCTCATGTGATGGATGTTTATGTGTATTTTATCACTTTTCTTTATGTTTCTATTTGATGATTCTATGTGTGCTCATCTTATGTTTATATACTCATAGACGTATCTCTCATAGATGATTTAGCTCTCATGTTATGATGTAGACTTATGATTTGAAAATGTAGCACTTGGATAGATTAGACATAATGATGAGGTTAACCACTTGTGATGACAAGAATCAAAGAAGAATTAAGTTGATGTGACTGATAAGGAGCAAAAGAAATGATTAAGAGGAAGTGAGAAAAGGTAAATGTAGTTAGCTGATATGTCTATAAAAGATAAAGAGAGAGCTCTCTCAACATATAGTATGCAAAAAATAAACTAGAATAAGTCCTAAATGAAAGCTAGTCTGCAAAGGTGTATTTGTAAGGGACACATAAGTAGACTCTAATTTTCATCATGGAGATTTATTAGAGACATCAAGAGATCATTCAATCATTACAAGTATAATTATGAGCATATGAATATGATCTATATTATATAGAAATGTGGGAACCTAATCTAAGAATCAAAGATATATAGGTCAAGATGACTAATGCAGTTAGGTTCTCTAAGTTTAGTATAGCAAGCTTACACTTGTAGAAAGGCACGAGTGCTAGGATAACCCCCAAGTCTGATCTTGTAGAAACAAACAAGGATGATACATTGTAGATCCAAAATATCAAGAAGGACAAGCATGAATGCTCATAAAAATTTAGATCAAAAAAGTATACCCACAAGTAAAAATAAAGTAAAGCATTCTCCATGCCCCCAGTCTTTTGATCCATGACATCCTTGAGACACTATTAGCAAGGGAACAATTAGAAAATAAATCGTTATAGACAACACTCAAAGAAAATAAAGTTAATCAAGTCTCAAAAAGTTTAATGTTTAAGTACGTGTGTGTAAGTCACATGATCATTTCTTTAGGTTTCAAATCTCCTAGTGAGATATATCACAACATCCTAGACTATAGCTAAGGTATCTGAAAAGTGTTGAGAAACACTCAATTTCAAGGAGAGTTTTGAGAAACTCTATTAGGGAAAGTTTCCACAGAAACACCTATGCAACAAAGAGACCCTTATAAGTTGAATAGTTTGTTCCCCCATGACTAAACAAGAGTCAGTCCCAAGCTAGGCAAGGAAAAAGTGAAAATGAAGCAAATAAGTGCAAAGAAAGACTGATAGACGTAGGTGCAAGGGTCTCATGTAGTGCTTGTTTCCTGGTTTTCACCACTTGGTAGGACTTTTTATGATTTTTTTTTTTTTTTTTTTCACTAATTTTTGTGATGCATCAAAGTGCTTATTTCTAGGTTTTCACTAAGATGATCATTTTTTTTAGGACATTTTCTAATTTTTTGGATTTTTTTAGCATCATATATAATTTTTTGGACTTTTTTTAGGATCATAGAATATGTACAAGTAACTAAGCAATAAGATCCTTACGAATAGAACTTCTTTAGATGGATACTATTGATAGGCTCAGAGAGTTGTTCTCCCTCAGGTGTAGAAAGCTAATAAGCACCAAATTCAAATCCAGTAGTGACAATGTAGGGACCTAACCTGTAATGCCCCACTCGGAGATCCTTGGAACAAGGATAAATAAAATCCAATAGATTTTTTTTTAAATTAACAAGCATGGATTCAAACAACATCAACATAAAACCGATCAAAAGATCGCAATGAAAGACTTACCTAAGCAATCCACACAACCAATGATCTCCAAATTTCACTACTTAGTAATGCATTCAAAAAACTATGCATTCAAAAAACTAACTCTGAAAGTTAAACAAATAAGAACCCCAAAATATTTGAGCTATCAAGACCTAGGAAGGGGTGCAACCCAATAGGGTATCCAAATCACCATTTGAATCTCAACTGATGAGTCCGGAGATACATGTTATTTTCCCGAGCAAGTTTTTGCATAGAATCAAGTGACACTTTCTAGTATCAAATGATACTGTATAATAATACCAGGTGATACATTTCTAGTATTGCATAATACTTGTTACAACTAACATGCAATAATTTCTAGTATCACATGATATACTTTACTATTATTGTGTGATACTTTACTAGTGTCACATAATAGAACTTACTACTATCACGCAATACTTTTCTAGTATTGCCCAATGCTGAACTTATGTCACCTAGGTTTGCAAGAAAATAGCCTAATGAACAATCACAATGGGTAAAGAGTTAGAACCTCCATACCAAGGAGTACTGGATCCACAAAAGTCAAGTAGTTAACACTCAAAAGCATAAGGATATCAATAATTCTAACACCTAACCATAACATCTAATATAAGCATGCAGAAAGCAACATCACAATGAACATACATGTGCATAAATCAACTATCTCAATGAACTAAAATAACATACACCACATGGAAACATACTTTGATAGATACAGAGAACCATGTGAGCATCTAACTCTAGAACTAAACATGGAGGAAGGCCAACTCTATATGCTGGTCCCTAGCAATGGTAAAGGTAGCTATGCCTCCCAACCATGTAGAGTACATAAGACCACTCCTGCTATGCTGATGGAGATAGTGGTCTAACCTCAAACACACACAAAATAGTCATCCATGGCTAATACTCATGCCAAAAAGTACAAAGGACTGAAACCAAGATCATGAGACAATGCAATACAATAGGTCTTGGTTAGACACTCAATGGGTCTACTATGTAGGGACTCTAGTGGAGACTAGATCAACTTGCAGGTACTCACTTTTTAAATATCTTAATTTTATTACCCAGTAGTTTATTTAGTTATCACTTATTTACAAAAATTCTTCGTGCTTCCTTGTCAGAATGCAACTAGGGTAATGAGAGAAGCCCCTCCATAGGTCTACCCTACATACCCATGCTCATCACATGATGAGTGCCCTTAGGCAATGCAGTTTCCCAAACCAACCCTAATGGACATAACTCTACTAATATCAACTAGGATTTTGGGCCTCACAATAACTTGATAAATTCACACAAATGTGCTCATGTGTGGGCACACCAACAACACAAAGATAATAAACAACAAGGGTTAGGCGAGAAACAAAAAAATCACAAGTATAACAAAATCACTCAACTGAACTTTATCTAGGAGTACAGATTTAGAACAAATCCCAAAGCAATAAGATACATCTAGGGTTGGATATATCACTACATATAATTTTGATCCATGGCCAACTTCAGTGCCAATAAAACCCAAGAAAGCCGAGTGGAATGCAAACCTAGGCAAAAACCAAAAATGCCCAAAAACCATGAATTTAAAACCCATTATGCCATTGGGTACAAAAGTCAAAAATATCAAATAAAATTTGGGTTCAAAGTCTGTATGCAAAAATGGGCAGCATAACCACTCGAAACGCCAAAAGCCCAAGCCCAAAAAGCTTTAGACACTTGCACCCGTCCAACCAAGTAGATCTAGCATACAGAAACTGAGGGTAGCACTAGTTCTCTACCTCCAAACAATTTACTACTAGAAATAGACTAAAAAATGGAGAAAAAGAAATAAAGCTGGAGATTTTTACATCACAGGAAAAAAAGGCTAAAATAGGAACACAAATGATAAAATAATCACTCCACAGTCACTGCCAAAAGTCTTGGAAAATGAAGGTCTCCCCGAGCTAGATCCAATGAGCTCAACCTCATGATGATTCCACACCCATAGCTCCTACAATGAATAAAACACTAAATCCTTCTGAGAGGATTTTGGAATTCGCTCTCCAAATTCTATTCCACAAGTGAAAAGTGAGGGAAATAATTCCCTTTTGGAGTATATATCCACTTTTAAAAGTGAAATATAAAATCAAGAAATTAACTGGCCCACTAAAAAAACCCTTTCTCAACCCAGAAAAAATTAAGTAATTCCAATTAAATGGAATTCAACTATGACAAAGCTATCAGGAATTAAAATAATTAAATGAAATATAAAATTCCCATAACTATTAAATCACAATATTCCGTAATAAATTTTGCGACAAATGCGAACCTATAAATACACATACATGCTCATGGGTCTAATCACATAATGAAAATGATTCCAGATTTATTAAATCACCAAAGGGTTTAATTAATAAATTAAATAGGATATGTTGACCATATAGGGACAACATTGGCTAAGTATGAATAGTCGAACCACTAACTCCATGTGCCACTATCGAGGATATAATTCCTACACACTCAACGACACAATCAAGTACAATCATTTATAATAATATAGCCAAAGTGATAAATACATTAATTTACATAAATAATCATTTATTTAATCACAATAAAATAATCTATTTAAATCACTACGTGTATCATAAAACATCTCAAAGTAAGAATGAAGTGAATAACCATAGCATCAAATCAAAGTATCCAAAATCTAATAAGTCCATCATATAATCATAAACAAAGTATATGTCTAAATAGAACATAAGAAAATATCATCATAAAGCATCATGTCACATTAATAAACATCATCATCTAGATATTGATCAAACCGAACAACATAACATCTAACATCTATGATACTAGCAAATCAAAATATAGTATCTAACCATCAGGTCATCCTAAATGTCATCCAACATGAGTATCAAGGTATCTCTTGAATCAAAATATATTACAAGATATAGAATACAAACATGATAGGCATTGTATCTTCCCCCACTAGGCCTAGGCTCATTAATAAATTTGAACTCATTTTTTGACTAATTTTGGTCAAAATTTTGACCAAGTAGTTTGTGGGAATTTTTCTTGTCAAAATTTTGACCAACTTGTAGGTTGGTGAAAATTTCAACCAATACATTCGTCAAATTTTTTAATTTTTTGGTAGCTCTGATTTTTCATTGTTGGTCAAAATTTCCACCAATGTTTGTTCAATTTTTTAATAGAATTGGTGGAAATTTTAACCAATTCTTGGTAGAAAACTATCAAGAATTGGTTGAAATTTCCACCAATGTTTGGTTGTTTTTTTTTAATAATTAGTGGAAATTTCGACCAAGTCTTAGTAGAAAACTATGAAGAATTGGTCAAAATTCCCACCAACGTTTGATCGATTTGTTTTAATAATTGGTGGAAATTTCAACCAATTCTTGGTAGAAAACTATCAAGAATTGGTCAAAATTTTCACCAATGTTTGGTCAATTTTTTTTAATGCTGTATCAAGCAATTGTTAATTATCCAAGCCATTTAATTTGCAACCTTTTAAATCTCTGCAATGATAAAGGTGGAGCAGGAAAAAATTTCTTCTCAAAGGTGTCCTCTGATTGTAAAGCATCCATTCCATTATTTGTTTAACAAACAAGACATATCTAGTTCAATAGATAATGGAATAGACACTTTACAATCAGAGGACACCTTTAAGAAGAAAAATTCTCCTGCTCCAACTTCATCTTTATAGAGATTTAAAAGGTTGTAAATTAAATGGCTTGGATAAGAAACAATTACTTAATACAACATGGAACAAATGGACATTTATGCATAGGGCACCATCAATTATGTGAGTGATGCAGATGCAACCAATTTTTTTGGGTTCAAAGCCACCAATTAATATAAGGTTTCTAATCTCCATAAGGTTGACATTGTGGTTGTAAGGGCTATGGAGCGGGCACTTCATTGTCCACCAAGGGTATTGATTTAATGCCAACCATTGGATGCTTGGTAGTACTAAGTCTATACTCAACCTCTTTGGGTCTTACCTATACACACAAACATATTCATGTTACATATCACTCGAAAAACTCAATCATCTTATATTTGCTACTTACTCTAACAAACAAAATATAACAAGGATTCAATAATAATAGTGTAGATAATAAAGAACAAATTAAGATCCTCACGAAAAATTGGAATTGAACTAATATTTGTCAAAAATAGCCTGCTACTACCACTCTGATTGATGGACTTTCGAACAACTAAATTCTAAGAGAATATAAGGAATTTGCAATTTATGGACAACAATGTATTGAAGCATGTATAAATATAAGAGAAAGAAAAACATAAACATATAACATGGACATGTATTCTTTGAAATGAAAGCATCCAAGAATGTAAGCAAAAGTAGAACTATTGAAGTGTAACATGCCTCATTATGCAATCTTAATATTGCCAAAGTTGACAAAAAAATTTTCAACTATGAATAATGATATATTATATAATCAAAGTAACAAAAGAATTTCATATTCATGATAGTAAGTTTTCAAAGTGTTGTATAATACATAGGTTGAAGAAGAAAAGTATCATCAATTGAACACCACTATATGAAAATTATGCATTTTATCCCATAAGAACTTCAGCATTGGAGCAACTACTTTTGAAGTTTACTAAAAGTGAATAGGGCATAACATTTATATAGAAAAGAGATAATAAAGTTTTAGTAAAATATAACATATGCCTTGTTGTGTGTGTTGACTATGGATGTCCATTTTCTTTGCTCTATAAGATGACCTATAGCATTTAACTATGAGTAAATTTAAAATAAAATGTTTCTAGAACTATGCATTCTACTT
Source organism: Cupressus sempervirens (assembly GCA_028749045.1). Classification (NCBI taxonomy): domain Eukaryota; kingdom Viridiplantae; phylum Streptophyta; class Pinopsida; order Cupressales; family Cupressaceae; genus Cupressus; species Cupressus sempervirens. Next base: position 476,209,450 of record CM053783.1, on the reverse strand, counting down.
GGCATTTGCTAATAACAATAGTTATAAGAAAGATCTCTTTTTCACTATTCTATGAAATTCTGCATAAATATCCTTAGTATTTTTTCATTCTTCACTTTCCAAATTGGATCAGATAGATTGTTAACGATGTGACTCCATGTTTGATTGCTTGTTTCACATAACTTTATCTAATATGGGTTATGTGAAAATGAATATTATTGCTGCAAAATTCTTTTTCGATTCTCTTCTTCCATATTTAAATGACACTCTAGAAGGGTAGAACTATTGGAGTTCATTTTTCTAGCATGGAATTGGCCACAAATGACAAGAGAAAGCATGGTGAGCAGGGCTAGCAATTAGTGGAAAACTATTCTGAGGGTATGTGTCTCCCTTGTTGGGATATTCTCAATTTTTGATAGCTGAAGGGGTGGTATTGTTATTGTGGCTTTGAGTTCTTTGTGTGGACTTATATATAGGTGACACCCTATCCCAATAGTGCCAATGTCTCTCAATGCTGACTTTTAGAAATACAATGCATTAGTGTGTGTGATGGGATTTCCAATTTGTGTGCTTTAAAGGTGGCAAATTTTCAAAATTACATTGTCCAAAGACTATTATATATAATGACCCTTTCATCTCTATAAAAATTAGTTATCATCAATAAATACAAAATGTATCCAAACTTTGAGTGTAAAGTTCCTCTTCAAGTAGTCTTTATATGAAATCATATTAAGCTACAAGTTTTTCTCACTCTATTAACTGGAAAATAATTGTAGGTAGCAATGCAATACAAAGACAAAACTAGTATATGAACTTGATTCACATTGAGTTATCATTTCAAATTGTTTTTTCATTACCAAATGCCTCTAGAAGCAGATTTGACTAGAGAAATAAAAAACCTAACATAAGTACAAAGATGCCCAAGCAAAATTTTAGCATATAATGAACTAGAAGATCAGATATATGTGGCAACTTCAACTCCTGTCAAGAAAGATTTAGTTGGTATCCAAAGAAAACATTCATCAACATGGATCCATAAAAACCCCAAGCAAAATTCTTACTCCCAGAACTTGTTGTTCAATTGTTCTATGATCTGTCACAGACCGACCACCAATATAGGCTAAGTACTGCATTATGAGTTTTTTTGTTTCTATTTTTCCTACTCCACTTTCTCCACTAACTAGGATTAATTGGCTGCATTGTTCATTGATGATTTCCCTATAATGACAATGTCAAAATGAGAAAAAAGAAAAGTAAACTTTTCTATCATCAGTAATCAGCCAACAAAACATAGTATCTGATGCCATTTAGTGATTGAAAAGTTTACCAATATGAAGCATCAACAATTGCAAAAACATGAGGGATCAATTCTCGAAAAGGGGCATCTCTATACTGCTCCATAATGTGAGCATCATACAGGTGTGGAAGCTTCATAAATGGGTTGACAACAATTAAGATATTTCCTATATATGTCTACCTGCATTGCAAAAGAAATCATTAGAGACAAAAAATGCTCTATCATTAATTATTCAAGATATTATAGAAATAAGCCATCCAGGAAGCCATTTGACATGGAAAAAACCATATGAAAACATGCCAAGATAGGGATGAAACAACTATATATTTCTTTTAATCTAAAATTTAAATGTCTTTTAATCTTATAATTATCAAGATGCACATACAAGGGCCATGTAAGGAGTTTTCACCATGATGACACATCATTGAATATTCAAAAAATTACTATTGCACTGTAAGCTAATTTTACAAAACCAACATAAATTATATTTGCTAGGAACCTCTAGGAAACAACCTCTAGAACTTGTCCAACAAAATAATGCTATTGACATGACCTCATGAATGCTAGAATTCTTTTCTTCCATTGCAACAGAAAGAAAGATTACATATTCATATCACTCACATAGATGTCACTCAGTTCATATCTCCTCTTGAGATTATATAAAACACTTGGTTCATTGAAGTAGGCCAGTTTAGTCATATCATATACTCCTCCAAGTTGTATATCTGGATCCCTAGGATGCACCTTTTGAATAGCAATGAATAGTTACATTAAAAGTTAAACAACCAAAAAATAAAAACTCTTCAGCCCCAATCATGGCAACCTAGAACCCATATGTAACAATAAAGCATTTAATATCATCCATAATTACAAATAGAAATTGACACTTCTGTAGCGATGAAAAGGATCATGCATATCCTAACATAGGTAGAGACATTCATTCACTCACAGTAAAGTTTTATAAAGCAAGGGACCATAGCCCACATTTATGCAAGCCAAGAAAGATGGTCTAATAAAATGTGTAGAAATATTTACCATTTTCCTTTTACTTAAAAGAACTTTAGCTTGCCCATTTACAACTTTAATCACCTCACCATCCACCCATGCCAACTCTATGTCCTCAATCCACACCTTTGACCCAACAACTATGTTTCTTTCTATTGCCTATTAAAATAAAGCTCAAGGTGAACATCATTTTAGGAAGAAAACAAGCCATGTACATCCATTATTGCCTATACATTTCTAGAAAACAAAAAACTGTAATTGGATGTCTCTAATAGGTGTAGAAAAAGATTCTCCATGAATCATTTGTTTTTATATATGGCTAACAAAACCTTCCATGAAATTTCTATATTTGTTATTGGTCACCAGTTAACAACCTAGATCTCCATAGAGATTAAGAAACTGGTCTTCCTTATGTGTGGAGCACCATATTTCTACCACAACCATATTAAGAAACATGAATGTAACTTTTCAATATATTGTTGATTTCAAAACTATCTTGGATATGCATTAAAATGGTTTGTGATTGATGAGGGCATCTATTGTAAATGGTAAGTTCAATATAAATCAGCAACTAAGAACATGAAACAAAAAGCAAAGTACAAACTAAAAGTATATGACTTAAAGACAAGAGAAAGGAGAGAGGAATTGCAACCCTCCAATGGAAACTCCCAATGTACCACTTTAGTCCACTCCTCAAACCTGCACACACACATGAGGAAAAGCTTATGGGTTTTTATTTAAGAAGCATGCCAAAGTCAAACCCATGTTTTGGTGATTCCAAATCCATGGAAGCCAAGATAAAGATGATTAGATAAACAATTATAGATATGAGAAGAAAAGATAAAGGCACTATGATATGCTTATTCAAATCTACATGAGTTAGTGTAAGGATAACTCCCCTCCAAAGCCAAGAAGTCAAAGCTTGTTGGAATAAAGGTTAATATGTGTTATTGTACAATGAAGGAGGGTGGAGCAATGATGCAAGATGAACAAAGAGTTACAAAAACTACCCAAAATGGTCAAGAAAGTTGCAGAAATAACTCCAAAAAAATTTTGCATAACCAAGAAGCCTAAACATAGGGGAAAATGGAGGTTTTAAATAACCCAAAGGATTCTCAACATTGGTGGCCTGCCAAAGAAGGCATTACACTGGCAAAGATAACAGGTGCAATACTCACCTTCACTATGAAGGTTCACAAGAATAATGTGCACTAAACATCTATGTAGTGCACATGTGCGCTTGATCAAATTAGTCTAAATGTTGAGGAATTTGAATAGAAAACAATGATTAGTTAAGCAAGATTAGGTGGAGGCATAGGTCAAGATTGGATTCGATGAAATATACCACAAGCACTACAAACCATGAGAATTGCCTAAGTGTCTTTTAAAAATAAATTGCAGACTTTTAAATTTTCTTTTGGATACCATTCAAACCCTAATTTAAATAGGTTTCCATCAAGTTTCCTCAACTTGATAAGATTTTGACATCATGTCTTGATTAAAAACTGTGAAAAATTTATCTTAGCACTTCATGAGCATTGTTTTTGTCCTCTTAATAAATCAAGAAAATGATGTGTGCATGCTGCATTTGCTACTAACTAGGATGTCTACTATAATGAGATATAGCGATATGGTATATCTCTATCTACCCAATATTGCTCTTGGTCCTTTAATGAAGTTACCTACAAAGTTTGTGTATGTCATGTATACACACCTTGGAGAAAGATAATGGAAGTGAAAACATTGCAAAGGTTCATTTTGATCTTTTGGTTAAGCATAGATATTCATAGTGAAAAAGGCACACAATCCATAAACAAAGAAAATTTGATCTAAGATATAGAATTCCATCACCAAATTAGATAGAATCAGATCTTTAAAAAAGCCGTTCTTTATGAAGTTCAAATTTTACTATACCGAGGTTCTAAAAATATGTATACCTCCTATAAAAAGTTTGTTGTACCCTTTCTTTTAGGGCATTTAAATCCACAACTTTCAAAAACTCAAGCACATTTTCTCTTGGTCCATAATAGACAATTTTCCTTTCTAAAATGAGCATAATGTCATCAAATAATTCATATGTTTCTAGAGTAGGTTGAAGCAACGACATGAGAATAGGCTAAAGCAAAGGCATCAAAATAGTTGTATTCAAATTTTTTTTTCGTACAAACTGATGTGTGGCTTACCTATTGGCTATAGGCCTGCTTAGGAGTCCTCTGTGCCAACTAAATTAGTTTCTCTGTAAAATTGGATTTAATTTTTTCTTCAATTTCAGATGGAAAAGTCATTCATAGAACTATTTTTGAAAGTTCCATCCATGTTAATCCGAGGGCCTAGAACTATGCAATAACCAACAAAGATTTGAAAACATCTTTTAAAGGGGAAAATAAATTATAATGAGGCAAAAAATGAGAGAAAAATAAAATAGGATTAATCTATAAAGTATAAACTAACTTGAATTAGACAGAGGAGACTAAGGAGGCCCCATTATACTTGTATTGCTAGTTAGCAACATTTACAGCTTTGGTATCAACTAGAAAACTATAATATCAAAACAAGGTAGAAATGGGTAGGAAAGTAGAAAATACATAGTAGGAAAGAATAAAATTCAATAGAAAACAATATGATGACTAACTACTTTAAAGAATAAAGGTTTTAATTTATTTGCATACTAGATATGATAAGTGCTCATTGATCAGCACCCAACATTATCTAATTTCATTATGGACTCAACCTAAACATCATAATTTTGAAAGTGTAAACAAGTATAAAGGCAATCTGAACCATTGGTGGTGAGTAGAGCACATAAAAATTTGCTAGTATGAACAATCATGCATTTCAAACAACAATCATACTTGTGCTTAATTCAATTTCCAAGCTTACCATATAAGTCAAAAATATTGAAAGATGTCATTGGAGAAAGGAAACATTGTTCATTTACTTGTAAGGACAACTATCCTTCAAAACACACAGAAAGTGCACTTTTCAAGGTTAACCAATTACTATGGAGGAAAGCCAAATCATTATCAATGTGGGAAAGTTAAATCAAAGCATACAAAATGAAAGATCAGTTATTAAAAAAAATGCACCATAACTGGGATGAGAGAAATCTTAGTAACAAACCTGATTTCTTGCAACAGCTTCTAGCAATGCATCTTTTTCCTTGTAAGAAGGGAGGCTTTTTCAGAATTTTAGCATCTTCTAGCCTTCAGGCATTTCTTGTATAACAAAATGATTTAATTCATCTTTTCATAATATAAACTTATCATCTATTGCTTTCATATTATTCCATGCTCTTGGTTATGCTACAATAATATCCAAAAATACTGTATATGGAAATTGATAGGTACAATCATCTTCTATTTAAAACTTAACATAAAACCTAAAAATATTGTATGTCAAACTTAATAGATGGTATCATATTCTATTTAAAAACCACAATCATTATTACATTTAAAAAAAAAAACTATTAGTTCTGAGCTGATAGATTGGACCCCAAAAAAGAGCTTTTAAATTATAAGCCTACTTTGCCATAAAATAATGTGTGTAATGATAAGTCAAAACATAATTTAGGAAAAAGAGCTAATAAAAAGCTAGCACAAAAGTTAGTCACATGCATTGGAAGGTATGCATATTCCACTTGAATAAATAAATGAAGTTGTATGTGAACCAATTCATATCTACAATCAAGGAATTGGCAGCCTATAAATGGAGACAAATGTCAAGAGTCCACAACTCTAGATAATCCTTCCCATGCCAAACTCACTATGCAATGAGTCTGATTTGAACTAATTCAGCCCTGTCTAAATCTTCCTATAGTTTATTAAATCCTGTGAAAAATCCTTAGAGAAGACATTTCGTGCAACATGCTATTTTTCACCCATAGAATCATCCATTTTTGCTAGTAATATAAAGCACTCTTTCAAGATTGGATAATGAAATCTAAAACGTCCTATAGTTCTTGAGCAGAGAAAACACCAATGAAACAAGATAGATAATACTTCTGAAAGGGTATGACAACCTCTATAATTTTTCAAAACCTAAAATAATGAACTTAAGGGAACCTTTAAAAATAGGAAAATTATGCAATATTGTGCTCATATGCTATTTTTCAAACCAAAGGTTCTAGACAAGAAAACAAAAAGCATTTTACATCTTGCACAATTTTTTTATGGGAAATAAATTATCTAATATTCAAGTCAAAGTAAGAAGGCACATCCAAGACCCTATTATGATTCAAACCCAAGATATTCTTTAACCTAATGCTATTTGTGCTTGCTCCCCATGGCTTATTTTGTCTTTTCTCTATCCCTTCTCTTACTCTCTACTCTCATTCTTATTCTTCTTTTTCTATATCTCCTTTTTATCTCCCCAAAATATGATGGGTTCTATGACAAGTTAGAATGGATCTTAAGTCAATCTAGATAGACACAACATGAGTTATCAGATATATTGTATGAAGGCATGTTGCAACTCTTCATGAGATATCAAATATATTGTATGATGGATGTATGAGATAGCTTGTGTTGGATGCATAATGAGATTACATGACATTCTCTCTTTATTGGAATCATGTGTATACAAGTTTCTTTGCTTCGTTTCAATATACCAGTCAATTATCTAGTACATCCAATAGATGTAAAGGAACCTCTTCACCTAATTTGATTAAAGAGAAAGGACATTGATCTCCTTTCGATAAGGATGCTTCAAAAATTAAAGATGGTATCCCATCTTCATTGCCTCAAAATAATTTCCAAGATATCAAATAAGATCTTCCCTATGATTTATGAAGGAACATTGTAACTCTTCATGAGATGTTGAATATAAGTTATTATGGACGTATGGGATGGCTTATGTGGTGGATACACTATGAGAGTACATGAGTCTAAGGATGACTCATGTTGGCAGTCATGTATACAGATGAGTATTATGCATTGGAAGGACATATTAGATCATGAAATTTCTTTTTAGGTATGAATGGTAGGATACCATCTTTCAGTCTTGAAGCATCTTCGTCAAACATCAGGGATCCATGTGCTTTCTCTCTTTATTGGAATCAAGTGTGTGGAAGTTGTGTTTCTTTGTTTCAATATACCACTCAATTATGCAGTGTACCCAATTGATGTAACACAACCTCTGCACCCGATTCAATTGAAGAGAAAGGACATTGATCCCCTTGGATAAGGATGCTTCACAATTGAAAGATGGTTTTTGTACCCATAGTTCCCTGTATTTAAGGTGACAATCACATTTATTCTCCAACCTAAGGGTTTGTCAATGAACAATGATCACTTATTTCTTTGTTAAAACTAATTGAAATCCAGTGCCACCAAACCAAGATGCTTTTGATTTACTATCTTAACATATTCAAGATAATGGATCTTAGAATCACTAGTGCATAGAATAGATACAACAAAATTAACTATCAAAAAATAAAAATATGACTTATTTCAGCGTATTTAAAGCATTTTTTACATAATCTCTTTATAGTATATTTGACTTATTTCTAAAGATTCATTTTCATAGCATGAAAGAGCATTGAGTCCTCACCATTGTGGTTTTTGTGAGATTAGATTACATTAATAATGAGGAAGATATCTATGTTTTGTGTAAGATTTTTGAAACCCTCGCTAGGTAACTAGTAAAAAATTCTAATATTATGGAATTTGATAGTAAACTCAGTAATCTTTCAATTGGTTTTGAATTTTCATTGAGAAGTGGTTCCATGTGATAATGTCATGATGCCTTAGTGGCTTAAAATAGTAAGATCCATGTATTCTAGTTGTAACAAGTCTTATTAATCAAAAGAATAATATATAAGGGTTTGTGAACAATGACAATAGGTTAATAAGGAAGAGGAAAATTTAATGGGTATTCTATTCTCTTGGGTGGATGTTACAATGAAGGTAAACAATATAATTTGCATGAAAACTTCAGCTTAGTTGTCTAAATATTGACAATACTTTTGGACCATTATTCTTTTGTGAAGTTTGATTCACCAATTCATTAAGGATTATGAATTGGAAGGACTAAGGTTTCCTTATGTTGAAGATTACAAAAGTTGAGATTAAATGAAATCTCATTAGCATACTTCGAATGTTAACAGTGAATATATATTCCTTATTATAAGTAATAGACAATATTATGTTATTGTACTTCATTGTTGATTTCTCAAGGATAGTGTAGGAGTTTGATAGTGCTTGATGCCCAAAGATATCTAATTCAACATTGGAGGTATTATATAACGAAGATTATAATGTCATTATGATAGTGAGTTCACTGATTGGTTTTTGACAGCAATGTAAGAATCTTATTTGTTAGAATGGGTATTTGGACAAGGTGTGTTAATAATGAAACTTGGCAATAGAGTAAAGGTTTTGTGTGTGTAGGCTATAAGGACATTGAACAAGGATCTTGGATTGATAAATATGTTTGAAACCTTGAATGGAAAGAATGAAATTTTATTGATAAGGTAAGATTTATTAATGATTAAGTTGACGACCCTTTGAACTAATGCTCTTGAGAAACATTGCAACATAGTGAATGATGATCTTGTGAATATGTTGATTAAATAAGGGCAATAAAGCTTGAAGGTTATCGATTGAGTAAGGATGGGATTGGGGGACCTATCATAAGTGTCTTGAACTGAATGATTTCATGATGTTGCCTCTAGAATAATGATTTTATATGATGAAATTTTGTATGGAACAACAAGATCCTAGTATGATGTTGGTTGTTAGAGATACAAAAATGCAATAAAAAAGGTATATTATAGCATTAGTAATCAAGTACTAGCAATAATGAGCACTAAATAACTTATATCTTTTGCATAGCATTAGTATTTGGTTAAAGTCAAGATACTATTGTTTGATATATGTGGGAATTAAGAGAGTTAAAAGGTATTATATTCATCAAAGAGGAAACTTTCATGACAAAAATTCATGAAAGCATCAATGTAATAAAAAAGTAAGTGCAAAAATAATGTACTCACAAGTTCAAATCTGATCAAGACCATTAATATATAACATAGAATAAGAAAGAACATAACCAAATGAACAAGCACATCTGATTCTAGTAAGGTAATAAGTAATCAACATTTAGAGACAATATAATCATCCAAAGGTAATCAACGTGAAGGAACCTTGAAACTTAGAGCTATTTTTCTTTTCCAAGGAGAATGATGTGTGCAACAAGTATATGGAGTGATGCCATTAAGAGTAAAGGTCTACAGATCATGGCTTGTCTTGAAACCTGATGTATGCAGATTGAGATATTAATAAAGTCATATTGTTGCATATTGATGAATCTCTTCACTATAATTATAGTTTTTAATGGTTAGATTTGTGTTGTTAATGTTAGAATTTTAAATTTCCATGCACTATATAAGCTAAATCATCAACTTAAGTGTATTTTTGCATCCATGGTATTTCATTTGGTTAAACAGTTGCAGAGATTTCCTATCTCATTGAAACTAACAACACTTGGATTTGGGAATCTTGAGGCCATTCCAAATGTAATATTTCTATAGGTTGAGGCCCTAGTTACAGAGAAAGTGCAAGGGGGCATAGTGTTTTTTTGTATGGAGGGTTGTAGATGACCATTTGTTGTTGTCAAGATTATGAAACCCTCAAAACTAACAAAAAATGCATGATTTAGGGCACAAGAATATAGATTTGATTGAGTTGCACGATTGTTAAACCCCAGAAAAAGGAATTGAGGCCTAACGTAGTTGACTCTGATTCAATTTAGAAAATAATAGAGTTTAAATTATTTGAAATGAGGAAACTTAGAGAATATACGTTGGCTTAGCCAAGACTATTATAATTCAAGAGAAAAAAATTAGAGTATGAAAATGCATGAAAACCGCGAAAGAATTTATAGCATCTAAAGTTTTCTCATGTCCCAAATTTGATAACCTACAAAACTACAAAGATCTATGGAAAGCAATAGATTTGATGGGTATGCCTGATTGACTTAGATTTTAAAGTTTGTATGCCTTAAAGTGTAAGAAGAACCTTGCAATCGAATACCCATGTGGGAAGATATTTTCTTTATCAGGTATAGAAGAAGAAGTGAAGAAGAAGGTATAGATAGAATAATTAATGAGGATTTGGAAAAAGCCCTTTGTCTTGTACGAAGAGTATTTTTGCTTGTCTGCACTGGCCTAGTAGGTGGGCGAAGTGATCAAATCCCATTTTTAGGCCAAATCAAGCATATGTGATTAGATGCATATGATTAAAGGGTCAGTATGATGTTCAACTCCTATAAGACGGTATTCCTTCTCAGATCATGGGTTTCTTTCATGAAATAGGTAACACTTCAAAATCTCATGTGGGTTTAACACATTTTCATCTAAACAATGAATTCTTGAACTTACAAACTAAAAACTCACTTGGAGAAGAAAGCTTGTAATGCCCCTGTTAGGCTACTAGAAAAACCTGTCTACTCGACCCTAGATAGTAGGAGAATTTTTCATTTGACTGGTCAAAGTAGTCCTAGCTCAGCCTAGGCAGTGGGAGCTCCTATCCCCTCTCTGTTCTTGAGTTCCATACCCCTTTCGCCTGTCCCTCCTCCTCGATTAAGAAGCAATAGAAAGTTGTATGAGAAAACAATCCAAATGTTTTACCTCAAAAAGCTTCTGCGTGAAATTTTCTATTTTTTTGTTATGAACTCAAGTGGCCTAAATTTTGACCAACTTGGGCATAAAACCCTAGTTTGGTCCAAACTTTGACCAACACAGGGATACAAATTTTAAAAAACATGAAATCATAGGCCAATATGGCCTTTGGTAAAAAAAAAATTGGTAGAAAAATAGGGGGAAATGTACTAGTGGCTTACTCATGGAAGCCTACATAATGTGTACAAATCTCTCAATCATGTAGTATCCTCCTAAGTAGTAGAATCCTCATCATTTAGGTCCAATTGAACCCTTACCTTCTCTATGTCCCTACCTATGAGGGTCAGCCTTTGATGCTAAAGGATACAAATGGGCTTTAAAGAAATTTTCCCTTCCTTCACTTGCAAAACATCCCAGTCAGGTATATGGGTCACATTAGGATAATACTATCTCAAAATGGAAACATGGAAAACATCATGGATGAATGATAAGCTAGGTGGCAACACTATTTGATAAGAAATAGGACTGATCCTCTCAATAATCTCAAACAGTCTGACAAAATGTGGTGCCAACTTAGAGCCTAGCCCATAATGGATGGGGCTCTTTTGTGGATGCACTCTTAGAAGCACCCTATCACCAATTGAAAAGTGATGATCCAACCTATGAGGATTTGCATACTTCTTCTACCTATCCTGAGTAGTAACCAAATGCTCTCTAATATGAACAACCTACTACTCCATATCGTAAAGCATCTTTGTACCTAGAACCACTCGGTCCTCTAAATGATCCCAAATTAAAGCAGTACGACATGGTCTATCATACACGGCCTAAAAAGTTGACATGCCAAGAGAACTATGGTACCCATTATTATAGGAAAACTCAAAAAAGTATAAATAGTCCTCCCACTTCACCTTCCTATCCATCACATACATGTGAAGCATGTCTTCCAGAACTTGGTTGGCTCTCTCTGTCTGACCATCAATCTCTTGGTGGTATACTAAACTAAAATTGAGTTGCGTACCCAAAGCCTGATGGAGAGATGTCCACAATGCTGAAGTAAATAGTGAATCTCTATCTGATATAATTTGATGATGGATTCCATGCAATCAAAAAAATCCTCCAAGAAAATATGCTTTACAGAAGAAGTTGTGTAGGATGCTCTCATGGGTGAAAAATGTGCTACCTTGGACAACTTGTCCACTTTCACCATTATAGAATCGTGTCTTCATGATGACATAGGAAATCCTATGATAAAATTGATAGATATAGTATCCCACTTCCACTTTCGAATGTTATGCAACTATAAAAGACCCAACAGATATTGATGCTCTACCTTCACTCTTTAGCACTCAAGACATCAAGCAACAAATAAAAAACATCGCGCCTCACCCCTACCTAAAAGTATAATTGATTAAGGTCAGCATGCATCTTTTTGATGTTAGGATGTGTGAAATATGATGCATGATGTGCTTCTAAAAAAATCAAGGTACAAAGATCACCCGACACTGGCACATAAATGTGCCCCAACTATAACAATAGTCCATAAAACTCTAGGGAATAACCTTAAAACCTCCCTTCAAGGGTATGTCTAGACTCAATCTCTGACCTCACCTCCTAATATCATATGCCACTATGTAAAACCTCCAAGATATGGCCATATAAATCTACTCCTAATGACAAAATTGATATCTCATGTCGTCTCCTACTCAAGGTATTTGTGATGATATTCTCTTTCCCCTTGATGTAGTGGACAGAAAATAATATTCACACAAAGTCTGGCTAAGTAAAGATGTACTACAAGGTATGATGATCGTTATGTAGCTCAAACCTGTGTCCCAAAAGGAAATGACTCCAATGCACAAGCACATGTACAACTACCACAAGTTCCAAATCATGAGTGGGGTAGTTAATCTCATGGTCCTTGAGTTTTATGGACTCATATGAAATCACATGACCTCCTTGTATCAACATGACACCCATACCCTCCAACAACACATTTGTGCAAACTATAAAACCACCTATAGGATTACACACAACAAAGACTAGTGCACTAGTCAATCACTCCTTTAGAGCCTCAAATGTTGACTCACATTGATTTGACCAAACATAGTTCTTCCCTTTCCACTAAAGAGAAGTGAGGATGAGCCACTCGTGAGAAGTCCTTCATGAATTGATGATAGTAACCTGCCAATCCCATGAAACTACAAACTTTTGAAACATTAGTGGGCATCGACCATTCCATGATAGCTCAGATTTCTCTAGATCCACTACAATACCATCACCTGTGATGATGTGCCCCAAATACTTCACCTCATACTGGAAGAATCCGTATTTACCTAGGTTTCCATATGGCTGATGGTATTGTAAGCACTACAACACCTGGCATAAATGGATCTCATGCTCCTCAACAGTCTTAGAATAGATCAATATGTCATCCAAGAAAACAAGGACACACTGATCAAGGTATATACTAAATACTTCATTCATCAAACTCATAAATACAGATAGCACATTGGTTTATCCAAAGGGTACAACTATAAGCTCATAATGCCCATAGTGTGTACAAAAAGTTGTCTAATGAATATCAACCTCATGAATTTGAAGCTAATGGTATCTTGAATTAAGATCAATTTTTGAGAACACTCTCACTCCCTTCATCTAATCAAACAAGTCATCTATTCTCGGAAAAGGATATTGGTTCTTCACTATCACTTTATTTAATTATTGGTAGTCAATGTACAACTACAATGCTACATCTTTCTTCTTCACAAAGATGACTAGTGCACCCCAGTGGATATACTAGGATGAATATGGCCCTTGGCAAACAATTCCTCCAACTGCAATTTGAGTTCACTCAACTCTTGAGTAGTCATATGGTAAGGAGCTCATGAAAATGCCTCTGCTCCTGAAATGAGATCAATACAAAAGTCAATGTTGCATTGTGGTGGCATATTGAGTATCTCATCAAGAAATACATCAGCATAATCATGAAGGAGTGGGTGATCATCAAGTTTCACCACATGGATCTTAGCCTCCTCAAGGTCACTAATAGAGACTAAAAATATTTGACATCCTCATCACACACTCCACTTTAGCTTCTTAGCTAAGATCATCTGAAGTAAAACTAGTCTCTAGACTCCTACCAACTCTACCTACCCACCTGTGTCATCAACACGCCTTACCAACTTATGTTAGCAATCTTTATTTGCCTGATGGGTGACTAACCACTCATACCCAATACAATGTCATAAGATCCTAAAGGTAATATACAAAGATCAACTATGGTGGTAAAAGTGTTCAAGTCCAATACATAGCCCCTAACCATAGAATCCACAGTCACTTTAGAACTTGTGGCTAACTCAACCTTCCAACTAGCATCTTTTCATGTTGTCACTAGCCCACATCATTGAATAAGGAATGGTGAAATAAAAGAATATGAAGCACCTAAATAAAATAGTACTGTAGAAGAAATACCATGCAATGTACCTATGGTCTTGATTGTGGTATCTGGTGCTCATCTTGAAGATTATCAACCACTACAAAAACCTTATGGGCTCTACCTACATCTCCCATGATAGGCTCTAACATGGTTGCACCTCTACTAGGCCATAAAGATGTCTTTAAAGGACACTCTACTGATCTATGACTAAGATGACCACAAGAAAAAAATTACTCCTCTAATAGTGGAACCATATCCATGTCCACCCTGAGAAGCACTAGAATAAGGTGCACTTCCCTTGCTAGAGTTCTATTGATTACTTTGAGATGGATGATTTTGCTAGGACTGCTGACCTCTACTCTATTCACACCCCTTTTCTCCTGTGAATCCTTAACTCTGTCTACCCTTAGGTCAATACTAACAGTTTTTTCACTTCTGGTGACCACAACTACTTTATGAGGGTGTTGATTGGGTTTGAGCCTTTCTTGAGAATTGTGTTTGAGGGGATTGCACATCCTACCTGTCCACTCAAAAGTGTCTCACTCTAAACCCTTCTATCCAAATGATTCCATGAGTTGGAAGGCTTAGATGCCGGCTTAGAGCTCCCTATCCATGGAGTGCAAGAGAGTATATTTCAAGAATAAGAAGGCTCTCAAATGAGCCTTAAAGATACTCTTCTTGCTAGTAAACCATGCAACGGGAGGTTCCAAAGACAAGATGCAAGAATGCAAATGTCCCAAGGAGTTCCTTAAGGATGCAATGCAACTAAAGATTAAGCTAGCATGAATATGAAAAGTGTAGCTATTCTGAGCATGGATGAGAGTGTTACAATCCAAATATTAAGCTATGTGAGATAGATTATTACAAAATAGAAGCTAAACTAACATGCAACATGAATCTAAGTTAAAATGCCATGGTATGAGAGAATGTAGAAAAGAAAGAGAAGTTCTCCACAAAGCTCCAAAGAAACCTGTTAGAAAACCTACAGGATAATAATATTCAAATGAGGGATGGATGCTTTGAGGGGGAAAGCTTTCTCCCTTTTAAAGTCGTACAAACGGTAGAGATCAAGATGAAGATGGTGGATGATCAACGGTGGAATTCGAAAAGAGGAGTGATCCATGTGCACACACAAGTCAACCAATAGAATATAAGTTGACTTGTCACATAAGACAAAAGTCTCATAAGCCTTTTCTTTTAATTGTAAAATAGAAAAAGGACTTTATGTGTGCACTTTAAGTGGGTTAGAAGAATGGGGTGTTTTATTTAATTAAAAGGGGACATGTTCTTTTAATCAAATAATGAACTTAGGATAGCATAGTCAAAGTATAGGTTATAATCAAATAAATTGATTATTAGCAATTTGGTCTAGATAAATGATTAAATTAATTTAGCCAAAATGCCGAGAAGGGGGCTAATAGTCTAGATGACCATTTTTAGGTGATTACATTTGCCCCTCTTTGACTAATGTGTGATCGATATGGGAACACATTATGTCAAAGAAAATCGAAGCCAAGTAGGCGATGATAGATATAGATATCTGACTCCAAAGAATGAAATGCAGAAATAGATAGCAAGTCCTGAATGCACAGCCTGCTAGTGGTAGTACTGAACACTAGGAAAACATGATGTCAGAATTCAAGAAGAATACTAACACTTAGCAAAGTAGATAGATCGAGAACAAGTGAGAAGATCAAACAAATTCTCCTAAGAAATAGATAGTTGTAGCAATCAGTGATAGAGTATTTCTGCCCCCTCGAGATCAAAATTGAAATGAGGTAAGGGGATGCAAAAACTAGCTAGACATGAGAAAATTAGAATATAGCAATGTCCAAGATGATAGATAGATGATTAGAACCCAAGAATGACTATAAAAAAATGAAGATAAAATGCCCCCGTTTGACTAGAGTTGACCTTGAAGGATATAGCATAAAAATTAGGTCAAAATGAGTAGAAAGGTGATTTTAGACATGAAATAGTGAATTGAAGTAGATATGAAGTATAGAAATGATGAAGACATGAAGAAATTAAGATGCCCTAGTGATGATTTAGAGATTAGACCTCAAAAGGTTAGCTAACTGCTCAGAAGAAAGTAGAATTTTAAAAGACAATTTTGACCATCAAGATGAACTCGAATTTGGATTTCGATCCTAAAAATGAATCTAGGATGTTGAAATTATTTAAGAGGTCAAAATTTTATATAATGTGATGATAAGATAGAAAAGAGATGAAGTGAAAGATTAAGAAGGTGAAAAGACATGAACAAGAAGAAAATAAAGAAATATATGAAAGGAGTTAGCTGATATGTCCACAAAAAGATGAAGAGAGAGCTCTCCCCATATGCAAGAATGTAAGACTAAGCTAGAAAATGAACCTAAAATGCAAGCTAATATGAAAAGTGGTTTACCAACAAGAAGTGTATAGAATTTAGACTCTTAATTTTATCATTGAGCATTTATTAGGGACATCATGAGATCATACAACCATCACTAGTATAACTATGGGGATATGAATATGATAGATATTAGATAGGTATGTGGAAATCCAATCTAAGCATCAGAGACATGTAAGTCAAGATAACTACGTGATTAGATTTTTGGAAATGATTGAAATGATCATAAGAAAAGTTGCTAGAATAATATATGGAACTGGTAAAGAATGTCCTCAATCATTGTTTTATCATTGATGTCAAACTTGCTACTTACAGGAATGACAATTGCTTTAGTGATCCAAATACTACCAATTAGTTGATTTTCAAGGAGGAGGCAATCAATAAGATATAACTAGAACACCTAGAGAAAGGTTGAAGTTATGATGTTGTAATGAAGTACAAGGATCAACTAAGCTATTGATGAAAAAGTGTATTTGATGACATACTATAAGATACAAAGAATGGGCACACTAGAACATATCAAAGATTTAAGGTTTTAGCTAAGTCTTTTGTAAAGCTCAACTAAGTTCATTAGAGAGAAGCAGTTGAGCAAGCTAGTAAGAGCTGAGCAAATTCCTAGTTAATGCCAAGTAAACTTCAGATGTTGAGTAAATTTTAGATACCGAGTAAACTTCAGATGACAAGTAAACTTTAGATGCCGAGCAAGTTCAGATGTCGAGTAAACTTCAGATGCCGAGCAAGTTCAGATGCCGAGTAAACTTTAGATGCCAAGCAAGTTTAGATGCCGAGTAAACTTTAGATGCCGAGCAAGTTTAGATGCCGAGTGACACAGAGTTTATCAAGTGCCAAGCAGAAAGTACCGAGCAAGTATAGGTGCCGAGTAACACAGAGGTGCTGAGCACCAGTAACTCAATAATGCCAAGTTGCTGCATTATTTTGAAAATCGAAGATCTAAGTCGACAAGGTTGTTATCTAGAAATTTGTGAATTAAAAGGAAGATAAGAATGATGAGCTGGTGGCACAAAACACCATGTAGAACATTTTTAAGGATACAACTGGCAAAGTTTAGAACAAGATATGGGGTAGATACATTGTATCCTACCTAATCCATTTTGAAACCCTAAAATTAGAGAGGGAGAATTGAGCGGAAAAGGCAAATAAATTTTTTATTTAAGAAGACATAAGTTAATAAAAGAGAGAGAGAGAGAGAGGTGGTCAAGCATAAAAGCATGAAGTACTGAAGAAGGTGCTAAGGAGAAGAAAGCACAGGAACTTTGTTTGGATAGATGACCACAAGGATGATTGCATTGGCAGAATGAGTAAGAAGACTCAAGGAGACGAAGCTTGAGAGGAAGACAAGCAGACAGAGCTGGAGTGATTGAAGCCAAGCATAAGGATTGAACTGAAAGTGTGATCTAAAATATGCAAAGTATGTTGTAAGTTATATCAGATCAAAAGACCATTATCATTACTTTCTAGCAATTGTAACAGTAAGTTTAAATCCTATGGACTTAGGTTAGTTTAATAGCCATAAGATAAATCCTTTGATAGGGTGATATTCCAAGTGAATGTTCTAAAGACCTTTAACCAGGCCCATTCCTAACAATTTGGTGAAATCCTCTAACAAGGTCACATTTAACAGTATGTTGTAAGCTTTTAACAGGGCAGGCTTTTAACAGAGCATCACTTCAGAAGAGTGAGAATCAAGTAGCATGTTACTGGTGGTTTTTCCCAAATTGGGTTTTCACGTAAATCATTGTGTCATGTGTTGATTATGAATGTTTTAACTTTGCATATTGATTTACTATAACTTTCTTATATGATTGATTTAAGTTTGATGGATGAAAAGTGTATGGATTCATTAAAAGTAGTAAAAAGGTATTAATAGGGCATTTGGACCTTGAATAACTGATTCACCCCCCCTCTCAGTTATTCTAAAGAATTCTAACAATTGGTATCAGAGCCTGACTGCTGATTCAGTTAGGAGATTATGCCAAAAATTCAATTGTCACTGAACATGTAGATCCAATAGGTGCTCCTACTGCAAAAGACATGAAAAACAAGCAAGAACACAGTTAGACAATGCTAGAAATTGCCTTTGCACTCAGCTATGCTGAATTTGATGATATCAAAGGATGTGACACTGCATTCAAAATGTGGAAAGCCCTATCAGACATCTATGGAGGAGATCAGAATGTTCAAAGAGCAAAAAGAGAAAGTCTCAGAGGAAAGTTTGATGACATGAAAATGGAAGAAAATGAGAATGCTGCTCAGTATGGTGCACGAATAAAGGAAGTGGTGAATGCAATAAGATGCTTGAGTGGTCAACTGGATAAAGATACTATTGATAGTAAGTTCTTAAGAACCTTGCTCCCTATCTATGCTATTAGAGTATCAACAATACAAGAGCTAAGATGTATACCAGGAAATAATCTAAGTTTTGAAGGTATAATAGGTAGACTCACTGCATTTGAGTTATCTAACTTTGACAACTATAGACCTAAAAATGTTGAATCTTCTTTTAAGGCCAAGTTATCACTGAAAGATGTTGAACAGGTGAAATCAAAGAAAGGAAGAAAAATGAAGTATGTATCCAGTGATAGTAGCACTGATGAGGAAGATGTGGAACAATTGGAAGCATTGCTTGCTAGAAAATTTCATAGGGGCAAAGGAAAATTTAAAGGTAAGATGCCTATCATTTGTTTCAATTGCAATGAAGTAGGTCATGTTGCTGCAAGGTGTCTATAGAAAAAGGATTCCAAGGAAGGCAACAAATACAAGAATAGAAGAGATGATGACACGAGAGATTACAAAAAAAAAAGGTAAGAAGTGTTATATTGTTGAAGAAAATTCTGATGACAATGATGATGAATTTGTTTATGTAGCCATGAAGGACCAATCTAATGAAGAAGAGCTCACAACATTGGTAACATTTATAAACAAGAATGACAGATGGATCATAGATAGTGGATGCTCACATCACATGATAGGAGACAAAAGTAAGTTTGTTAACTTTACTCAGTATGATGGAAATAGTGTTAGATTTGGTAATGATGCTCCATTTCAAATCAAAGGAAAAGGTTCCATTAAGCTCACAGAAATAATTTCATGTGACAATGCATACTATGTTGAAGGATTAAACTACAACTTACTGAGTGTCTCACAGTTAGGCAATATAGGTTGCAAAGTGGAATTTGGAAACAAAATTGCAAAAATCTATGATACTAATGGTAAACTGATAGGAAAAGGAGATCAAACAAAGAGTAATTTGTTTTACCTTGATATGGATGATGTTTCTTGTTTATTTGCAAAATTTGATGATGAATGGTTATGGCATAGAAGATGATTTCATGTCAACTTTGACAATCTAGTCAACATCAGTAAAATGAATAAAGTTAGAAGTTTACCAAAATTGAAGAAGCTTGCTAATATCATGTGCACACAATGTCAGCTAGGAAAGATGACAAAGTCAAGTTTCAAAAGCAAAAAATATACATCTAAAGAGATACTTGATTTAGTTCACACTGACTTATGTGGTCCAATGGAAATACAAAGCTATAGAGGAGATAAATACATAATGCTATTTGTTGATGACTATTCCAGGATGATGACTGCTATGTTCTTAAAACAAAAATTTGATGCTTTTCAAATGTTTAAGTGGTACGTGGCTAGAGTTGAAAAGGAAACTGGAAAAAGCTTGAAATGCCAAAGATTAGATAAAGGTGGTGAATTTACGTCAAATGAATTCGAGATATTCTGCAATGATAAAGGAATCAAAAGACAAACGTCAGCTCCTAGAACTCCCCCACAGAATGGAATTGCTAAAAGAAGAAATAGATCTGTGATTGACTGTGCTAGAACACTAATGATGGAAAAGACTATTGCTCTAAAATATTGGAGAGAAGTGGTAAGTCTAGCTGTTCATACACTGAACCGAGTACAAGTCAAAAAAGGTACAAATAGAACACCTTTTGAATTATGGTATGGTTACTCACCCAATGTAAAACATTTCAAAATATTTGGTTGTAAATGATTTATCCTAAAAGATGCTAGAAATGAAGGCAAATTTCTTGGTTATTCCACTAGAAGTAAGGCATATAAGTGCTTGAATACTAACACTAACAAAATTGTGGAAAGTGCAAATGTAAATTTTGATGAGCACACAGAAGTTCAAGCTGAAGAACCAAAGAAAATGGAAGAGTACAAAACCTTTGTTTATTCTTATGAAGGAATGACTGTTGATGAGGACGATGTCAATCAAATTGAAAATCAACAATAAGTATCAGTTTCAGCCGAGTCTCAACCAGTGAATGTCGAGTTGCATTCAGAAGCCGAGTTGCAGAATGAAGAAAATGTACAATTTGATTCTGAAGACAGTACATATAATGAAGAAAAGACTAACAACGAAGTGCATAGTGATCCTGAATCTGGAAGATCAAACATGGAAACAAGGACAGAGCCAAGATTATCCAAATATGTAAAAAGACATCACCCTATTGAATAGATAATTGGTGACAAAGATGCAAGACCAATGACAAGGAACAGACTAAGACATGAATCATGACTGATCAACAAATTTGAACCCAAGACAATATATGGTGCATTACAAGATGATGACTGGTATAAAGTTATGGAAGAAGAAATTGATCAAATGAGAAAAAACAAAACCTAGAGTTTGGTTCCTAGACCAACTGACAAGAATGTGATTGGCACCAAATGGGTATTCAGAAACAAGCTAGATGAGAATGGTGAGATTACCAGAAACAAAGCTAGACTAGTATGCAAGGGATATGCTCAAGAAGAAGGAATAGACTATGGAGAAACATTTGCTCCTATTGCTAGAATGGAAGGAGTAAGAACTTTACTTGCATATGTTGCCTACAAAGATTTTAAAGTCTATCGGATGGATGTAAAATCAGCTTTCTTAAATGGTATACTAGAAGAAGAAGTCTACATTGAACAACCAGAAGGATTTGTTGATGAAAAAAATAGGGATATGGTGTGTAAGCTACATAAAGCACTCTATGGTTTGAAACAAGCACCTAGAGCATGGTATGAGAGACTTCACAAGTATCTAGTGCAAATTGGATTTGAAAGAACTGATGATAACAACAACATGTACATCAAAGCAGAAGAAGGTAAAGACATTATTGTATCTGAAATCTTTGTGGATGACATAGTGTTTGGTGGTAACGAAGTACTTTGCAAAGGCTTTGCTGACAAAATGAAACATGAATTTGAGATGTCTATGTTTGGAGAAATGAAATTTTTTGTTGGATTGAAAGTACACCAACTCAAACATGGAATATTTGTTACACAATCAAAATACATCAAAGAAATTCTTAAAACATTTGGATTGGAGGAATCCAAACCAGTCAGCACACCAATGGCAACAAGAAATAAGCTGTCAAAAAATGATGAGTCAGCTGAAGTCAATCAAACAATGTACAGATCCATGATTGGAAAACTACAATATGTTGTACATAGTAGACCAGACATAACATTAGCAGTTGGAATAGTGGATAGGTTCTCTGCTAATCCTAAAGAAAATCATCTCATAGCAGTGAAAATAATAATGAGATATCTTAAAGGAACTGATAACTTTGGACTATACTAAAAAAAGAATGGAAAATTTGAGCTCAATGCATATACAGATGCAGACTAAGGAGGAAAAATTGATGATAGAAAAATCACAAGTGGAGGTGCATTATTTCTAGGCAAAAGCCTAGTAACCTGGACTAGCAAGAAAAAAACATGTACATCTCAATCCACTGCAGAGTCAGAATATGTGGTAGCTGCAGTCAATTGCACAAACATTGTATGGCTCACACATCTATTGAATGGAATGAAAGAAGAAGTAAAAAAACCTGTGATATTGTACTGTGATAATACAAGTGCTATAAACATATCCAAAAATCTAGTGATGCATGCAAAAACCAAGAATATTGCAATCAAGTATCATTATGTCAGAGAATTGGTAGAAGACAAACAAGTAAAGTTGGAATACATTCACACAAAAGAACAAACTGCATATATCTTCACCAAACCATTGCCCAAGGATGCCTATGAATATCTTAGAGGCAATTTGGGGGTAATACCCCTAACTCAAGCAGTTTAAGGCAACAAAGAAGCTGCCCTACATCAACAGGAATAAATCATTGAAATATTAATAGGTTGATGCAAAAGATGACAGCAGGAGCAGAAACTCCAAATCAGTCACAAGCATGGTGACAGAGGGAGAAAATCAACAAGAAGCCAAAACTTATATTTTGCATCATAAAGATGCTACATCTTCAGCATTTATGTCAAAGAGGGAGAAATATGTAGAAATCTGATCAATATAAAGAAACAGGGAGATATATATGAAAGAGGGAGATATATGAGATCAGTAGTAAAAATGAAGCAATACAACGTATACAATCTTGGTGGTAACTAAGTTGATTAATTGATCAGTTTGGTTTGCCATCAATGCCAAAGAGGAATATTGTTGGAAATGATTGAAATGATCATAAGAAAAGTTGCTAGAATAATATATGGAACTGGTAAAGAATGTCCTCAATCATTGTTTTCTCATTGATGTCAAACTTGCTACTTGCAGGAATGACAATTGCTTTAGTGATCCAAATACTATCAATTAGTTGATTTTCAAGGAGGAGGCAATCAATAAGATGTAACTAGAACACCTAGAGAAAGGTTGAAGTTATGATGTTGTAATGAAGTACAAGGATCAGCTAAGCCATTGATGAAAAAGTGTATTTGATGACATACTATAAGATACAAAGAATGGGCACACTAGAACATATCAAAGATTTAAGGTTTTAGCTAAGTCTTTTGTAAAGCTCAACTAAGTTCATTAGAGAGAAGGAGTCGAGCAAGCTAGTAAGAGCTGAGCAAATTCCTAGTTAATGCCAAGTAAACTTCATATGTCGAGTAAATTTCAGATACCGAGTAAACTTCAGATGCCGAGTAAACTTTAGATGCCGAGAAAGTTCAGATGCCGAGCAAGTTCAGATGCCGAGTAAACTTCAGATGCCGAGCAAGTTCAGATGCTGAGTAAACTTTAGATGTCGAGCAAGTTTAGATGCTGAGTGACATAGAGTTTATCAAGTGTCGAGTAGGTATAGGTGCTGAGTAACAAAGAGGTGCCGAGCACCAGTAACTCAATAATGCCGAGTTGCTGCATTATTTTGAAAATCAAAGATTTACCAGATCTAAGTCGACAAGGTTGTTATCTAGAAATTTGTGAATTAAAAGGAAGATAAGAATGATGAGCTGGTGGCGCAGAACACCATGTAGAAAATTTTTAAAGATACAACTGGAAAAGTTTAGAACAAGATATGGGGTAGATACATTGTATCCTACCTAATCCATTTTGAAACCCTAAAATTAGAGAGGGAGAATTGAGTAGCAAAGGCAAATCAGATTTCTATTTAAGAAGACATAACTTAATAAAAGAGAGAGAGAGAGAGAGAGAGAGAGAGAGAGAGAGAGAGAGGTGGTCAAGCATCTATATTTGGTTGAAGTTTGGTAGCATAAGGTTTAGATACCATAATTTTAGATGCAAAGCCAAGCATAAAAGAGCCTAGAAGATAACTTGATGTTGAAACTATAGGAGGTAGAGTGTTTACTTGCCAAGATAGTAGAGAGAGATTAAAGTGACTTGTCAAACAATATGTCCAAGAAACTTATGACATGAATGACTCAAGTCAATAGCTAGGAAAGATGCCCAAATAGCCAAATAGATAGAGCAAGCAGGGTGACAAGTGAACAACTCTCCGACCCAAGAGCGTAGTCAAGAAATCAAGGCAACCATTGTAGCAAAAATATAACTAGCAAGTGGACATAGACCATGAAGATAGAAAGAACAAGAGCACCAAGACCAAATATTCACTTTAAGCATGTTAAAGAACTAGAGACATAAAAAATAAAAATCAAATGATGAGACTCCCCTTAGCAAGAAACACAAGAAAATTTTTGCATTTGATGTTTTGACTTGGTTGATAAAGTTTGACAATAGTTGATAGCATAGCAAGTTTGATGTTCAAAAGAAATTTCTTTCCAAGCAAGATAGTGACACATGTAGTAGTCTTCAAACAATCAAGCAAGGGACAAAGTAACCTTGCATGATACAAGAATATGTGAGGTCTTAAAAAAAAGCCATATAACTATCATCATGTGTATGTTCCAAAGATTTCCATAGGTCTAGCACATTCGAGAACACATCAAGCAATATCTACCTAAAGAACATGGTTCATTACTCAAAAACTTGGCCCACGCTTGATGCTCCTTTTCCTCACACCAAGTGGTTGCCCACAAGAGATATTGGCTTTTTCATGGAAATTTCATAAGCGTAACCAAGGGAACACAGATGGTGAGTGTAAAATCTTGGGGTGATCTGGGTAGTCCACTAGGATTGATCCTTGCACCAATAAGTTGAGCGGCTAAAAAATAGTAGTTACTAACTTAGAGTGTTTAGATAGGGCTTCCGTTCATAGTGTTCCTCTTGCTCCCAATTATGGGACACCTCACCTTGCGATGAGTAATCGATCTCATGATCACAAGAGTACCTTAAGCATTCTTGCCCTGTAAAGGATTCTAAACTACACAAAGAGTGGATCAATTTTTGGAAGTCAAGATTTTTGATTCACCACAAGGGTGAAGAGCATACTCTCCTATTCCAATAATTTTCTCTCAAACATGCCAAAATGATTCAGTTTTCTCTTACTCTTGAAATCAAATGGTAAGTCAAGATTTCTGATTCACCACAAGGGTGAAGAGCATACTCTCCTATCACCAAAAGATCCCAATTGTAAGTTTTAATGTGCCTAAAAAATTAAAAAATAGTATATGCCACACATGTAAAAGTAAAAAACAAGAAAAATTGAGTTTTTATGCATTGGGAAGCCCTGTAAACAATCATTAGTAGCCCTTGTGCATTTGAAGCTTTGACATGTGTTCTTTTTATGCAATGTTTCAATTTTTTTCACAAGGATGGCAACCTACAATCACAACTTGTTAGCACCACAAGTTAGTGTGAAATAACATAAAAATAAAAAATAAAAAGTGGTTAGTTTCCTCAAATATCCAAGTTATCTTCCAATCAAGTGTATGCAAAGAAAGGGCAAACTAATCACAAATGCTCTCATTTTTACTCTTTGCTTTTGATCTAGTCAACAAGATTATACTTTTTTGCTATTATTTTGGATCCAAAAACAAAAACGAAAAGAAGAGACCCCTACTAAAAATTAGAGAGCTTTCCAAAAATGCAAGAAATTCAAAAAAAATCTCTTCATTTGCTCCCTAGAGACTGATTTTGTCAAAACAGGCCAAATTTATCAAATCAGATTTTTGATCCCTAATATGACCTCAAAAGTCAAAACACAAAGAGATTACCCCTCTTATAATTCAAAATACCTTTTGAAAATGTAAGTTTTTCTGACAAATACACTGATTTGTGATCAAAATCAACTTTTTATGAAAAACGAAGAAAAAATCATAACTCCCACAAATCACGTCAAAATGCTTTGAAAATTGGACTAAGACATTTTGAACACATACCCAACGTGTAAAATTTTTTTAGAACCAAACTCCAAGCGGTTTAAAAGATATGATCAAATCTTTAAACCAACTAAGTTTTTGGCCTTCAAACTAATCTACTTATGGGTTGGCCTTAAAATCAAAGTGATAATTCTAAAAAAGCACTTGATTAGATCCAATATGCTGCTGTAAAAAACCAAAGATAATAAATGAAAGAAAATGGAGTTAGAAACTTGATTCAAGCCCCACGGTGGGCACCAAAAAATGTCCACTCGAAAGTGTCCCACTCTAAACCCTTCTATCCAAATGATTCCATGAGTTGGAAGGCTTGGATGCCGGCTTAGAGCTCCCTATCCACGGAGTGCAAGAGAGTATATTTCAAGAATAAGAAGGCTCTCAGATGAGCCTTAGAGATACTCTTCTTGCTAGTAAACCATGCAATGGGAGGTTCCAAAGACAAGATGCAAGAATGCAAATGTCCCAAGGAGTTCCTTAAGGATGCAATGCAACTAAAGATTAAGCTAGCATGAATATGAAAAGTGTAGCTATTCTAAGCATGGATGAGAGTGTTACAATCCAAATATTAAGCTATGTGAGATAGATTATTGAAAAATAGAAGCTAAACTAACATGCAACATGAATCTAAGTTAAAATTCCATGGTATGAGAGAATGTAGACAAGAAAGAGAAGTTCTCCACAAAGCTCCAAAGAAACCTGTTATAAAACCTACAGCATAACAATATTCAAATGAGGGATGGATGCTTTGAGGGGGAAAGCTCTCTCCCTTTTAAATTCATACGGATGGTAGAGATCAAGATGAAGATGGTGGATGATCAACAGTGGAATTCAAAAAGAGGAGTGATCCATGTGCACACACAAGTCAACCAATAGAATATAAGTTGACTTGTCACATAAGACAAAAGTCTCACAAGCCTTTTCTTTTAATTGTAAAATAGAAAAAGGACTTTATGTGTGCACTTTAATTGGGTTAGAAGAATGGGGTGTTTTATTTAATTAAAAGGGGACATGTTCTTTTAATCAAATAATGAACTTAGGATAGCATAGTCAAAGTATAGGTTATAATCAAATAAATTGATTATTAGCAATTTGGTCTAGATAAATGATTAAATTAATTTAGCCAAAATGCTAAGAAGGGGGCTAATAGTCTAGATGACCATTTTTAGGTGATTACACTACCCTGAAAGTCATGTACTATGGCTTTGAGAACCTGATTTACGACTGAACCCCCTAGTCACATTGGTCTCTCCAATCCTTGCCTCCTCAATAGCAAAGACAAGTGTCCTAGGTCAATGTCCTTAAGACCTCAAATAATATGTTGAGTAAGGAATATCTCATCATGTTTACAGCATGAGTACTACCTAATCTCAAAGAATCTCATCTTGTATTGCTCGACTGACATATTCCCTTGTTTAATCTATGGAATTCATTAGCCCAAGTCTCCCTGAACTAAGGGGATAGGAACCTCTCTCTGAACCTCTCCTCAAAGATCTCCTAGGTGAGATCTACTATACTAATATGTAACTTATTCCCTTCAATGTTCCACCAAATACATGTGTGGTCTCTCACCTACATGACAACACAACGTGCTCTCAAGTTTCTTGCATACAGATGCATAGAAAAGCAACATTCCATATCAAGTAACCAAGTCTCATCCTTGAGGCCACCTCCCTTACTATCAAAATATATTGGTTTAGACTACTTAAGTGATTTCATTATGTCCATATAGATGGAATTCTCATCATCATGGTCTTGACCTCTCTGATGGTGCCCTCTACCACCAGATGGTGTACAAGAATGCTCACACTCATACTCATATTCCACTTCATCTCTATTCTCTAATATGTGAGAACCTCCATGGTGAGATCCCTCTTCTCAACCATGGTCATGTTGGTTTTCCTCCACTCAAGGTCCCAACTGAGCTATAATCTCTTGTAACAAAGGTAGCAGTTCCCTAACATCATCATGATTATTATCACCTTCTCCTCCACCATATTTCTAATGTTATTCCTCATGGTGTTCTTCTTTGTTGTTATTCCACATGTTATTACCCCCACCACTAGGTCTATGTGTAGGAGGCATCACTAAAGGAGAAACAAGATAAGGGTCAAATTCATACACAACAACATAAGTATCATAATCATAAGCTAAAACAATTTCTATTATATGTAATCAAACAATATCATTGTGCGAGCATAACACAAAGATTCTAATGTTGCAACATGGTCTTTGATACCAGATGTAATGCCCCATCTAGAGATCCTTGGAATAAGGATAAATAAAAGCAAATAGATTTTTTTCTTAAGTAACAAGCATGGATTTAAACAACATCAACATGCAACTAATCAAAATATTGCAATGGGAGCCTTAACCAAGAAATCCACACAACCAATGATCTCCAAGCATCACTACTTAATAATGCACTCAAAAAACCAACTTTGAAAGTTAAACAAATAAGAACTCCAAAATCTCTGAGCTATCAAGACCTAGGAAGGGGTGCAACCCAATAAGGTATCCAAATCACCCTTCGAATCTCAACTAACAACTCTGGAGATGCCTATTTTTTTCTTGAGCAAGTTTTTGCATAGAATCAAACGATACTTTCTAGTATCATATGATACTATAAAATACTATTAGGTGATACTTTTAGAGTATTGTGTGATACTTATTACAACTACCATGTGATACTTTATCAGTGTTGTACGATAGAACTTACTATTGTCATGCAATACTTTTTAGTATAGTCCAATGCTAAACTTATGTCATCCAAGTTTGTAAGAAAATAGCCCGACGAACAATTAGAAGGGGGAAAGAGTTAGAACCTCCACACCAGGGAGTACTGGATCCACAATAGTTGAGGAGTAAACACTCAAAAGCATAAGGAGATCAATAATTCCAACATCTAGCCATAACATCTAATATAAGAATGCAGATAGCAACATCATAGTGAACATATGTGTGCATAAATAAACTCTCTCAATGAATTGAAATAACATAAACCACATGGAAACATGCTCTGATAGATACAAAGAACCACGTGAGCATCAAACTTCAGAACTAAATGTGGAGGAAGGCCAACTTTATACTGTAGTCTCCAACAATGGTAAAGGTAGCTATGCCTCCCAACCATGTGGAACCTATAGGCCCACTTCGGTCATGATGATGGAGATAGTGGTCCAACCTAAAACACACACAAAATAGTTATCCATGGCTAATACTCATGCCAAATAGTACATAGGACTGAAACCAAGATCATGAGACAATGAAATACAATAGGTCCTAGTCAGATACTCTATCAGTCTACTATGTAGGGACTCTAGTGGAGAGTAGATTGCTTGGCATCAAAAAGTGTAATGCCTACCCCTAGTTGACTTTTCAAACTAGATTGTTGGATTCTTTTAGGAAAATTTTATGATTAGTTGTACTCAGTTATTGGATTGGTTAGATGTATTTCATTTTTAGTTGATATATGTGTTGAGTTACTTAGTTATTTCATGTGTTCAAGATTATTTTAATGATGTTACATGTATACTCATATAGTGATTTCAATTATTTCATGATGTTTGTTAGAAGAATGATTTATATGTAGTTCTATGGTTACTTACCCCATACTTGCATGTGTATGGTGTACGTGTATGTTTTATTTTATGATTGACATTTTTCATATGGTTAAGGGAGGGAGTCATAGTCACCTGCTAGTTAGGATCTACATGATACACCACTTCCTATAATTTCCTATTTAGTTTAGCATATATGAGTATGCACATGCATGGATTTTATGTAGATTGTAGGTACCGAGTATCAACTTTCTTGATTTTCCAGGATGAGTGTACCTTATGGCAATATCTCAATGTTATAAGTAGGGAGATAATTATTGAGTCCAAACCCTAACCTAAGCCAATTGTCCTAAAAAGTAGGACAAGTCTCTGAGTTGTTTACCTTTCTAAATTTGTCAAGTGACTTGAATTCGTGAATTTGACCCTGGAGTTTGATTATGTTCTTTGTCTTTAGTTGAGTTGTCATATAGATCTATTAGATTTCTACAATCCATGAAAATGAGCTTTTTGCTTTTTGGATTTGATTGTGTAGATTTTTCTTACCATCAACTTTTTGGATCATACTACATGATCCATCATTAGGATGCAAGAGAACATGAAGAACATGAGTTGTCATAATTAGTCTTGTGGGTCTGTGATGATTTTCTGTTATAATTAAATCAAATTAAAAGACAATTTAATGATTTAATTTAATAAAAATTTTATAACGGAAATTCAATATTTAATCAATTGAGAGATTAGTTAAATAAAAGAATTAAATTTAAAACATTTGATTGAAGTTCAAATTTTGGTGTATTTATATTTATTTAATTCAATAATAATTTATCTAGGAGTTTCATTTTAATAATAAACTCTAAACAATATTATTAGTTTAATTAATAAATATTATATTAAAAATGTCTCATGATTTAATAAGAGAGAGAGAAAGCATTAATTTAATAAAGTTTATTTTAATTAAATTGCATTAAGTATGTGCATAAAATTAAAATAATAAAGTAATAAAGATAAAGGACTTTCATGTATTGCATAATCAAAGCCCTAAATTGGGGAAAAACTATTTATTAGAGATTTAGAGTTCATTTCTTGATTATTGGGGAATTGGAGGAGCAATTTTCGAGAAGAAGGGGGAATGCTTGCGAGCTTCATGCATCCATTGTCTAGCATAAGATAGCTATGTGTGTCTATTGTTTAGCATCAAATCTAGGTAGGATCTTATGGATTTGTGTTGTAGCTTTCTCGTTCTTTGAATTCTCTTTCTTCTTCGTGTTTGGATGAATTTGTTTTCAAAATTTTCAATTTGGTTGACACCCTTGTTGTAAATTTTATTCTTCTTTGTATTGAGATCATTTTTATGTGATTTGTGAATTAGAAACCCTTGTTTGTTAAATTGAGGATTCTTATTTGCATTGTTTAAAAATGAGATTATGGGTTTAGAAAAGAAAACCCAGAGTTGTTACTTAATTTCAATTTTTTATCCCAAGTTTCTATATCAAATCTATATGGGAGAATATATATATATATATATATATATCACAGTAAATACATTTACTATGATAACTTTATATGAATATATATTAAAAATAAAAATAAAAAATTTGTTGATTAAAAAAATATGGACTACGATTTCAATTTGGGAGAGGGATGGTTGTTGTGCTTTTTATAATAAAAATATATAATTATTTTGGTGGGCAGGGGCCACCGCCCCCCACCCCCTATCCTCCTTATTTTTCGTTAGTTGCCAAGGCAGTGACTATCATTGGTAGCCAAGCCGCAAGTGGCTTTCCCATACGATTGGGATGTGTGATTTGATTTGCATTTATTTATCGCAAATTTTATATATATATATAAGTTTTGTTTTATATTAATAATATTAATAATATTAATTAATTATATTATTATTAATAAGATTTTATTGTTATTAATTTATTAATACTATTATATTAGTTAATTTGATAATTATTATTAATAAATTATATATATATAATATTATTTTATTATTAATTAAATAATTATTAGTATTAAAAATTAATAATATTTAATAATATTTAATTATGAGGTTGTTGTAAATGAAATTAATTGAAATTTTAATGAATTTATTATTACAATATAATTGTGAGGAAAATGGGTAATTGTAAATTTGGGAAAAATGATTACTTTAAAGTAATCTCAGATTTTACTTGACGATATAATTATGGAAATGATTTCTATTATTAAGGAAAAATCTATTATATCTTTTGATAATTTGAAAACCTTGGCAATTATCATACTTTGAAAACATAGAAATTGAAACCCAACTTGTATATCGAATTGTGTGTCTTGAAAATGAAAATAGAAACTTGAAAACCTATAAGTGAAAATTGAACTTTTGTATTTTCAAAACCTAATGATTTAAAAAAGTTACATTTTTTGGTACTTTATGTGATGTATGGTTTACTGATGTTGGGTTTAGGCTGACTTAGTTCTTTGACCAAATCAGGATGTTTACCAGAGGCTTGGGGTTTTTTGTTATGTGATGATGTTATGTACATGATCTTTTATACCTGACCATGGTGATGTGTCACATGTCTTTTATGATGAGTTTGATTAGTGCTTGGTTATCCTTTCTAGTTGCTTGTATAGAATTGAGGTGAATGGTATGACTTTTCTAGTGTAACCTTTGAGTCTTCGATTAGTTCTTTTTGGATGATTGTATTAGTGAAATCTATGAATTTTGATCAATGATGTTTATGTTCTTTCCAATTGCTTGTTTAAGAACTAATGTGTATTTTATGGTCGTATGCGATCTTCTTCTTTTACTGAGCTTGGGGTAGGTTATCTTTATTTCATTTTGGGAAGTGGCTTGCAATGGAGGTCAGAGCCCTAAAGAGCCTGCCTAGGTAACCCATTGTAGGTTGTTTTAATAAGTGATAACCTTTCATTAGATGGGTTTTTAATGAATTAATAAGATATTAGTGCCACATAAAGTCACTAGGAGGTCGAAGTCATGAGATACTGCTAGGGTAACCTTAGATTTGACTCATTAGTATGCCTTATCTGTACGAAAGGATACTGGTGCCACATAGAGACACTAGGGGGCTAGAGTCCAAAGAGGCTACTAGGTTAACCTTAGAGTTGGCTTATGTGATGACACTTTCCCACTTACATAGTAGATTTCCTATGTGTCTTGTTTCCTCTGGGATTAGTTGATACTTGTGTCTTGGTACCCTTTGAGATAGTTTGCTTTTAGGTGTTTCCTTGACCTAGATATTGGTTATGACTTGTGTTTTGATATCCATATGGAACTTGAGTTTATCTCCTTAGTGTGGTGGGAGTGGGCCATTTAGGTTCCATGAGGTTGGGTGGTAGTGCATTTTTCTTTTACCATTAAGATCCAACAACTGGATGTCATTGTTGGATGTGTTTGTGCAGTTGTACCTTTATATTTGATCTTATATTTCTATTGGATGGTTATATTCTATCATACTATATTTTTTTATCAAATATCTTATGAGATGATGTATATTCTTTGAGCTTTTCATACCTTGTAATTTATAAAGTAGATGAATATGCATACTAGTTATGCCAAGTGACATCCTTTGTAATTATATATTATATAAATGGATTGTACTTGTGATTATTCCATGATATGGATTTTGGTTATATGTTAGATTTAATATTAATAAATTTATAAATGTGATTCAATGTCATGGCACCCTTACGCAGTGTAATCTATTTTATGATGGTTGTTATGTATTTGAGTTAATGCTTCCACTATATTTTATCTCTTGTTGTTGTTATCTTTCAAAAAAAAAATGTTTGACAAACTTAGTGAAACTTTAGGTTTATTTCTTTTGGGTTCTTTGGCAAGGTGTTACACAGAGCCCAAGCTAAACATCATGTTAAAACTCTCCCTTGGGTGGCCATCACACTGTGTACTTAGAAGGTAACTGTACAAACATTTGCCCTCGGATATATTGCCAGGATCGTACCCTCAAATCAACTGCCAGGTACTCATTTTAATTATCTTAGTTTTATTACCCAATAGTTTATTTAGTTATCACTTATTTAGAAAACTTCTTCAAACTACTTTTTGGGAATGTAACCAGGGTAACAAGAGAAGCCCCTCCACAGGTCTATCCTACATACCCATGCTCATCAATGATGAGTGCCCATAGGCAATGTGGTTTCTCAACCCAACCCAAATGAACATAACTTCATTCATATCAATCTAGAGTTTGGGTTTCACAAGAACCCAAAAAATGCATGTGTATGTGCTTGCGTGGGCACACCAACAACACAAAAATCATAAACAACAACGGTTAGATGAGAAACAGAAAAATCAGAATTATAACAAAGCCACTCAACTGACCTATATCTATGAGTACAGATTCAACATGAATCCCAAAAAAATAAAATACATCTAGGGTTGAATAGATATCCCTATCGATAATCTAGATCCACGACCAACTTTAGTGCCAAGAAACCTAGAGAAAATCGAGTGGCATGCAAACTGAGGTGAAAATAAAAAAAGCCCAAAAACCATGAATTTAAAACCCATTATGCCATTGGGTACAAAAGTCACAAATATCAAATAAATTTTGGATTCAGAGTCTATATGAAAAAATGGCCATCATAATAGCTTGGATCCCCAAAATCCCAAGCCCAAAAAGCTCCATATGCTCGTACCCATCCAACCAGGTAGAACTAGCATACACAAATGGAGGCGAAAACTAGTTCTCTACCTCCAAATAGTTTACTACCAGAAATAGACTCTAAAATGGAGTGAAAAAAATAAAGAGGAAGAGCCCTACCTCATAGCCAAAAGCACTAAACAAGAACGTAGCGATAAAATAATTGCTCTGCAGTCATTGCTGAAAGTCTTAGTAAACAAAGGTCACCCCAAGCTAGATCCAATGAGGTCAACCTCGTGATGATTCCACACCTGTAGCTCCTACAATGAATAAAATAGTAAATCCTTCTAAGAGGATTTTGGAATTTTCTCTCCAAATTTCTTTTCCACAATTGAGAAGTGAGGGAAATAATTCCCTTTTGAAATATATATCCACTTTTAAAAAATAAATATAAAATCAAGAAATTAACTAGCCCACTAAAAGAACCCTTTCTCAACCTAGACAAAATTAGGTAATTCCAATTAAATGGAATTCAACTATGGCAAAGCTACTAGGAATTAAAATAATTAAATCAAATATAAAATTCTCATAACTATTAAATTACAATATTCCTTAATAAATTTTGTGACAAATGCACACCTCTAAATACATAAACATGCTCGCAATTCTAATCACATAATGCAAATGAGTCCAAATTTATTAAATCACTAGAGGATTTAATTAATCAATTAAATAGGATATGTCAACCATACAAGGATGACATTGGCTATGTATGAACAACTAAACCACTAACTCCATGTACCACTACTAGGATATAAATCCTACACACTCAACAACATGATAAAGTACAATTGCATATAATACTATAGCCAAAGTGATAAATGCATTAATTTTACATAAATAACCATTTATTTAACCACAATAAAATAATCTATTTAAATCACTCACTGCATCACAAGAATAAAGCAAATAATCATAGCATCAAATCAAAGTATCTAGAATCGAATAAGTCCATCATATAATCATAAAAAAAGTATATGTTCAAATACAAAATAACCAAATATCATCATAAAGAATCATGTCACATCAGTAAGCATTATCATGCAACTATTATCAAACTGAACAACATAACATCTAACATCTATGATTTTGGCAAATCAAAATATAGTATCTAACCATCAGGTCATCTTGAAAGTCATCCACCATGAGTATCAAGGTATCTATTGAATCAAAATATATAACAATGTACATGAATGCAAACATGAGAGGTGTTGCACAACCAAGTATGCTCGAACTTACCTTTTTGTTCTCTATTTAGCTAATTCTTTAGGTTTTCTCTAAGAACAAGCTCACCCACTTGAAATTAAATGGGGATGAAATTTCTTCTTGTAAATGGTAGACATCCTCTTTTGGTAATCTCACATGTGATCAAAAGTAGGCTTTTGAAATTCATCTAAAGTCTTAAGCTAGTGAATCCTCATAGCCCTATAGTCCTTATTAGTGATTAATCCATACAAAGAGACCCATAAAGAGAGAATCTCAACTTCTAATTGGAGGATAGCCTCAGAACCATAGACCAATGCAAAGGGTGTAGCTCCAATGGGAGTGTGTATGGTGCTCTTGTAGGCCCATAGTGAAGGATTAATATATAGGTGTTAATCCCTTCTTGATTTGTGCACCATTCTATGCAAAATTTTCAACAATGTTTTATTTGAGGCCTTAGCTTTGCTACTCCCTTGGGGATACTAGATGGAAGACCAATGTTTCTTGATTTTAAACTTCTTTTAGAGTTTCCTAAGGTCCTTGTTCTTAAATTTCCCCCTATTGCTAGTGACTATGGAGGAGGGAATTCCATAGTGACAAATAATGTTTAGTATAACAAGGCAACATGTTATCCTATAGCAGTAGAAAGTGGAACATCTTTGATCCACTTAGTGAAATATTTAGTTGCTGTGATAATAAACTTCTGTCCACTAGATGAACTTGGATGAATTTTTTCATCAAATTCAAAGGTCTATTGCTAGAAAGGCCAATGTATAATAAACGAGATCAATTCATTTATAGGAACATGAATCAAGTTATCTTGTAGTTGGTACTTCTTACAAGATTTTGCGTATCAAACGAAATCATGTTGCATAGTTTCCCAATAGTATCCCACCCTCAGAAATTTTTGAGCAAGTGTAAGGCCATTAGAATGTGACCCAAAAATTCCATCATGAACTTTGGATGATGCCTTTTTAGACTCCTCTATCTCTAGACACCTAAGAAGTGTTCCATCTAAGCTCTTCCTATACAAGTCACTAGAGACAACGGTATAATGGGAAGCATTATGAATAATTTAGTACTTTTCATTCTGTGTAAGGTTATTAGGAATGATTTGGTCTCATAAATAGGAGAAAATGGTGGAGTAGCAAGATAAATTATGACCAACAACAGTAAAAATAACTTGGTTGTCATAAAAATAACTTGGTTGTCAGGGGAATCATAGATGAGATGGTGTAGTTCTTCCACTAGGAACTCAAAGTGAGACTCATGCTCTTGTAGTTTTAGGATAGATACCAAAGTTTTCATAGAATCTACAACCTTTTTCTCTTCCCTAGAAATTTCTTGGAAGGTAACAAATGTGAAATAATTCCTTAAGGCATCAACCAATTTCTTCTATGATACTAGCTTGTCATCCTTAGTTTAATAATCATTGTTAACTTGATTGATGATAAGCTAGGAATCTCCATAGATATGTAGCTTTTTTATTTTCCATTAAAGGGCTAGCTTGATTCTATTAGAGAGGGCTTCATAGTCATCTATATTATTGGTGCATGAGAACAATAGCTTGTAATATTTTGGAATAGTATAGCAATGAAGTGTAACAAATAAAATTCCAACACAGTTACATTTTGAGTATATAACCCATCAAAGAAAATCTTCTAGGTCCTTTCTATAATATACATGATAGATGCATCAGGGAAGTCAATATGCAAAGGATTGTTATCTGTGATTGGGAACTCATCAACTTGATCAGCAATGGCCTATCCTTTTATAGCCTTACATTTAACATATTGAATGTCAAATTCTAAAAGAATCATCATCCATTTTGCTAGTATGTTCATAAGTGCTCTTACTTAAGAGATATTTCAAAGGATTAATTTTGGCAATAAGTTGTGTGGTATGTGTGGGCATGTAGTGGAAAAGTTTTTGTGAGGCAAAAACTACAATGAGACAAGATTTCTCAATATTGTTGTAATTGATCTCATAGGAAACTAATGTACAATTGATGTTATATGTAGCTCTTTCTTTCTCATTCTCATCATGTTGTGCTAATAAAGCTCCTAGAGAATTTATAGTAGCTAAGATGTAGAGAATCAATGGCTTTCTTTGAATTGGAGGCATAAGGATAGGTCACTTTGATAGATACTCTTTGATTTGAGACAAGATTTTCTCACACTCATCATTACATATGCATGTGGACCCTTTATGCAAGTTTTGTTGAATGATTGTGATCTATCGACTAGTTGAGATATGAACCTCATGATGGACTAAAAGCATCCTTACAAACTCCTTAGTTGACTAATATTTTTGGGAGGTGGCATTTCCATAATAGCTTTCACCTTTTCTTTTCTAGTTTGAACTCTATGCCTTTAGTTGATATTATGCACCCTAACCATTTTCCAGATGTGAGACTGAAAGAACACTTTTTGGCATTAAGCTTAAGTTGAAACCATTCCATGCAATCTAGTATCAAACCCATGTTAGGTAGGCGAGTTCTTCATTGTTTAGACTTTGTGAGGGTATCATCAACATAATCCTCCATCTATTTATGCATCATGTCATGAAATATTGTAGTCATGGATCTTTAGTATTTAGCACCTACATTTTTTAGCCCAAAGAGCATGCATTCCAATAGAATGTACCCCATGCATAAGTGAAATCTATTTTCTCCTAGTCTTTGTGAGCTATCTTAATCTAATTGTACCCTAAGAAGCCATCCATTAGGGAATACATTTCATATCCTATGCTCATGTCTACTATCATATCAATGTTTGGTAGTAGAATAAAATCCTTTGTACATGCCTTGTTTAAATCCCTAAAATCTATGTAGAAATGAATGGTCTTTTCATGTTTAAAAATGGGCATTATATTGCATATCCATTTTGCATAGTCAATAGCCCTGATGAACTTAGCACTTTACAATTTTTCTAGCTCAACTTTGACTAACAAGGCAACATGAGGGTGCATCTTTCTCAAATTTTTAAAATTGGTTTAACCCCTAGAGCAATCAAGAGGTGTTGCATAATGAGATATGTATGTAGGCCAGGCATATCAGCATAGGTCCATGCAAAGTTTTGAATAACTATGTGAATTGTTACTTTTCTTCTATTGATAAAGATTGGGGCACATGTATAATTTTGGGAGATTCTTCAGTACCCAGGTTGATAGGCTATGTTGGTTCTATCAAAACTGATGATTTGTCATGAAAATACCTTGGAAGACTACATGGTACCTCATCCTTAGGCACCTCAAAGAGGTTTTCACCTTTCGATATGTCTTTATTTTTACTCTTTTTGGTTCAAACACTACTGTAAAGTGGTTTTCACCATCTGAACTCTTATTTTTCATTTTTATTTTCAATTTATGGATGGGGTATTTGATGTCTATCTCATTCATGTTAATCATCAGTTCACTAGTAGAAGATCCCATGGGTTTAATGGCATTTAGGTAGCATGTGATCTC
Source organism: Cupressus sempervirens (assembly GCA_028749045.1). Classification (NCBI taxonomy): domain Eukaryota; kingdom Viridiplantae; phylum Streptophyta; class Pinopsida; order Cupressales; family Cupressaceae; genus Cupressus; species Cupressus sempervirens. The sequence goes on along the minus strand of CM053783.1, from coordinate 476,170,274 downwards.
ATAACCATTTTGAAATAAGGGTAGCTTAGGTATTTGATTTTGAATAGATTAGTCTACATGATTAGGGTGCATAAGCAAGAGTGAGGTGGAAGATTTGAGGTTATTGATGTGAGAGGAATCATCTTTGGTGATGAGAGAGGTTGATATTATAAGGAAGGCTCCAAAGGAGTCAAAATCAAGATAAGTCCTAGAAGAATAAGTGTGATGTATTAAGGAAAGTTGTGAATCCAACTCATCTACTTTACATGGGAATCATCAACTACTTTGGGTTGGGTAACATAGGCATGTATCACATCTACACCCATTTCACAAGAGGCACCAAAGAGGGATTCCCACTTATATTCTTGAGAATCAATGCTTTGTTCTCAGGCCACAAGTCAGGAAATATTTCTCCTCATTCTTTTTGCATTAGGATTTTCAACATATAACTCATCAAATTTAGGCTACCTATACATAGACACTTCAATAGTGTTATCATGAAATAATATATCTTATCCCCAAAGAATGGAGATAGAAGGGGTGAAATCCTCTTCATGTTTTAAATCAATAGTAATGGGTTGAATGTCATCTTTAAATTCACTAGTTGTAGGGACTTCTCTATCAAAATATGACAAATCATCATCAACAACATACCCTAAACCTATAATGTCTTTTCTATTTGATCTCTTAGTGTGACTTATGGGTTCTACAAGTGCATTATTGTTATCATTCAAAGGCCCTTGACCACAATAACCCATTTTATCATAAATTGGTAGCCTTTCTCATATATTTTAGGAGAAATAGGGGTAGCTAATATGACCTCATCATTATCTTCTTCCTCTCTATAGATCTAATCTCTAACCACTTGATCCTCCTTTTCATCTTCTAAAGAAATCGAGGATTGAACAAAGGTGCCAAAGATAGTCATAGCCGATGAAGTGGGTTTCATTGTCTTAGATGATTTTCCATAGGTACGAGGAGAGACAAGTAATGTTGCAATGGAGTCCAAGGTATACTCTCCCATTCAAATAATCATCATTTTAAACTTCTTTTCACATTCTATCAATGATGGTCTAATGTCACTAGAAGGTTGGTTATGTGGCACTAGTGACCCTACAACTGTAAGCATATTGATAGCTATGGAAATGCCATTTGGGATCACAATCTTTGCACCATTGAACAAAAACTTGATACATTGATGCTACGTTGATGGTATAGCTTGCATTTCATGGATCCATGGCCTACCCAAAAAAATATTATAAGAAAGTGGGACGTCTAGTAGTTGGAAGACAACATCTTTTTCCATAGGTCCCACACAAATATGAAGAACAATTAGGCCTTTGGAGGACCATTCAACTCATCATATGCTTTTATTGTTATCTTCCATCTAGGAGAAATTTCAAATTTGGACATTCCCATTTATTGAATTAAACTAAAGGAAACAATATTTAGCCTCGCATCAGTTTTATTAGAACTCATCAAACTTGAGTGTGGTAGAGTCAAACTTTGATGTGGAGAGCAAGGTTGTGTTGGTGACTCAAGATTTTGTCATTATCTTTAGAAAATGTGAGATTTTGAGGTGAGGAAATGTGGTTTCCCATAGCTTGTAATTTCTCAACATCAATATCTATAGGAACATTAGCAGTGCATAGAGCTCTCTCTAGGAAATCTTTGTGCAAAGGAGACAACTCTAGCAATTTGAAGATAGAAATTTGTGCAAGAGTCTGTTGTAATTGACTCACACAATCATAGCTAGATATAGTAGATGGAGCTACTTGTTTGGAAGATGAGGCATGTTTGGGATCATTAGCCACTTTGTGAATAACCTTAGATTTCCCCCTAGTAACAATTTTTAGGGTCTCACCATGAGAGGAGGAGGAATCTGCTATCCTAAGGGATGCCCTAGATCTAGTTTCTTTGAAGTTTTGATGGGGATTGTGCATTCTCAAGATCACCTTATGTTTTTCATCATTAGTGTTATAATTAGGTTCCTCATCAAAATTGGGACCCATCATGTAGATGTTCCCAATAGGTTCCAACATATTGATAATGCTATCTATGTTGGCATATGTGTAGCTAATTTTGGCATCATTACCTTTTTTGTTGACTTTAGATGTCTCTCTTTTTTCAAATTTAGGAAATGGTTGTTTAAACACCTTATGGTTAGAATTTTTAACTAAGTCATCCATGAAAACTTTTCTTTTATCAATAAGATCTTTATCAGCATCCTTGAGTTTGTATCAATTATCAATATTATGACCCTTATTCTTATGATAATTACAAAATTGGTCATCTCTCCACCAATCGAGTTTAACAAGTGGGTCATAGGGCTATAAATTTTCAAGAAGTATGATAAGCATACTAGCAAAAAAAATTTTTAGGACCACTTCATACAAGTTGACCATAGGTGTGTAAATGTGTCTTGGTCTAGAGGGTTTCTTAGCCTTATCAAAAGATTGTGTCTTTGTGGTCTCTTGTTGCTTAGCAACATATATAGTGTTAGATAAGTGAAAGGTTAGTTCCTTAGTCTTAGGAGCATCTACAATTCCATCATTAACCACATACTTTTTTTTGTTCCAAGGCTTACTATTATCCTTCTTGTTTCCATTGTCATTTTTATCCTTATTGAGAACAATGTCACCCTTCTTGACAATAACATTTATAGTTGCTTCCTAAGATCATAATATAATTCAGGTAGAAGTGTGCTGAAAAACATGTCAATTTTCTCAATCTCGGGAATTTTTTGGGGATACCTAGAATATAGTAATATCCATCATTGTAAGTATGTGCCAAATGGTTCCCCTTGACTTTGTTTTATGTTGAAAATATTCAATATAGTAATAGGGTATTGTATGTTATATAGATATTGTTGGATGAACCATTATGCAAGTTTGTCAATTATTTTAAGAGGGGAGGACATCTTGGTAAACCATTCCATATCTTTTCCCCTCAAACTTCTAAGAAATAGTCTCATGAGGTATGTGTCCTCATGCATGAAGTCCATGCTAAGAGTGTAGAACTAGTGTACATGGTCTTAGGATCTTAACTTCAGTCGACTCTCTTTTTTGGATGATCCTTTGAATGTCATAATCATTAGGGAGCTTCCATCCCTAAGAAGTAATGTATTGAAATTATTGATCTTAATTTTTCTCTAAGGCCTTAAGCATAAGTTTTTGGAGAATTTCATCTTGTTGGAATCTCATGAGGTCCTTCCTAGTAACCTCATTATCTACCTCACTCTCATTGTGTGACTGTGAGGGTCTAGGTGGTGAGGGACATCCTACTATGTGTATCCTTGGAGATCTTGGTGGCATGTTTTCCTATTATTGTCAAATGATGGTTTATTTATAAATGGGTTGTATAATTAGCATGAGCATTTCTATTTTCAAATTCATGTGTACAAGTACTGATTTCAACATGTGGGCTAGATATTTTTGATATAAATATTGATCTTTTCTTGGATGTATTTAATTTGGGATATTCCAAGGATCCCTACATGTATTTTTTCCTATTAAACACATGTGGAGGACATGTCATTTACTTGTCCTCAAATACACATATAAGGACAACTCATTTTGTAATTCCTTTTATAAAGGAAATTAGTTTATCCTCCTTAAGAGGATCTTGACACTTTGCACACTCTTATTATGAATGTGGCATTCATAGAAATGGGAGTTGCACATGTGAACATGTGCAACTTCTTTCTCATCTCTTTAAAAGAGATGCTTCTTTCTCTTTCATTTTTACACACATCACATTGATGTTATTGTATTGAGCTATTTCTCTCTCTCTCTAGGCATTTGTCTTCATGCAAAATACTCACAAGGGGTTTTCTTTGCTTTCCCCTTTGAAATCCTTGTCTCCATTGTTGATCTACTTTGGTGTATTCTCTTGGATCTTGTTTATCTCATGGTAACATTATTTCTCACTTAATTCACTTGGATTGGTTTCTTTTCCTTGCTCTAGTTTATCATTTCTTACGTGGTATCAAAGCTTTGTTACTAATCCTTATTTTGAGTTTTAGTGCTGAAGGTTGCCATTCTTTGGAGCACACCTTATTTGGAGATGTTACTGAGATAAGAATTTTTTGTTGGGGTTTTTAGTTCATTCTAACATCTTGTGTGCACAAGTTTTATCATTTTTATCATTTTTCCTAACCCTCTTTGGAAGGCTTGCCGCCAAAGGGTACTTCTATTTAAAAAATAAATTTTTTTTTTTGTTCTTGTTTTGGAAGGCTTTCTACCAAAACAAGAAGCATTTACCATCCTTATTTTCATAAAAAAAATATATTATTTAGTGTGCAAGTTATGTTCAATATTTAAAATAAATAAATACAAAAATTATTACTTCCCTAATATTTTTATTGCAGGGAACACTTCAATAATCCTAAGTGTGATTATATTTTTATCCCACTTACACTAGTTGGTTAAATCTATTTCATCTATCTTTAAAAAAAAATCAATTAATCAAATTTCTCTTATCTATAAACCTTTTAAAAAAAATATTTAATCTTAAGTAATTCTTTTTAGAAATTCTAAGCATCTCTAATCTTTTCAAATATGTACTTCACTCATTTTAAAGATCTTTCCTTTTGATTCCCTATTTTTTCTCAGGTTCTTTCTTGTCTTTTTATCCTTGTCGTTGCTCTTCTATTCATTCATTTTGTTGTTTCTATTTCTTAATTTTTAATCCCTTCCCTTCTACCTCCTTGTGTGACCTTCTTCTCTCCCTTCTACCTTTTAGTTGTCATGCTCATGCAGTCTCCCTTGCTATGACTACTCTCATTATTTTTGCAACTTCCCTTCAAACTACAGGTGTCATGCTCTGCTACTCCTTTCCCCCTTGTGTAATTCTTGAGTGACCATTTTGTTGTGCCTTAGCAACTCTACTTTTTTGTGGTTGCTCTCTTGCAACAAAGCTCACCTCCTGCTCATTCGTTCCTCCTTCTTCCTTTCTTACTAGTCCTATTGCTCCTTACTGCTTATTTTTTCCTTGCGGCTACTGCTCCACCTGTTCTCTACCCACTCGTTTGTTGTGGCCTACCTTTTTGTTGTGTAATCCTCCATCTTGCACTCCCCTTGCCACTAACATCCATTATTCTTTCATTCACAGGTTGATGTATCTTCAATTTTGGATTTGACCTTTTTTAGGGCTCACTTCTCCCTCCTCAACTGTGTGACCCTATTTTTTTGTTTTTTATTTCATTGCATTGCATTATTTATATGCATAATTGGTTATATTTATCTTTATCCTTTGCCAATCCATTTTTTGTCATTATATTCTTTTTATTATTAGTTGCTAACATTTTATATGCAGGGTTGAATGATTTTTTAATAATGTCTCTAGCATCATACAAAGTGTAACTAGTTGGTGCTAAGAATTCATTATTAATTCATTTCTTATTACTTTATGTTTTTATTCATTTGGTAGAGTCTAGTTCCAAATTAGCGAAGTTCAATAATCTGCAATCTTTAGGCATTTTTTTAAACAATTATCTATTCTCAGTTCTCTTTCATTTGATTTTTGTCCTCATTCAAATTTAGCAAGTTAAATATATCAGAGTTTTTTGATTACCTAATTCATTTTAATTATGGTAACTTTTTAAAGTAATATTTCTATAAGGGGGACATTTTTTCCCCATAAAGATGTCAACCTTAATTCCAAAAATTAAACTTAATAGTTCTAATTACCACTCATGGAAAACTCATATTCCATTCATTTTTTGTTTCTTTTTAACACATGTTAGACATAGCCACTGATGTTTCTATTAAACCTGGTTCAATAGCCACCCAAGATGAAAAAGATGCTTGGAAAATTAAAAATGAAGAAGCTTTAAGTTTAATTGGTATTTCTATCTTTTCAGATTTATATGTTTTAATTGCAAATTGCTCCAAAGCTCATGAAGCTTGGACAATTCTACAAATAACTTATGACAATGTAGATGAATCCCACAAAATTTAGTTGTCGGAACAACTTGAAGATCTCAGGTATACAAACTTTAAAACTTTGGATGAATTTGTGTTTAAATTTGATGCTCTTAAAAGTCATTTAATTGGTTTAGGTGTTCAATTATCTAATATTTGTTTGATTCATATTATTCTTAAAAAGTGTCTTCCTAGATAGTTTCAGTAGTTTATAACTAATATACATGCTTAGCTTGCAATTCCTACTTATCTACTCAATTGACTTTTGTTACTTTTAAAAACTTATTATGACAAAAAGAAGCTAAGCTAATTCAATTTGGTACTCTTAAATCAAGTGAATATGAATTTATGTCTAGGGATTCAAATAATAATAACTTTCATTCAGATAATAATAATTATAATGATGCAACGAAGCCTAGTGGGATTGATCAAATGATGATCAATTGGTCCAAAAACCCTATTCACTGAAGTCCTTCAACCAAATCTCTTCGTAAATATGATCAAATGTGAAAGAACCAATCACAAGTGCTGCAAGGATGATACTAGGTTATCACAACCCTATACCCAAACAAGGAAAACATTAATCACTAGGGAACCCTATGAACAAGACAACTTGTCACAAGTTACTCACAATGCACAAATTGACCAATTTTGGGAAAAGAACCTTAAAATTGACCAAGAAAGAATTCAACACATTTGAATAGTCTATTTAGGTCACCAATGATATGAAAAAATGGTTAAAACAAAACTATGTAAGTTTTTCCACATAGTCACTTTGTTAAGCCATCCAAAAGACTAGTAGCCCTTTTTGATGAAAATCAGATTTTAAAGGAAATATCTTGACACAACCTAGGGAAGAAAATTCAGTTTTGGACATCCTTTTGGGACTTTCAAAACATACTAATGCACAAAGGTTTGATGATGCAAACAAATGGGTTTCTATTCACTTTCTCACTTAGGCAACTAGGGCAATTAGGCCTCCATTTACAAAGGAAGTACATGTTGTAGGACTCCATCCTAAAAAAAAATTATGGGAACATTTGGGACAACCCTAGATAAGTTAGAAACTTTATTTCAAGCCTCGATGCCAAGTCTAGTTGGAGTTTTTGGAGATGTTGCACCCTTTTCCTAGCATGCACATGGGAAATATATGCCTAGGGCATCAAATTTCTCAATGATCCCTACAAGTACAAACTTAAAACCACTTGCATGATAAAATACATATCCAATCCTAGGATTTCAGCAAAGACCATTAAATTCCCATGGTGAAATCTCCTCTATTCTTAAAAATGCTTCAAAAATCTAGGTTAGCAAGAAATTTGAACCTACTTAAAAAAAATTTGAATATCTTGAGTTAGAGAATAGATGGATACATGAAACTAGAAGCATTGGAACATTACTTCATCCACCTATCCAAAAATGTAGGTTTTAAACTTTGAATGAATCCGTACATATCCATACAACACATGCAAACATGTTTTAGATTACGGTAAAAGCAGGTTTTGAAGGGACCTCGAAACCCTTTTACAAAAAGTAGAAAGATAAAGCAATAAATACCAACTAGGTAATACAAACCTTCAACAAACTGAAGCACATAATCAAAATCAGGTTTTACAAGGACCTAAAACCACAAGAAAATTTCAAGAACAAACTAACCAGGTTTTATAGGGACTTGGAACCACAAATAGTCAAAATGAAAGAAACCAAAAACCAGGACCAGAGACCCCAACCAACAACCAGAACAGACAGATTCTAAACCAGGGAACCTGACCCAGAGCCACTATTATAGCTCCAAGCTCATTTTATCAGCTTCCTTACCAATTACAGAAATCTCTTGAATGGTATCAGTAGCTGAAGCAGCAACAACTTTCATTGAATGACAACATGTTATTTGTAGTAAAAACAAGGATTTTATTGAATGAAAGTTGAAATTACATTCTCTATCTTTCCTATCACCTATTTGAAAAAGGGCTTATTATAGACATTCCAATGGTCATAACAACATTTCAAACTTATTATGGCCATTGGGAAAGTTTTTATTTGATTTGCAAAAAGTTGCTTAACAACATTTCAAGCAATTTTGCATTTTTTGCACTTTACAAGAAAATATTATGAAAACTTAAATCTAATGACCCAAATAGGTCCTAAACAAGATTAAACATGAAATAATCCAAAATCCTAATATTCTAGGCCCTTTTACCATATTTGACCATTGTTGACCAAGGGCTTATAATAGTCCCAATCTTGGAACTAGGTCATACAATTTGGTCTAGATGCCTATTTGATTAATCTTACTGAGGTTTAATATTGAGATCCAAGGTTTTATTTTGATATTGATTTATTGTGGGCAATTTTGCACCATACTCCCCTTGTGTTTGAAAACTCAAGTTCCTACTTGAGGGTAATTGCTCCATAGAAGTACCATGTTGTTTGATTTGGTATTTTGTCATCCAATTTGCATTAATATTGGAGAGCCCTTTCCAAACTTGACTAAGTACTACATGTATGTCTTGATTCTAGTTTGTTTTAGCAACTTGGTGTCCAAAATTTCTTCTAACTCCACTAGTTTTCTTTAAGGGTGATCAATTACATAGTCTTCACTATGGATGTCTGCTTGCTCACCTTGTTCACTTGTTGAACCTACTATGCCTTTGTAGGGGGTGAGGTTTGTAACATTGAAGACTGAAGAAATTTTCAAGGTAGGGGGAAGAGATATCTCATATGCATTTTTACCCATCTTGTTGAGTATACTGCATGGTCCAACTTTCTTCATCTAAAGTTTGGAATATCTACCTTTAAGTAGTCTCTCTTTTCTCAAATATGCCCAAACCTTGTCTCCAACTTTGAAGTGGATTTCCATTCTTTTCTTATTAAAACGTTCATTGTATTTTAGTGTTGATCTCTATAATGCTTCCTTGACATCATGTTGCACATTTTTAATGAGTTCTACTAACTCTTCTCCTTGAGCACTAATTTTGAAATCAAATGGTAGTTCTACCATGTCCAATGGTCCCTTGGGATGAAGACCATACACTGCTTGGAAAGGAGTCTTTCCTGTTGATCTATTCATGAAGTCATTAAATTCAAACTCTACTTGGATCAAGAATAGATCCCAACTCTAAGAATACTACTTTGTGATGCATCTTAGGAGATTTCCTAAAGATCTATTTACCACCTCAATCTACCCATCAGTTTGTGGATGGTAGGTAGAACTATAGGTTAGGTTAGTATCAAGTTTCTTAAAAAGTGTTCTCCAAAAATGGCCTTGAAATTTTACATCCCTTTCTGATACAATAGTTTGTGGTAAACCATGGATCCTAACTACTTCCTTAAAGAAAAGATGGACAATATGAGAAGCATCATTTGTGCTTTTACATGGTATAAATTGGACCATTTTACTAAATCTGTCCACTAACACAAAAATACTATCAAAACCTTGCTTAGTTCTAGGTAGCCTCATAACATTATCCATTGAGATTAATTCCCAAGGTCTTGTGAGGATTGGTAAGGGTTGATATAACCCTTGATTTGTTGAAACACCTTTGGCTTGCTGACAAATGGTGCAAGTTTTAATGAACTTCTTTACCTCATTGTACATCTTTGGCCAATAATAGCTTTTTTCACCATCTTTGTTGTCTTGTCAATGCCAAAATATCCTCCTAGACCACCATAGTGTTTCTCCTTGATGATATTTGTCCTCATTGAGAATTTGGGAATGCATAATTGAGATCCTTTGAATAGGAGTCCATTCTGAATCAAATATTTAGAAAAAATTGTATGGTATCTTCCAACCATCTCTGTGAAAACTTGAAAAATCTCTGCAAAATTAGGATCATCAACACATAAGTGCTTGAAGGAATCAATTCCCACACTTTGTAGTTTTACTTCTTCAAATAGACCAGCCCTTCTAGTAAGGGTATAAACAACTTTTTTTGCAACACCTTTCTTATGTTTGATGTTGGAAGTATAAGCTTGCAACTATTCCATCCATTTTAGATGTCTGACATATAGCTTTTCCTGAGAATTGAAGAAACTCAATGCATGGTTTTAGTGTATACTACAAACTCTTTCGGGATTAGATAGTGCATTAGTTTCTTGAGGGCTTGTACCATGGCATAAAGCTCCAAGTCATAAGTTGAAAACTTTTTCTTAGCATCATTTAGTTTCTCAGAAAAGAAAGCTATTGCCTTACATTCCTAACTTAGGACTACACCTATGGCCAAATTTCTTGCATCATTTTCCACAGTGAAAACCTTATTGAAATCAGGTAGAACCAAGATTGGGTATTGAGAGACTCTATTGTTCAAGTACTAAAATGCCTCATTGGATTCATTTGTCCAAGAAAATTTAGTCTTGTTTCCTCCTTTGATGGTGTCAAGCATGGGTGCACACACATGACTGAAGTTTTTGATAAACTTCCTATAGAAGGTGGTAAGACCATGGAAGCTTCATACATCACCTTGGTTCTTTGATGGGGGCTAGTTGATGATTGCTTCAACCTTCTCAGGGTCCATCTTGAGGGTACCTCATGAGATCACAAATCCTAGAAACACAAGTTCCTTGTTCATAAACATGCACTTTTCCAATTTGATCACCAACTTGTGTTGTTGAAGCCTCCTTAGTACCTATTCCACATGATCAAGATGTTCCTCCTTTCTATGAATGAATATTAGTATGTCATCAAGGTAAAAAACAAAAAATTTGCCAATAAAATCTATAAATATCTCATTCATAAGCCTCATAAAAGTGTTGGGGGAATTTCTTAACCTAAAGGGAATTACTAACCATTCAAACAAACCTTCAATATTTTTGAATGTTTTCTTCCATTCATCACCTAGTTTTATTCTAATTTGATGGTAGCCAGACTTCAAATCTATCTTGGTGAAATAGAAAGCTCCTCCTAGTTGATCCAATAGATCCTCAATTTTGGGCATGGGAGTCTATACCTTATGTTAGTCTTGTAGATAGCCCTGGTATTAGTACACAACCTCCATTTTCTATCCTTTTTAGGAGCAACGATAGATGGAATAAATCAAGGACTTAAACTCCTTTGTATTAGACCTTTTTCCAAAAAATCACTCGTCTACTTGGCAATTTCAGCATGTTGAGCTCGTATCATTTTATAGGGTGCCTTGTTAAGTAGGGAAGAGCTAGGTATCAAGTCAATTTGGTGACTGATATCTCTAATGGGAGTGAGGATTGTGGGTAGATCAGTAACAGTAACCTATCTATACTTTTGTAGTAGATCTTGTATTTCTTTAGGGATAGGATCCTTCTTTTTAGAAGTTATGTTCTTCTTTGGCTTAGAGACCAAAATAAAACCTTGGGCATCAAGTTTCTTCAAGGCTTTAATCATTTCTTTCTCCGCTATGGTTATAATAGTAGGTTCTTCTTTAGGATTGGGCATTAGTTTGATGGTGAAAGTTACACCATTCCTAGTTATAGAGTAGGTATTATTCTTGCAATGGTGGATGGCATTAACATCATATTTTCAGGGTCTTCCTAGAAGTACATAAGATGCATCCATTTTTACAACATAACAAAGTATCGTATCCTTGAAGTCTTCTAGGGAAAATTGTATCCATGTTTTTTCTATCACTAAGGTTTGTTGACCCTTTGTTAGGCAAGAGATATGATATGGAAAGAGGTGGGGTTTCTTAGTAGCTTAAGATTTTCTATCATTTTAGAGGAAACTAGATTTTTAGTAGAACCTGAATCAATCAACAAATTGCATACCTTGCCTTGGCACTTGACCCTTGTCCTAAAGAGATTCTTTCTTTGGGGTGGCTCTTGGGTGTGAGGGATATGCAAAAATGCTTGCCTCATCATTAGACATGCTCCTTCCTTAGGTTCAAGTTCTCTGGAATTGAATTGCTCTTCTTCCATAATTTGTACTCTTCTTTCCCCTTGGTTATTGTTTCTCTTTTTAGGGCACTTTCCTGAATGGTGTTCTACTTGATTACAATTGTGGCATGTAAGAGGGCCATTGTCTCTTCCTCTACCTCTGAAAGAATTTCCTCCTATATAGTTTCCCTTAGAATTTTATCCTCCCTCATCCTTATTTTGATCAGTAGGTTTGTTTCCACTATTCTACCCTTTGTTCCAAGAATTGTTCTTGGACTTGAATTTTTTATTATTCTCTTTGCCTTTATTTTGATCCTTCCTCATCTTCCATTTTTCTTCCACCTTGAGTGCTAATTGATAGCACTTGTTCACATAATTGGAGGTATGAATGCCAAGTTCTTCTTGGATGGGTAACTTAAGGTTATTCATGTATCTTTACAGTTTTTCTTCCTCATCCTCTATTGTGTTAGTCTTCATACACAATTTTAGGAACTCCTCTATATAGGAACTAACATCTAGATCCTTTTGCTTTAGATTTTGTTTCCTCATATGGAGTTGTATACCATAGTCTTTGGGCACATATGTCTTTCTTGACTAGTGCCACCATTCTATCCCAAGGAGAAATCATGTTTCTTCCTTTCTTCACCCTCTCTATCTAGATGAAATTCCACCAAGTTAGGGCTGCTCCCTTCAACTTGAGCTTTTCCATTTTTACCCTCTACTTCTCTAGGATGTCTTCACACTTAAATAAACTAGTTAGGGCTTCTATTCAATCCAATGCTATGTCATTATTCATTTTTTCATTGAAAGTTGGCAACTCCAACTTTCCCTCCATGGTTCTTTTCTCCATGGATTTGAGAGCATTCAAGAGAGGTCTCTATTCAATAGGTACTTCACCTTCTTCTTCAAGGTCATCAACCTCAACATCCTATTTTTCATCATTAAATTGTGCCATTTTTTGCTTGTCTACCCTGCCTTGCATTCTCTCAACCTTTTTGTAGGAGTAGCATTGGTTGCTCTTTCTTCTTTCACTATTTTTGCTAGTTAGACATTTGTTACCCTTGTAGGGATTTCTTCATCTTCTTCAATAAGAGCCATGGCTCTGATACCAATTGTTAGAAATAATAGTGCACCAATATAACTTTTGAGGAGGGGAGGGGGGGGGGATGAATCAATTATCCAATTAAAACATTTATTAACCTTAATTAATCTTAACCATTCAATCAAAGTAAACAACAACTATAACAAGATGCACGTACACAATTACACCAGATTTGTTAACTAGGGAGAACCCTGGTGGGTATGATGCCTACAAAGATATATTAATATATATACTCCCTGTTAGAGGATGGACCCTATTCAGAGTCTATACATGCCTTCAATACATAAGATTCCATGTTTTGAGAATTTTAATCCTTGTTAGAAGATTCCAACCTATTAGGAGTTGTAGAAGGAAAAAGGACCCACTGTCCAAACAACTTTTGGGGCAAGACCACTAAACTTCATTGTCCAATTGATCTCTCAACTATTCTTTTCTTTGCCTTTCAAATCCTTGTCTCCATTGTTGATCTAATTTGGCATATGCTCTTGGATCTTTTTTATCTCATGGTAACATTATTTCTCACTTAATTCACTTGCATTGTTTTTTTTCCTTGGTCATTTCTTACAATTTCCCTAGCAACTATGCTCCTAACTTCTTCTAATGTTTCTCTATCCATCCTAGTTTGTTCTTCTCTAAGTGCAAAGAGGTCTTCTAGGTTGTAGTTCCTCTCCTCGAGTTTCATGGTGAGTGAAACACTATTTGTAGCCCTTGGAGGGTTGAAGGGGGTATCAAAGAAATGGTCAAAGTGGTAAAGTGGGTTGTGCCAAGTAGTAATGTTAGCCTCTTCCTACCTATCAAGGACAAGTTCTTACTCACAAAATTTCTTATGAGGATTTCTAGTAGGAGTGGACAATTGTGTAAAAGTAAAAGAGAGACATCATCCCTAATTGACTTGGAGTCTAGTCATAATCGACATGTAAAGGAAAGTCTTTATTTTAATAAGAAGACACAAAAACCTTTTGATATCAAAACTTCTATAGTCAAGATGTTCACTTGTCAAAAGATAAAGCAAAGTGATTAGCATGTCAAAAGTGCTCAAGAATTTAGAACACTAATGATTTCAGCTAAGATTTGGGCAAGAAGCCCGATAGAAAATAGCCAAGAGAATGAGGTAACCGAGTTTTTGACAAGTGAGAAATAGAGATATTAAGTTCGTATCTGAGATACCAAACTCATCATTTTAGCTTAAGACAATACCAGACATGAAGGTTTTAGATAAGATCATGGTAAGACCAGGTACAAACACCCCTACTTTGGCTAAAATACAGTCTAGACTCAATTATGCAAGAAGTAGAAATTGGGTGATGGTTGTAATACTCCAAAATTGGCTCATTTCCATTATACCAATTTTGGTCTATCTGATCAGTTCTAAAGTCCTATTTAATTAGGCAATTCTTATTCTGATTGTTACTACTTGACTTAATTGTTAGATGCAAAAAACCATAATCTGCATTCATCATGCTTATTATTTAATTCCTATAGTATTTACTCATATTAGTCGCATTGAAACCTATTTGACTTAAGTATAATTTAATCTAAAGTATTTATACTTTATTAAATTAAATTATCACCTAAGGCTAATATACTAAGGGGTTAAATTTATTTAATTTAATAAATATACTTATTCTAATCAATTGAATAAAATTATTTAATTGAATGGAAAAGGTATTTATGAGGTCATAGCTCATTTTTTTAAAATTAAATATCTTTCCTAATTCTACTCTTCAGTTCAAAATGGAAATTCCTAGTTAACAATTGCTCGAATTAGAAGTGATTCAAATCACTTGCTCTCACACTAGAGTCTATTTGAGTTAACTATTTCTTGCACTCAAGATCTGAGGTAGTTAACTCCATCTAGATTTGGAATCCTCCACTATACTAAAATTGTGCTTCAATCCTGACCATTGATCCGAGTTGATCTCACCCATTGATGGATTCCAAGAATTCTATTTAAGGGACTCATAATTCCTCATTAAGGGGGTTGAATGGAATTGATATCGAATTCCTATTGAAATTCATACTCACTTAGCTCATATATTTACACACATTTACATTCCTAGCTTAATCTCATTTAGTTTGAATATGCATATGCTTAATCTAGTTTCCTTTACATGTTTTTAGATTAAGCACATATCTCATTTTAGATTACATTGCATTCTCACATAGATTAGCTGCATATCAAATCCTTCATTCTTAGAGGGTCTGGTTTCCTAAGCCTCATCTCTGAGGATATTAAACAGGAAAAATCCCTGTAGATAGGAGGCAATAGGTCACATTGTTGAGCATTTTGGATGAACAATTCAATGTTCATTTCAAGATGATTTTGCAGGTAATGACCACGTTGAAGTGTGTGTGAGGTTCAGAGGCCCGCATTTCATACATACATTTTTGGCACCCACCGTGGGGCCAAAGGAATCAATTTCTCTGCCCTCATCTACATTTTTTCATGTTATTTTAGTGTTCTATCCGTACTATTTTGTACCAGTACTCAAATCTTTGAGCGAGACATTCCATTTTCATCTGAGGATTTTAAGGTTCTTGCAAAAAAATTTATATTGTATCATGCGAAAAAATGCCCCATTGGGCAAGTCTTCACATGTCACATCATTTTCTTGTGTGACTCGAAGAAAGATTTCATGCGAAAATCTGCAACAAGTTCAATTTCAGCATTTTCCAGCATTCTATTCGTTCAATTTTACTAACTTTTTTTCTTGGAATCTGTGTTGTTATGTTTCTCTAATTTTCTATAGCTTAACTATTGTCTGCAAGATGTTTTGATGAAGATTCCTTATAAAATGCACTCAAATAGAAAATGACCCTTATTTTCAAGATGATTTTTGAAGATACGTTTGACAAAGACTGCTTTTAAAACCATAAAACAACGTGTTTTCTTTCTTTCTTTCAAAACATAGATTAATTAGGGCTTGTGAACTTCCTAAGGTGCAAGACAGAAGAATAGGGGATTATGCTCTTCACCACTTGGAGGTCATGACCAAGGGTGAATCAAAAACCTAGACGCTTCTGAAAGATGACATTTTGAAGAAGACAAGAAGCTTAGTGGTTCTCTAGTACAGGTCTTTTTCTATGAAGGGATGATGGTTTCCTTTTAGGGAATCAAAATCTTGAGAAAAGACAAGTCTAGATTGATTAAGCTAAGTTGGTAATTTAATCTGTTCTACATGTTTGGGTGAGAAAGTAAGGTAGAGGAGTATGCTCTTTCACCTTGAGGGAAATTAGAAACTTTGACCCTTGTGATCGAGCCACCAGTCTGAGTCAATCCTTTAGAGGGCCTGCCAGAGTGATCCAACCTCCAGGAACCACCCAAGTGAGCACACTCCTTTCACTGAAGATTCCAACTCACAATAATCAAGATGCTTGGTAGAGTGAAAAACTCCAAAGCCAAGTTAATTTCATTTCCTTGATTCTTGATATTGCATATCAAGGGGAAGCTCTGTCTATTGCATTGGCTAGAGCCGGCCCCAGTCTTCCTAAACAAGTGTGTGCACTCTCAAATTCTAGTGTGGGCTACTGGTCTCAACTCTACTTGCAGAGCCACCGAGAATTAATTTGAATGAAAGCCAAGTAAAAACCTTGTAGTTAGAAGCTACCCAGTTCACCTCTGAAAGGAGGCATAATCTTTGTGCAAGGAAGGGGAAGAATCTCTCTTGTAGAACTCACCATGGGCATGCTACTAGATGTTTGAAGGTGGTATATGCACTCATCCCTTGCCACAAGGGCACTCATTCAACACATACTATTGAGTCCTTTAAATATACCGAAAACACAGGCGCCCTCTAGGGGCTGACACAACTGTGTGAGGTACACACATGTGCATAAGATGTGGGACAAAGGTTTTTCCTTGTCTACCATTTTTTATTTCTAGGGATAAAGTGTGTTTGTTTTCAAGTCTTCAACATGTCCAAACTTCCTCAAACAAACTAAGAGTCAAGACTCCCTTGTCCCTCTAAGTTGCTTTGTCCTCAGTTGGATTGTATTCGACTGCTGCTTGTTTCCCACTATCTTGTGTAAACACTTTGTCTTGGTTGAAACTTAAACATCTGTCCAAACAATTTTAGAGTTAACCTTGCTATCTATTTAATGAAATTAGTCCAACTAGCTTGTCAATCTATCCAAACAGTTAAGAAATCTCTTCAAAATCCAATGCTATTGCCAATTTGGTCCTGATTTTCATGCACAGACTTGTATTTTCTTGTGCGAGAAATCATCTTTTCGCACGAGCCGGTTCAGGTTTTTGTGTGAGATCTTGTGTATACTTGCACCAGATCTTGCCAATTTTCTTTGTTGTCTTGTCACTTCTTTGCACAAGTCAAAGAAACTCTTCGTGTGAATTTAAATTGTTGTTCTAAGTCTTCACACGACCTAGTCAACTTTCTCATGTGGCTCATAGAGAATCTTCGTGTGAGACCTTTCCCTAAGACAATCAAATCAGCTTATTTGACCAATCTGTGACCTACATTTATTCTATTTTCTACATTAAGTGGTCTCTTCCTTGTCTATACATAGTCCCGAACAATGTTATTTAGCTTAATTGAGATTTGTGATCTGCATCTTGACTAGTCTTGTCCTTAGTACTCTAGATTCTCATTCTTTAGTGCTTGTCATACTTTGTGTTATGTTACTCATAACCTTTGGCTATTTTAGCCTTAAAATTACACTACTTGTGCCTTAGTATACAATAGTCTTGTCTTGTCTTATTGAGACTAAGTTTTAGTTTGATCCTTGTCTAGGTTCTTGCCTTTTGTCCTTGTCTATGACTGTCACAACAAGGAGCGGCAACATGTTTTATCCTTTTAGACTTAGACAAGATTGTGCTATGGGTTGTAATCACTACAGAGGCTACCTACCTTCTGCTACATAGTTTGCATCCAATTCATCTAGTGAGGCATCTTCATGATCCCCCTCACCCGTCAAACCATCTTGAGTCCAACACACATTCTCCATAAACTTGCAACAAACTAGGAATCCTTTGTATCAAGAGGATCCTAAAACTGGTAGAGGTCTTGTATCTCCAAACATAATGTCTGACTTCCTTTTCAAAGGACCTTTCAAAACACAACATACTAAAATTGAGCACATTCCTACAATAACTAATCATGAAACTGAACATGGTGGCAATAGTAGACATCAAGAACCACCTAGGAATCACAAAGAGAAAGAGAAAAACCATGACACTAATGAGGAATAGGAAGAGGTGGAAATACTCCCTAAACACATAGCAAAATATTGAAGAGACAAAAAATTTCAAAAGGTCATGGGAATCCTACTCAACAAAGAGAAAGAAAAGTACTTTCTCAAACTTTCCCAAGAGGGAGCTAAGCTGCCCTCTCATTTCAATGCGGAAACCATTATCATTCCTGAAGAAGAAACTGAGACTTCTAAACTCTAGAAATAATTGAAAATTATGAAATACCAACTAGCTTAGATGATGCATGAGAAAGAGAAGCCCACAAAAATGTACACATTAGATACTCTTTGTCCATTTCCATTTGACAAGAGCGTAAACATGCCTCCTTTCCCACGAGGCATAGAGCTACCTAAGTACGACAAGTACTTTGGCACCACTGATCCCCAAGATCAGTTGCACAAATTTGGCACCTTGTCTATGGAGTTTATACATGATCAGACATATCTCATGCATTTATTCCCTAGGAGCCTAGGTGGTTAGGCTTTAGAGTGGTTTTCACATTTACCTTTCGGTATCAAGACATTCGATAAAATTGCCAATTTATTTGTCTAGTAGTATTCTCATAACATTCAACACCCTATCAACATTTGAGATCTATGCAACCTTAAGAAAAAATTTGGAGAACTTTTTCTCACATTCCTCCAACAGTGGAGACAACTGTACACTAAGTATTCCCACAAAATTCCAAAAACGAAAAAGCTTGACATTTTCACTGATAACCTTGTACCTAATTTTGGATATAGAGTCCAACTTCAAGGACTACGTACCTTTGAAGATATGATCACACAGGCTATCCGCATCGAGGAATTTATGGTCAAGAAAGGTGAACTCACTCTTCAAAAGGACACAAAACAAGGTTCCACTTCCAACAGGGATAAAACCAAAAATATCAACAAGAACTAAGAAATCATACATGATGGAGTTGTTGACAATGTCACCCCCAGACCTGCTAAGGCAGCATTTAATATCATAGATGGCCTCAAAGTAGCCAAAAATGTTGATAAACCTCCTTTTGACAAAAGACATTCAAGAACAAACCAAGAAACTCATGGGTCACATGCCCTAAGCGAGAATATAAACCCTTGGGTGAACCTTTGGATGTGGTTTACAACACATTGCTACAACACAAGTTTATTTCACCAATGGACAATCCTCGTCCCTATGATCCACAACCACATCCACCATGGTGGAATGAAGCCTCATTTTTTGAGTATCACAAAAATAAGGGACACAAAACTAGCAACTGCATAAACTTGCACCATAAAATCTAGGACATGATTGATGCTAGTGAACTTGTGGTAGATGGACATAGCAAAAACTCAGATCACAAGGCATTCAATGAGCCTTTCCTAGCCAATGAAAAAGGATAGACTTCGAAACTACAACCCAACAACAAGTTCAACTATGCATATTCCAATGATGACAATGTGATCAACATGGTTGAACTTGTGGATTCTAAATACTGTGACGTCATTACCATTAAGAGAAAAAAAGATAACAAAAAACCCAAGACACCATTTGTCTTGAGGGGCCCTACCTCCAACATAATAGATAAAAAACCCTTGCAACATTGTGCTAATGTTGTCACTCATTCTCATGCCAAGTTGGTGCTCAAAGGCCCTACACCTTCTACTTTCGATCTCAAAAAACACAAAGACAAAGCCCTTGCTAGTCCATCTGGAAAAGGTGCAAAACCCACAACGAACTCAACAACAACTAGTTATAGTGTTCTCGATCAATTGAAATGAACTAATGCTCAGATTTCCATCTTTGAGCTACTTAAAATCTTGCCTGCTCATAGGCTAATTCTGGACAAAGCCCGTACTGAAGAAAATGTTCCTCAAGATCTTGATCTTGAGTGATTTCAATCCATGGTAGGTCACCTGACCTCACCTTATCTTATGACCTTCTCTGAGGAGGAGGATAACTTGTTGAATCACCCACACAATCAACCTCTACACATCGAGATTATGATCCATCAAACATGTGTTCATCGGGTACTCATTGATAATGGTGCTAGCCTAAATATTGTCTATGTTGCTCTACTTAGATAGTATTCTAAGGATTCTATTGATCCTTGACATAAGATCACCATCAAAGCGTATGATGAAGTGGAACAAAAGTCTTTAGGTCTTGTGGTCTTACCCATTTGCATCGATCTTGTAGAAAGGGATGTCACCTATTAGGTGCTTAACATTCCCTTGGCTTACAATATTTTGTTAGGATGGCCATGGATATGTGAGATGCACACTGTGCCATCCACATATCACCAATGCATCAAGTTCCCATTTCATGGCTCCGAAGTTTCTATTCCTGCCACTACTAGCTATACCTGCAATATGCTCAAAGCTATTGAAACTTTCATCCCTACTAATAGTGAATCCAATGATTATCATGACAATAAGCTGAAACAAATTGAGCAGTCATTCAAACTAAAAGAAACTAGCATGGGAGAGTATCATATTGAACCAGTGTTGTCATTAACATCTCTCCCAAAGTCTCCTCGACATTATGGGAGACCCTATGAAGAAAAGAAGCCCTTCGTGCTGATACCTCAGACCAAGTATAATGGCACTTTCATCAAGGCTAAAATTCCCTTAGAGGATGAAAGTGAAAATAGATCCATTGCTACATGGCTTTACAGATAAAAGGTTCCAATAGACTTAATAGAGCAAGCTTGAGAAATCACTCCTAAGAAATATGGGCCTAGTTTTAGGCTTATGAAGCATTTTGGTTACAAGGGAACTGGCCCTATTGGGTGTAATAATAATGGCCTAATTGATCCTATCAAGGCAAAAACTCGAAGCAACAATTATACAACTGGCCTAGAATTTAAGAAGGTTCCTTTCCATTTGGGACCTAATAAATTTATACCAAAACCTAAGGGTTCTTTTGACAATGAGTCACAAGCTAAGATAGACACTCAAGAGGAACAATCTGATGATGAGGATCCCTATCCTTATCTTATTCCTCATGATCTTGCTAAATTCTTTATTGAGCCAGATGACTTTCTGCCATGTGTTAGCACTGTGGATGATACTAGTGATTCTTCTGAGGACAATATTGAGCAACCCAAAGATCATTCAGAAAAGGGAGATTCTAGTCAGTCATTATGTATTGAGTATCTATGTAAGAACCTAGATGATGAAGGCAAGTATGTCCCTATCACTATTGGGGAGTTCTATAGTCTCTTGCCATGTAGCACTAATTCTAAAGAATATGAGTTTGACTCTCTTTCAGAAGTGACTATTGATAATGACATTGACCAAGTTCATGTCTATGAAAATCAAATTGATGTGGGTGAAATGTCTAGGGTTAGGTCGGATGGGTCTAATCCAACTAGTATCCTAGAGTCTTCAATTACTAACGTTAGTTCTCAGAGGTGTTTGAACACATCTATTGATGAAGTCACTGTAGGTCTCAAATTGCTGGTCCAAGCACTTAATGACAATGTTGTGAACATAATTGAACCAGCCACTACTCTTTCACTCACACATCCTAAGCTTATAGACTAGAACCCTAATTTATCTAGTGAAGTCCCCACATTCTAGAATGACTATGCTCTCACCTGCAACCTAAATGCTATCAAACCTATAATGTCTTCCACCAATGTGTAGAGCATCAACATGACTAAGGTTGACATCAAATATCTTAGTCATACAATTAAAAAGAAAAAATGCAAAAGGTCTGATGGTGAAAACCACATTGTGGTAGTATTTAAACCCAAAAAAGTAAAAATAAAAGATGTATCCAAGGGTGAAAACCTCTCTGAGGTGCCCATAGATGAGATATTTGATGCACTTCCAAGTCACTTTTAGGAGAGATCATCAGTGTTGATAGAGCCAACACAGCTAATTAATCTAGGCATAGAAGGACATCCTCATATGATACATTTGGCATAGTCACTGTCACTTGAAGAAAAGGAAGAATTCATTGCCTTTTTCAAAGAAAAGAAGATAAATTTTGCTTGGACATAATCTGACATGCCAGGACTAGATCCTAATCTTATCATGCATCACTTTTCCATAGCACTAGGCATCAAACCAGTTAAATAGAAACTTCAAAAAATGCATCCTCACGTTGCATTGCATGTCAAAGTGGAACTAGAGAAACTTCTAAAAGCTGGTTTCAAACAAGCAATTGATTATGTTGAATGGATATCCAATATCATTTCAGTCTCCAAGCATGATAAATCTATCAAGATTTGTATTTACTTTCATGATCTCAACTTGGCATGTCCTAAAGATGACTTTTTGCTTCCTAATATTGACATGATAGTGGACATGATGGCTAGCTATGAGATGTACTCACTTATGGATGGGTTTTTTGGATACAATTAGATAAAAATTGCACCAGAAGACCAAGAGAAAATAGCTTTCACATGTGCATGGGGAACCTTTTGCTGGAATGTAATGCCATTTGGCTTGAAGAATGCTAGTGCTACATATCAAAGGGTTGTTACTACAATTTTCCATGATATGATGCATAAGACCATGGAGGACTACGTCGATGATACCTTGGTCAAAAGTTCTAAACACAATACTCATATGAAAGATTTGGGACCCATCCTAGATTGTATGGAAAAATTTATTCTTTGGCTCAATCCTAAGAAATGTGCATTTGGTGTCACATCAGGAAAGTTGCAAGGGTACATCATCTCTACAAAAGGAATTAAGGTGGATCTAGAGAAAGTACAAGCAATAATGGACATGCTACCACCTCGAAACATCAATCAGATGAGAGGAATACAAGGAAGGCTCCAATTTATTTGTAGGTTTATCTCACAGTTGGCAGATAGATTACTACCCTTCACGAAGACCTTACATAAGGGTGTAAAATTCAATTGGAGCCAGGATTGTAAGCAAAGCTTAACACAAATCAAACAATATCTTATCAATCTGCCAATCCTAATGCGTCCTATCCATGGGAAGCCTTTGCTTTTATACATTTTGGCAACTGAAACATCTTTTGGAATCCTATTGGCTCAAGAAGAAAATGACAACAAAGAAAGAGCTATTTACTACTTGAGTTAGACATTGATCTCTTATGAGAAGAACTATAACATTATTGAGAAAGCTTTCTTGGCAGTTGTCTTTGCTTCCCAGAAGTTGAGACACTACATACTTGCCCATACTATGTGACTTGTGGCTAAAATAGATCCAATGAAGTAATTTCTCAGTAAGGCAGCTCTCATAGGAAGATTGGCTAAATGAGTTATGATACTCAGTGAGTTTGACATCCAATACATTGAATGCAAGGCTATCAAGGGACAAGCAATTGCAGATCAGCTAGCCAATGCACCCATGCAAAGTCTCCTACCAATGAACATTGATTTCCCTGATGAGTCAATTCTAATACTCACACACCAAACGTGGATCATGTTCTTCGATGGGTCTTTCACACAACAAGGATCAAGTGCTAGATTACTCTTCATTACACCACAAAGATATTCATTTCCCAAAGTGTACAAAATTTTATTTCCATGTACAAACAACATTGCTGAATATGAGGCTTTGATTAATGACATGAAAATTGCAGCTGAATGGAGAGTGGATCAGTTAGACATCTTTGGTGACTCTCAGCTTGTCATCAATCAGGTTAATGATGTTTACCAAACAAAGGATGAAAAACTAATTCCTTACAAGTGCATGGTTGATGACTTGAAGAAGGATTTTGTGAACGTTACCTTCTAGCAAGTTCCATGAGCAGATAATAAAGTGGCTGATGCCATGGCTACTTTGGCCTCCCTACTATAGAGGCCTAAAGATGACCTTCGACATGAGTCCTTGGTGGAAGTGTTACTTTACCTAGCCTATGACACCCCTGATTCTAGGATGATCTATTCTATTTTAGGACAAGAATCATCCCACTACGATCACATTTATTCCTATCTTTGCAATCAAAACATTCTGGAAGGTCTGACCCGGAATGAGAAACATTACCTAATCCATAATGCTTCGAATTATGTCATTGTTGCTAATGATGTATTTAGGAGAGGTCTCAACAAAACACTCCTTAGGTATTTAGAGCCTGAAGAGTCCAAATGTGCACTAATTGACGTTCATGAGGGCATTTGCAAATCTCACTCAAATGGCTTGACACTAGCTTGCAAACTCCTTAGAGCTAGTTACTATTGGCCTAAAATGGAGCAAGAAGCTATCAAGTATGCTAGATCCTGCAAGTAGTGTCAGCTACATGGGAATCTAATCCATGCTCCAGCCAAAGAGTTGATTCCCTCTACTACAACATGGCCATTTCAACAATGGGCCTTCGACTTGGTGGGTCAGATCCACCCAACCTCTTCTAATAGACATAAGTTCATTATCACAGCTACAAATTACTTCACAAAGTGGGTAGAGGCAGTACCTCTTGCAGTTGCCAATGGAAAAATTATAGCTCTTTTTATCACAAACTACATCATCTGCAGATATGGTGTACTATCCTCAATCATTACTAACAATGGAGGACAATTCAAGAACAAAGACCTCAAGGAACTATGCAAGAAATTGAAAATCACACAACATTGGTCTTCCATTTATTACCCCCAGGGTAATGGCCAGGCTGAGGCATCCAATAAGGTGATCATCAAAATTCTTCATTGCACAGTCAGCAAATTAGGGAGAGACTGGCATCTCCAAATTAATCTAGCCTTGTGGGCATATAGGAAGCATTAGAACTCCAATGGGCATGACTCCCTTTGCTTTGGTGTAGGGAGCAGATGTTGTGCTTCCAATAGAGGTCAAGATTCCTACCTTGAGAATCTCTATGAAGGGTCTTATTACTGATGATGACTATAGGACAACTCAGCTTCAAGAGCTAGTTTTACTAGATGAATGTCAACAAGTGGCATGTGATCATCTGCGAGCATATCAACAATGAATGTCAAGAAGCTACAATAGGAGGGTCAAGTCACATGACTTCCATTTGGATGATCTCATGCTAAGAGAGAACCCTAAGAATCAATAGCAATGAGTCCAAAAAGGGAAGTTTGAACCAAACTGACTCAGTCCTTACATCATTACTATAGTATATGGATCCGATGCCTACTAGCTTTCCACAACTGAAGGAGAACTGCTCAAGGAACCTGTCAACACTCTCCACCTAAAGTGGTTTTATAGTTGATCTGATATCAGTAGCTCTTTGTACATATTTAAATGTCTTAAAAAAATCCTAAAATTTTGAAAAAGTCGTGAAAAAAATGGTTACCCTAGTGAAAACCTAGCAATAGCTGCCTTGGTAACACCAAAAAAAATTGAAAAATCAAAAATACAAAAAAAAAATCAATAAGAAGAATTTTTTTTTGAAAAAATAGAAAATTTCCATTGGTGAAAACCTGGAAACAAGCATCATGGTAGAAAAAAAGAGAATTCCTACCAAGAAGGTGAAAACCTGGTAAACAGGCACCTCTTGTTCCCAAAGAACCATCTTACAATGCATCTTTTGGCTCTCTATATAGTTGCTTTACTACTTTTCCTACCTTTCACTCATGTATCCATGGATTGAGTCTTGTCACAGCTCAAGGACATTCCCCTTTAAGTGTCACTCCTTTTGAGATTCTCCTCATAGAATCTCTTTCGTGACAGTCACTGGTCATTCTGGCCATGTCTACCTACTATCACTAGTGTCATTCCTTTCAAGATTCTCCTCATAGAATCTCTTTTGCGACAATCACCAGTCATTCTGGCTGTGTCTGCCTACTATCACCAATGTCACTCTTTTTGAGATTCTCCTCATAGAATCTCTTTCATGATAGTCACCAATCATTTTGGCTGTGTCTGCCTATTATTGCCAGTGTCACTCTTTTCAAGGTTCTCCTCATAAAATCTCTTTCAAAATAGTCACCAGTTATTTCAGTTGTGTCTGCCTAATGTTGCTTGGGTCACATCTCCAGATTCCTTTATGGAAGATCTCTTTTATGTTAGTCACCAGTCATCTTGGTTGTGTCTGTCTACTATCACTCAGTCCTCCTAGGTTCTTCACCTCAAAGATTCCTCTTTGACCTCAGTCACCAACCATTCTGACTATGTCTGCCTACTGAAGAGATTTCTTTCAAACATGTTCTTGACACTGATACTTGACATCAATCCTATAACATAGAAATGAACTCAAAATGACATACTTGTTTGGATATGCTGAGTTTTCTTCTTTTTTTTCTTTTTTTTCACTTTATCATGTCTCCTCGAGCAACTCGGTGATGTCATTTTTGACTAGAGAAGTATTGACTAGGGGCATGATCTTTTCTTTGCTTTCTATCTGTGGTTTAGTTCCAATTAATTAACATATTCCTATAAGAGGGGTGTCCACTATAAGAGCCTCCATCTCATATTGGATGGTCGGGTGTACCTCAACTCCTTTTAATAGATATGTTAATAATGTTGGTTCTTCTCCTTGCTTGTTAGAGTGAACTCTTCATGCTATCGTACATACTCATACTCATCCTGCTAAGTGAATGTATGGGTCACTATGAGTATACCTAGCACATTTTTGTCTTTGGTTATGAACGCAAGGGTTGTTTCAGACATAATACTTACTAAATACTTAGCATAAGATCAATCTCTCATGTGTTTGTTGTGTCTTCCATGCAAGCAATATTCTGGTCATCCTAGCACTCATGCTTTGATGCTTATGTTAACTTGCTACATTAAAATGGACAAATGTTCTAGTCATTCTGGCTTCTTGTGCCACAAATGCATACATTTAATCCTGACAAACCTATGACATATGTCCTATTCATACTTCCATGATTGCAAAGTCAGTGGTAATTGTAGGATGTTTAAGCTTCATTTATGTCTAGTGATGATAAACTATCGAGGCTCAGTAACTAGATCTAGGGTTGCATTTAATATAGTCTTACATCATATAATTCACTTGCATAAGCACACAATTCAATGGAAATGATGTCTCTATTCTTTGTGATGAGGGATTGGGGGTCTCTTCAAATGTATCCAGACTCTCCACGACTGTACCAACATTTGGTTTGTTTGTTCGTGCTCCTCGATGGAATACCTATCACTGTCAAGCAAAAAAATGCAACATTACATGATATTTCAGTTCATTTCCATATGCATTCCATCCATATACTCACATCATCTACTCTACATAATCATAATCACATCGCATCAAGTGAGCATGCATCCATCACATAACACATTCATCTCATTGATATCTCATGTACATCAAAGTAAAATAGACACAGACAATGACATGTACACAAGGCTACTCGGCACAAAATCTTGTATATATATATCAAAAAAATGTGTCAGTACAAAAAATGGGTGCTACTCAAGTGCTATCAATCAAAATCATACAAAATGGTGCTAGCACACCAATGGATACATAGCCAAAATCAAAATTGGGGATCAAAGTAATCAAGAGCTAACTGTGGCCTATGCCATCACCCCCTAAAATTGGAGGAGGGGGAGGAGGTGGCATATTTGGTCTCATTGGAGGACGAGCACCCCCAAAATCTTGGGCATATTGGAAAAATTGAGGAACTAGTTGAGCCTCATCGGGCACAATTGTACAGTATGCTAAGAAATAATAAGCAGCTTGGGCCATCTGCAATCTGACCTCATCTTGCAGCATCTTTTCCATTCACTTGGTTGTTTGTACCTGCTCCCATAGTCTCGGGATCTCCTAATCTCACTCAGCTAGCTGTGCATCCCTCACCACCACTGTAATTTGTAACTCTCTGATTTTTTGGGAAGCCTGCTAGATCTGCTCCCTCTATCATCAAAACACCTCTGGGGATCCTATGGTAGGCTACTCCTACATCTCTACATCTTGTCATCAAGCATCTCAAGTGCCTACTCAGTGGGTTCCTGCTCCACCCTTAGCCTATGTCACTGTCTCTGCCATCCACTACTACTCTCAGCCTCTAGATATAATCCCATCTGCCATGTAGGGATCTCTACTTGCCTAACCCTCTGCCTCACCTTTGGTAGTGGGTCCAATGGTACCTACTACTATGGAGCTTGTTATGGGGGAGCCTACTGCTACTCTATTGGTGCCTGCTATGGGCCTAGCCCTACTCCCCCCAAGTGATCTATAAATTGTGGGATGGGGTGACTGATAAGATATGCCTGATATGATGCCATCACCCTTGCATTGGCTACCTTTGGATGGTAGTCCCACTGTGTCACAACTAGGTTGCGCACATCAATCATTGATCACCCTGCATCTAGCCTCACTAGCCATCCCCATGTTAGATCATTTGTGACTCACACATAGGCACAAAACTCCTAGGAGATTTCCTGCTACCTCCCATACTACCTCCATACTCAACTGATGGCCAACCGCTCAATGATCTATGTAGTCCTGCCTACTAG
The DNA here is from genome assembly GCA_028749045.1 of Cupressus sempervirens. NCBI lineage: Eukaryota > Viridiplantae > Streptophyta > Pinopsida > Cupressales > Cupressaceae > Cupressus > Cupressus sempervirens. The sequence continues at coordinate 476,141,891 of CM053783.1, read as the reverse complement.
CGACCGTGAGCTAAACATCCAGTTGAGCTCCTTAGGAGCATCATCCCACTCCTTGATCTCTCACCAGGGCCACCATACGATAGAGACTAGGTCATCGTGATGTGCCCTCCACTACTCTGTCTTACCTAGGCCTGCCTGTGTAATATGTCCTCTATATCTACAAATATATGGCTCTACAGGCTCTTGGGCATCCTCAAAAATTGGTTGTGTGACTAGCAGTTGCTCCCATGCCTATACCTGTAACACATACACACCAGCAGTCATACTCTTCTACTCGTGGTACACTATCTCATGCATCTCGTAGAACATATGGATGAGCATGCACTAGCCCCATCCGAATCTCTCTGGTGCATCCAACATCCTTTGTAACATGATCACCCATCTAAAATCTAGTCCATGCTACCCTCTATTAGGTACCAAGAAGCAGCTGATGAATATGACCAAAACTGCGGCTAATCTATGTGTCTACCCATATGTGTGGACAAGCTCATCCCAGGTGATGGCTCGTCCAATCACTAACTGTCTCCCAAAAAAGGTACACAACACCTCTATACCTGTCCGGGGCACTGTTTCATATGATACCCTTGGCCCATGAAATGGTATGTCTAGGATCCTATATATGACCTCGGGAGTCATAGTCATCTCTCCCTGAGGAAGGTGGAAGGTGTTTGTTTTCAAATGAAAACACTATACCAATGTAGTCAACAGGACATGATTCACTAGCAATGTTGGGATCCAACATAGATAAGTCAGTCCCAATCTATCTATATGAGCCATGTCCTCTACATCTAGGCTTCGCAACAAATCCCCATACGGTGGATAGTGGGATCTAAATGAAACATCACCAAAGACCTCCTACACACATGAACAAACAATAATGACAAGAAAATGGTCAGTACTGGATCAAAAGATTAGAATGATGAAGAAATGAATACGAAGGTCATGCTAAAAATGTAAAAAAATGCAATTTTTAATCATACTGTTGTCATAGGTTTTCATGCGAAAATGTATTTCCTCGCATGAGAAAACATGTTCTCATCTAAAAAAATTCAAGTTCATGCACAAGCTCAAATCCCTGCGCAAAGAGAGTCTCTCTTGCACGAAGAAACAATATTTCGCGCGAAGAGAGACAGTCTTGCGCAAAAGACAACTATCTATGTGAAATTCTAACTTTATATGTGTCAGAAATGGGTATCTCCTATGCAAGAATCCCCAATGACACATGCGAAGATATGTTAGGTTGGAAAATCTTCGCATAAGAAGAGAGAGCCTTCACACAAGAAAGGACAGTCTCGTGTGAAGACCGATGTTGATGACCTAAAAACATGCTAAAAGTATAATAAATGATCTCAAAATGAGTGAAATTGAAAGTACAAAGGATGGTTATCAATCACTCATTTGTGGTCCATAGTCTTTTGGCTAGCTATGTCATCAAGAGCGCTTGAAACAATGATACCTCACATTCACTGCCATACCCCTCTCAGAGCTCAATTCACTAAAAGACAAAATGCACAAATGAATTAAAAATGACCCCTTGGGAAAAGTACTTTAATTTGCGTGAAAGTTACCCATGGCTAATTTGACAGTTCTAAATCTATTTTCAAGATCTAATTTGAAATCTAACACACCTCAATGCCTCAAAAAATGTGTTTTAAAATTTTGGGGATTGACGTGATCGAACGCTTGTGCACTCTAAATTTTTCTAATATTTTGGGATACCTGGAATTCTTTCAACTCAAAATTCTTCATATTTTCAAAATCCATTTTGGAAATAATCAACTCAAGTCAACTATGGTCAAATTTGGTCAACTTTTGGTCAAACTTGGTCTTTTGGACCTTCAAATCACTGCAAATTGACTCTAAATTCTCTTATGATCATTCTAATCTCTTCTATATTTTGCTAAACCTTGTATTTCTTTTGTATCTTATATCATACTCTTTACATCATATTTTTGGTGTGTGATCTTTTGATTTCGCTCCCGAGGAGGTAGGATAATTACATCATTGAACTTGAAATCAAAATCGATCTAAATCTTCATTGCTCAGGGCATTTTGTCCCTATCTTATGTCCTCATCACTTGGGGCATCTCATTACTAGGGGCATCTCCTTCTCCTCTATCTAGCATCTTTGACATATATCTCATCTTTCTATTAGCTTATAGTATCACTCTCAAGTATCTAGACGTTCTATTTGTATCCTTAAAGATTAAGCTCCATTCTGGGGATAGTCTTTTAAATGCTTATCAAATCTTAGGTATTTAGGTGTTCTATCTAGATCCTTAAAGATTAAGCTCCGTTCTGGAGATAATCTTTTAAATGCTTATCACTCTCAGTTATCTAGACGTTCTATTTGGATCCTTAAAGATTAAGCTCCGTTTTGGGGATAGTCTTTTAAATACTTATCAAATCTTAGGTATCTAGGTGTTCTATTTGGATTCTTAAAGATTAAGCTCCATTCTGGGGATAATCTTTTAAATGCTTATCAATTCAGGTATCTAGGTGTTTTATCTGGATCCTTAAAGGTTAAAGTTTGTTCTAAAGGAAATCTTTAAAATGCTTATCAATTTAGGTATCTAGGTGTTCTTCTTGGATTCCTTAGGATCAAGCTCCATTCTAGAGATGGTTCTTAAAAGCTTATCAATTGGTCTCTATATCATCAACTTTGGAACCAATCTCATCTTTGCATCATGCTTTCTGATTTTCTTTGAATTGAATGTGATGCTCACACATTCAAAGAGGGGAAAATGTAATACTCCAAAATTGGCTAATTGCCATTATACCAATTCTGGTCTATTTGATCAGTTCTAAAGTCCTATTTAATTAGGCAATTCTTATTCTGATTGTTGCTACTTGACTTAATTGTCAGGTGCAGAAAACCCTAATCTGCATTCATCATGCTTATTATTTAATTACTATAGTATTTACTCATATTAGTCACATTAAAACCTATTTGATTTAAATTTAATTTAATCTAAAATATTTATACTTTATTAAATTAAATTATCACCTAAGGCTAATATACTAAGAGGTTAAATTTATTTAATTTAATAAATATACTTATTCTAATCAATTGAATAAAATTATTTAATTGAATGGAAAAGGTATTTATGAGGTCATAGCTCATTTTATTAAATTAAATATCTTTCTTCAGTTCAAAATGGAAATTGCTAGTTAACTATTGCTCAAATTAGAAGTGATTCAAATCACTTGCTCTCACACTAGAGTCTATCCGAGTTAAGTATTTCTTGCACTCAAGATCTGAGGTAGTTAACTCCATCTAGATTTGGAATCCTCTACTATGACTAAAATTGTGCTTCAATTCTGACCGTCGATTCGAGTTGATCTCACCCGTTGATGGATTCTAGGAATTCTATTTAAGGGACTCATAATTCCTCATTAAGGGGGTTGAATGGAATTGATATCAAATTGTTGTTGAAATTCATACTCACTTAGCTCATATATTTAGACACATTTACATTCCTAGCTTAATCTCATTTAGTTTAAATATGCATATGCTTAATCTAGTTTCTTTTACATGTTTTTAGATTAAGCACATATCTCATTTTAGATTACATTGCATTCTCACATAGATCAGCTGCATATCAAATCCTTCATTCTTAGAGGGTCTGGTTGTGTAAATCTCATCTCCGAGGATATTAAACAGGCAAAATTCCTTTAGATAGGAGGCAATAGGTCATGTTGTCGAGCATTCTGGATGAACAATTCAATGTTCATTTTAGGATGATTTCATAGGTAATGACCACATTGAAGTGTGTGTGAGGTTCAGAGGCTCGCATTTCATACATACAATGGTTTAGAGTAAACTAAGTGATTCTAGATTAGTATAATTTATTGTATGATAGTTTTTTAAAAAAGGTAGGTGATACTTTCAAGAAATGTGATACTTTGTAGAAGGTTGTATGACAATTATAAGATATGAGGGCAACAGACTTTGTTAAGTAGGGTGATACTTCTAGCAAATAGAAGTATGATGCAATATTTCTCTAAACATCCATGTGATAAAAGTTTAGAAAACTCTATAACATGTGACTTAAAGACTAAAATGTATATGTTTCAAATCAATTTTGAGGTGTTTTTAGGCCAGAATGTAGTTGTGATAGAGCAATACTTTAGTTTGCAATAGTAGATAAAAAGTTTTAAAAATAATTGGGAATACAAACATATGTCTCAAATAGTTGAACAAGGGACAAAGCAACCTTTTCAACACAAGAAATTGTGATATCTCAAAAATAAAACCCTATGAATGCTAAAGTCATGTGTATGTTCCAAATGTTTTCATGGGTCTAGCACATCTAAAACCATGCCAAGAAAAAGTACCTAAAGGTCACAACTTATCCCATACTTGATGTTCCTTTACATTACACAAAGTGGTTTTCCACAATTGATGTTGGATTTATCATGGAGGTGTCATTGGCACAACAAAAGAGACACAAATAATGAGTATAAAATCTTGGGGTGATCTGGGTAGTCCACTAGGATTGATCCTTGTGCCAAGATGTTAAGCGGATTATAAAGGTAGCTTCTAATCCTAAGGTTTTTAGAAAGGGTCCCATTTGCAACACCCCTCTTACACTTGATAATAGGACACCTTGGCAAAGACAAGTAATGGACCTCGAAGCCACAAGAGTACCTTAAGCATTTCCACTTAGTGTTTTCCTCATGGTCACAATCCCACGAGTACTTCCACTAAATGAGGATAAGTGTTATGCCCCCCAAGGCTTTGGCCTTTGTCAAGGGGTTTATGATTATAGTGGTTCAAGTTAGTTGGGTTGTGCTCATTCCTACTTTGGATCATTCCTATTGATTCTTTTCACCAATAATAGGCCCTATAAAGGAGATATCTCACTAGGAGATAGATAGAATGGATCCACACCAAAGAGGTCAAGATTTTTTATTCACCCAAAGGGTAAATAGAACACTCTTTTATTCTTAGTGCTTCCCCCAAACATGCAAGAAGATTAATTAAGACCACTAAAAAGTGGAATACACCACTCACTTTTGAGACTCAATGAAGGGTCAATATTTCTAATTCACCACAAGGGTGAAGAGCATATTGTCCTACCAACAAACAAACCTACTTACAACTTTTATGTTCCTAAGAAATAAAATAACTACTATATGTTGCACATAGAAAATAAATTTCAAGCACACTTGGTTTATTTTTGCTTTTCTTGGGCAGCCCTATAGAAATATTGGTAGCCATTTTAGCAAAATGTCATTGAAATGTATTCTTTCAATGAGAAATTTAGCAACAACTTAGGAAACCCTACAAAAAAAACACATTAGTACATCAAATGGGTTAGCCAAATATAATAAACCTGTAAAAAGCCTATTGGTCAGATAGTAAATAACCAAAAAACCTAAAAATAAGATGCTTCAAGAACTCAAAATGCTAGTAAAAAATTGAAATAGATGTTTGTTCCAAACCAGTCGATATTTTCTACTGTAAAAACATTGTACAACACTTCCTAGTATAGCCAAGAAATAGAATCATCCTAGGCGATACTCTATGTCAAAAGGTGTGATATTTCTCACAATAGTCATGCGAAAAAATTTAACTGTTCGTGTGATGCTTTTAACTAGTAAAGTATCACACAATAGTTGTAGAAACTATGATATGATATTGGAAAAGTATTGTACAATATTTTTCTCTAAAAAATAAATAATGAATGGAATAGTGAGAAAAAAATAAAAAAAGAGGACAAAACTAAGTTTTTATGCCCCACAATGGGTGCGAAAAATGTACACACAAAAATATCCACTTCTCTAGATCCTTCTATCCAAGGTATTTCATGGATTGAGAGCCTCAAATACTAACATAGAGCTCCCTTGTAACAACATGCAAAGGAATTCAAATAGAAGTAAAATGGCTCTTAGTTGAGCCTAAGAATGCATCCCCTTAGTCTATGTACAAAAAATGTCACACTTCTATAAACCATTATACTTGAGAATACCCATGGAAGAGAGAATCTCAAGAGATAGCTTATAGCTTTCTATCTATGATATGCAAAGGTGGAAATATAGGTATGATAGATCTCAAATGAACCAAGGTATGCAACCCTTGAAAGGTGCACCATATAATGAGAGATTCAAAAAGTAGAGGCAAGATTGCCAATATCCAAGAATCTAGAATAAAATGAAATGCAAACACAAGCTATTCTAAATGAAATGCAAGCTAATAGAGAAGGTTACAAAACCTCCAACTTAAGCTATGTGATCTAAGCTATAACATAAAAGAAATCCAAGAAAATAATTCCATAATGCAAGTATAATGAGAGCTAAGCTAAAAATTCAAGAGTGCAAGAATGCTTCAAGTCCTACGAAGCTCCAAAATCACCAAGGAAACCTACAACATAATGTTAGAATGAGATACTTAGAATTAGAGAATGAAGAGAGAGCCCTCCCTTTTTAAAGAAAAATGAATGGTTGAGATTAAAAGGAAAAAGAGGCATAATCAAGGGAGGAGAATGCATCTTAAATGATCCATGTGCACAAGCATCTCTACCAATCACAATCAATAGTTGACTTTTGAGAGGGTTTGAAATGTGTGGAGGAAAATTAAAGTTATTTTTAAAATAAAATATTCCTCTCACATAGAAAGTTGTGCATTCATGTGTAGACAAAAAAGCCTTTTCTTTTATTTTTAAAATAGGAATAATGCTTTATGTGTGCACACTAAGGATGAGTGCGAAGTGGGGCTTTTATTTAATTAAAAGGGAGCAAGTTATTTTAATTAAATGGGAACTTAGGATGCAATGTTAAAACCATAGGTTATACTTGAATAAATAGATTTTTGATGATTTGATCAAAGATAAGCAATGGATAAATTATGCAAAAATTCTAGAAAGGGGGCTAATAGTCTAATGACCATTTTTGGGTGATTACATTTTCCCCTCTTTGATTAATGTATGATCGATCTGGGAACACATTACATCAAAGAATGAAGAAACCAAATGAGTAGCAGAGATATCTGACTCCAAGAACGAAGTTCAAAGAGCAATAGAAAATCTTGAATGCACAACTTGTTAGCAGTAGTACTGAACATTAGGAAAGAGATAAACAATATCAATACTCAAGATGAGAACTAATATGTCAAATGAAGTAGCCAAAACAAGTAGATAGATCTAGAGCAAATGGAAAGGTCAAGAATATGCTCCTAAGAAAAAGATAGCCATAGAAAAGCAATTTGCAACAATGATGGAATATTCATGTCCCCTTAGGATCAAATAGAAAATGAGATAGCGGAGATGCAAAAATGATCTAGATATGATCAAATCAAGATTAAAAAAATTCTACAATGATAGATAAGAAATTAAAACCAAAGAGTAACCAAAAAGTGATGAAGATATGCCCCAATATGACTAAGGTTGACCAAGATAGATAAAACATCAAAATTAGGTCAAAAGATGAAGAAAAATGAAATGAAATGGAATAAGAAAGAAGAGGTGAAGAGAGAAGAAACGGTGAAGATATGAAAAAATGAAGAATGCACCAATAAGATTCAAAGATTAAGCCTTAGAAAGTCAGACAACTATAGAGAAGGAGGAATTTTGAAAGACAAACTTGACCATCAAGATGAACCCAAATTTCAATTTCAATCTCGAAAATGAATCTAGGATGTCAAAATTAGGTCAAAATATGGTCAAAAGGTTATATATATGTGATGATAGGATAGCAAAGAGATGAGGAAAAAGCTAAGAGATAATGACAAGGTATGATCACCAAGAAGAAAGAGAAGACAAACATAGTTAGCTAACATGTCCATGAAAGATAAAGGAGACTCTCTTAACATTCAAATCTTCAAAGCTAAGCTAAAATGAACCCTAAAATGCCAGCAAGTATGGAACAGGTGTAATTTCAAGGGTTATATAGATAGGTCCTAGTTTTATCATCGAGCCTTATTAAGGACAAAAAAATATCATACAGTCATCACTAGTATGACTATGAGGATATGAATATGATCTATATTAGATAGAAATGTGGGAACCCAACCTACACATCAAAGACATAAAGGTCAAGATGACTAGTACAGTTAGATTCCCTAAATTTAGTGTAGCAAGATTATGCTTGCATTGAGACACAAAATGTCGAGATGGTCATAAGCACGCACTTGCAAAAAATAGACAAGGATGATACATTGTTGATCCTAAATGTCAAGTGGGAGAAGAAAGATTCTCAAGACACTTGAGATTTGGAAAATACACCCATGGGAAGAAATAAAAAGAAAACATGCCCCATTCCCCCAATCTTCCAGTCCATGACATCCTCAAGAGACTATTAGGGAGGGAAAATTCAACAAAGAAATTGTCATAGACAACACACAAAGGAAACAAAGCCAACAATTCTCACCTAATTTTAGTTTGTGTGTATGTTTAAGTCACATGTTTGTCTCTTTAGGACTCAAGTCTTCTAGTGAGAAGTATCGCAACATCCTAGACTATAGCCAAAGTATCTGATAAGTGTTGAGAAACACTTGATGTCAAGGGGAACTATTTAAAAACATTATTTAGTGAGCTTCTAAAGAAACACAAATGTAACAAGGAGACCCTAATAAGCCATGTAGTTTGTGCCTCCAAGACCTAGAAAAGAATTAGTTCCAAGTTAGGTAAGGATAAACAAGATGAATGGTGTATGAGCGCAAAGCGAGATAGAGATAAACATAAGTGCAAGGGTCTCAAGTAGCATTTTTTCCCATTTTTTCACCACTTGGTAGCATTTTTTTCAGGATGTTTTATGATATTTTTTTGTATTTTTTGAGATTTTTTATTTTTTTGGTGATACATCAAAGTTCCTATTGTAAGGTTTTCACTAAGATGATCATTTTTTCAGGACATTTTCTATTTTTTTAGGATTTTTCAGCATCAAATATTATTTTTTTGGATTTCTTAGAATGATTCATAGATCACTAGTTCTCAAGAAAGATGACATCATTTGTCCCAATGTATAGAAAAGTGTAGGAAATGATGGAGCAACAAGTTGGTGGATAAGTAGAGATGGAAAAGAAAGGATGAATGAAGCAAGTGAAAGAGATCCTTAAGGACTAGCTCCTCAAGAGTACCCAAGATAGGAAAGATAGCCATATGAAGCATGTTTGGGACAAGCCAAGAAATCCAATAAAGGATATAGAATGTAGGATAAGTAGTTGAAGCCAATAAGAGAGATAGCATATAGGATAAGCAATGGAATCCAATAAGAAAGATAGCATAAAAGTGTGTAATCTAAAAGAGTACACATGTCAAGAGGCTTATTAGAACCATATTTTTCTTTATTGTGATCAAGACAAAGGGGTCAATTTGATAGGATAGTGATAGGATAGAGTAATAAGAATGAAGGTTAGTATGTAGGATATGAGTGGATGATCAAGCACAATAGAGAAGCTAGTGGATAAGACTGCCAATAAGCAAGGATAACTCAACATTGTAAAGATAAAAGAAAGAAGAGGGAATGGATAGATTATGGAAGAATTATGCATGATGCCTATTTGCCAGGTTTTCATCATGGTACTTATCCAAGGTGCCACAAGAAGTGGTTTTCATCATAGAATAAATTTATTTCTCTTCACTTTTGCTACCAAGGCGCTTGTTTATCAAGTTTTTGCCAAGGCACTTTTTTCATTTTTTTCACTTTTTTTTTTCTATTTTTAAATTTTTTAAAGAAATATTTTAAGTGTTTTTCAATTTGAATAGTTCTCCTATTAGAAGGATAAGTTGTGATAAGCCAAGACCATAGAAATTTATGGTGAATGATGTTGACAAGGTAATGGAAAGGAGATGATAGTAGGAAGAGTATATGGAGGATAAGAGTTCATGCCTTGCAAAGCTATAAGGAGTATGGATAGAACATAAGTATAGTCTTGAAAGGATTGCATAAGGGTAGGTGAAAAAGTGGGTAAGATAAACATCAACATACACCTTAAAGGATTATTAAATGATGGAGTAATATTGGAGGAAATAGCTTGAGGTTTAGATGTTAGTTGATATAAGAGATTTGGAAAAAAAGTGGAGTGGAAGGCTTTGGAAAAAAAATTGGAAGATTTTTTGAAGAAAATGGAATGGAAACCTTTGGAAGCTTGAATGTCAACTTTGATTTGTTTTCAATATTCAAGTCTTTCAAGAGAGACTTGGGAATCCATATAGCTTTTGATTTTTCTTTTTCTTTGGATGGTTTAGAATGCATATCTTTAGTGATGGATTTAGGAACCCATATTTTCTTTGATTTCCCTTTTTGGTTAGAAGACATTTGTGGTCTTTTGAATGTTTTTTCTTTCTTTTCATTCACATGTCAAATAGATGATACATAGTGATCTTCATTTGTAACTAAATTCTTGTGTTTGTTCTTAAGTTGATCATCTAAATTGTTTTCAAAAGACTTGGGATTTGCAGATGAATAAGCCTAATATAAATGGTTTGTATGGATAGATGGATGGAAATTATTCAAGGATGAGTATATTTGTTGATCATGAGGCATAATGGGAGAGCTAGGAGTGTAAATGTAGGAGATGAAAGAACATACGACCCCAATATGGAAGGAAGGTTTGAAGGTTTTATCTTTGATGAATAAGGACCAAGGATAGATTTAGGAGATACAAAGGGATAATGAATAGGGATATCACCATCTTTACAATAAGCAACATGGCCAAGGCCATCAATAGACTCTTGAGTATCTTTGATAGGATCTTTTGAATCTTGAGTATAATTTTGAAGTGGATATGGAGAAGTAGAATAAGAGGGGATACTTTGGTCTTGAAATTTTTATTTGGATAGCATAGGCATAGTGAGTTCCTCAAAATTTTTAGTAAGCTCAATGGAACTAGTGGAAGTGGTGTCTTCATCATACTTAGGAGGTGGGTAAGAGATAGGATTTGGAGGGGGAAAATCTTGAAGGAGATGAAAGAGTGCTTGATCTTGATCTTTCTTGAAATTTATAGCTTTTATTTCTTAGAGTCCTCTTGACATGGAGCCACTTATAAGGAAGAGGGAGAATGTGAGATTTGCATGATAAAATATTGAAGAGGTAATGAAGGACTAGCTAACGTAGGTATAGTAGGAATAGCATTGTGTGAAGGTTGAGGATCTATAATCTTAGTAGCATGGAAAAGGTTTCTAGCCAAATACAAATTAACTTGAGTTTATTTTAGAGTTATCCCTTGAGGATAGACATAGACAAAATTGAAAAGCATTAGGTTCTTTATTTGATAGAAGCATTTTATAAAGCTTTGAAGTTTTGGGAAGTTCACACATGTTGGAAGAAGTGAAGGTGTTGGGAAGACCATCACTAGATATAGGTTCATCAATATGATCTTGTTCAAGAGAAGTGTCCTTACCACATGAAACATAGAGGTATCAACAATCCCATCATCAATAAGATCTTGGATTTTATGTTTCATCTCAATGCAATCTTCAATTTTCTTACCTTTATTTCTATGATAATTAAAAAAGTGATTATCTCTCCACCATGGAGGTTTTATTTTAGGTTCATAAGGTCTAGAGTTGTCTGCTAATTTCATGAACTCAATATCAAGAAGTGTTTGCAAGATGACATCATAAGAATCTTCCAAGGGAGTCAAAGTTATCTCAAGAGTATGTTGAGGATCTTCTTTTTGTTCATCAAGTGAATAGTATGCGTACATGCCTTCATAATATTGGTCAAAGATAGGATTGTCATGAAATTTTGGCATATCATCCAAGGAGGTTTTACTTGCTAGCTCTCTAAAGAAATCTTTATATCCAATAGATGAAGACAATTGATGTCTTGGGGTAGATCATGTAGACCTAGAAGAAGATAATCCATGTGTATATTGAGAGCTTAAGGGAAGCTTATGTGATGATTCCATTCCTTCCTCTAACCTTTTCTCAATTTTAGACTTTATTTCTATCATATGCCTAGTGAGATGAAGGTAAGCAAGATTGTTTTTTTTTTCTAGTTCTTTGTATCAAGTGTATAGGTCTTGAAACTCTTTAGTGGCATGGAAGAACTCACGATCATCTAAACTTGGTTGCATTTTGGTAGCACAAGGTTTGAAACTACTAGTCATAGGTAGGAAATTAACCATGAAGAAGACTAGAGGAAGCTAATAAGGTGACACAAGATAACTTGATGTTCAAACTAGAGAGGTGGAGCATTCACTTTCCAAAATAGTAAATAAATAATAAAGTAACTTGTCAAGAAAGTGTCCAAGAAACTTATGACACCAATGAATAAAGTTAAGAGCTAGGCAAGACACCCAAATAGCCAAGTAGATAGATAAGCAAAAACAAGTGAACAAATTTCCCAATCAAAGAGTGTAGTCGAGAGATCAAGGTAAACTTTTAGCAAAAGAGGGTCCTAGCAAGTAGACATAGATCGAGAAGGTGGAAAAGACCGAGAGTGATAAGACCAAAGAGCCATTTTAAGTATGTCAAGAACTAGAGACATAGCAAATCAAAGTCAAATGACAAAACTCCCCTTAGTAAGAAAAATAAGAAAATGTGTGCACTTGATGTTTTGACTTGTTTGACAAAGTTTGACAATATTTGATAGCATAGAAAGTTTGATGTTCAAAAGAAAGTTTTTTTTAAGAAAGATAGTGACACATGGAGTAGCCTTCAAAAAATCAAAAAAGGGACAAAGCAACCTTGCATGATATAAGCATATGTGAGGTCTAAAAAGGAAAACCCTATAACTACCATCATGTGTATGTTCAAAATATTTCCACAGGTCTAGCACATTCAAGGAAACATCAAGCAATATCTACCTAAAGGGCATGGTTCATTACTCAATACCTTGGCCTACAACTTGGTGCTCCCTTTCCTCACACAAAGTGGTTACCCACAATAGATATTGTCTATTTCATAGATAGGTTACCCACATCTAAAGGAACACATGTGCTGAGTCAAATCTTGGGGTGATCTAGGTAGTCCACTAGGATCGATCCTTGCACTAAGATATTGAGTGAAAAATAGGGTGACCTCTAATCCTAAGGTGTCTATTAAGGGATTTTATTCATAGAAATCATCTTGCTCTTGATACAAGCTTATCATATGGCAAGTAAAGGACCTCATGGCCACAAGAGTACCTTAAGCATTCTCACCTAGTGATTTTCTCATGGTCACAATCTCATAAGTACTTCTACTAGATGAAGATAAGTACTATGTCTACCAAGGTTTTGTGCCCTTGATAGCCTTGAGCTTATAGTGGGTTGGAAGAATTGGGTTTGCTTGTCCCCACTTGGGTCATTCCTCTTGATCTCTCAAGAGCAAACCCGCTAAAGGATTCTAGATTAAACAAAGATGAGTAACAAGAAGAACCAAGGATACAAGGGTTTGCACCAATGCAATCTAAGATCTTAATGCTTCCTCGAGACATGCCAAGAAATTTGATGTACCCCTTACTCCACCTTGGCATATCAAATGAGTCAAGTTTTTTGATTCACCTAAAGGTGAAGAGCATACTCTACTACTAAGTGACAAGCTTTAGTAAAGAAATTAATTATGTGCCTATGCAAAAATTTAATATAACTTAAACTAGGAAAGAAAAATAGACACATGAAAGCATGAAATGAAAATGATTTTTTCTTTGTTTTTTAGCTAGGGCAGCCCTACAAATAAATGTTAGTAGCCCTTTTATCTTTGGCAAGTGTTCTTTTGTTTTGTTTTGACAAGCAAGTGTGTAACCCCTACAAAACAATAAGGTTAGGGATTCAAAAATAAGTAAGACCTACAACACAAAGTTGTTAGTTGCCTCAAAAATCCAAGTTGTCTTCCAATCAAGCATATGCAAAAAAAGTCCAAACTAATCATAAATGCTCTCTTTTTTATTTGTTTTTTACCTAATCAATAAGATCTGATTTGTTTGTTATTATTTTAGCTCCAAAAACAAAAATGAAAAGAAGAGACCCCTTCTAAAAACTAAAGAGCTTTCCAAAAATATAATAAATTTAGCAATATCTCTTAATTTGTACCCTAGGGAGGTCCATTTTCCCAAAATAGACTATTTTTTAAAAAATTTGAGTTATTAAGCTCTAATATGGCTTCTAAATTCAAAAAACAAAGAACTAATATAATTGAAAGACCTTTCCAAAAATGTAATTTTTTTTGAAAATTCATTGATTTGTGACTAGAAATTATTTTTTATGTAAAACAAAGAAACAATTATAACATGTGTAAATCAACTCAAAATAATCTAAACATTAGATTGAGACTTCTCGGATGCATCACCAACATGCAAAAAAAAAAAAAATCCAAACACCAAGCAATGTGAAAATATGATCAAATCTTTGAAAAAATAGGGTTTTGGCCTTCAAACTAATATGCACTAGGGTTAACCTTAAAAATTTCCAAAGTGAGAAACCTAAAAACTCACTTGATTAGATCAAATAAACTGTAAAAAAAACTAGAAATGAGAATGCAATTGAAATGCAAGAAAGAAAATGGAGCTAGAAATTTGGTTCTAGCCCCATGGTGGGTGCCAAAAATGTGTGTACAAAAAGTGTCACACTTCTATAAATCATTATACTTGAGAATAACCATGGAAGAGAGAATCTCAAGAGGTGGCTTACATCTCTCTATCTATGATGTGAAAAGGTGAAAAATATAAGTATGGTGGCTCTCAAATGAACCAAGCTATGCAACCCTTGCAAGGTGCACCATACAATGAGAGATTCAAAGAGTAGAGGCAAGAGTGTCATTATCCAAGAATATAGAATAAAATGAAATGCAAAAGCAAACTAACAAGGAGAGTTACAAAACCTCCAACTTAAGCTATGTGATCTAAGCTAGAGCATAAAAGAAATCTAAGAAAACAATACTATAATGCAAATGCAAGAGTGCAAGAGTGCTTCAAATCCTTCAAAGCTCCAAAGTTACCAATAAAACCTATAGCATAAGGTTAGCATGAGAGGCATAGAATTAGAGAATGAAGAGAGAGCCCTCCCTTTTTAAAGAAAAATGGATGGTTGAGATTAAAAGGAAAAAGAGGCATAATCAAGGGAGGAGAATGTATCTCAGATGATCCATGTGCACAAGCATCTCTACCAGTGATAATCAATAGTTGAGTTTTGAGAGGGTTTGAAATGTACAGAGGAGAAATAAAGTTATTTTAAAAATAAAATATTCCTCTCACATAGAAAGTTGTGCATTCATGTGTAGACAAAAATCTCTTTCCTTTAATTTTAAAAATAGGAATAATGCTTTATGTGTCCACACTTAGGATAAGTGGAAAGTGGGGCTTTTTATTTAATTAAAAGAGAGAAAGTTATTTTAATCAAATGAGAACTTAGGATATAGTGGTCAAACCATAGGTTATAATTGAATAAATATATTTTTGATGATTTGATCAAAGATAAGCAATGGATAAATTATGCAAAAATGCTAGAAAGGGGGCTAATATTCTAGATGACCATTTTTTGGTGATTACACTTAGAAGTACACCAAAAAATGGGAGATTATAAGACAAGAGAAAGGATGCCAGTGTCTAAGAACTACCATGAGATGCTATGCAAAAATGTAACTAAGCTGTATGAAATGCAAGGAATACAAGCTAACTAGCAAGATGAGAGTGTTACAATCCTTTCAATTAAACTAGAAGTGTTATTCTAATGCATAAAATAAGCTATATTAATGCAATATGAGATTAAACTAATATGTTATGCAAAAATGAGAGTGATGCTACAAGATCTTCCAAAGCTCCAAGAGTACCTATAGAAAAATATGTAGCATAACAATAGTACAAAAAAAGTGGATCCTTAGATGAAAAGAGAGCTATCCCTTTTAAATAAGTATGAATAGTAGAGATCATGAGACAATAAGATATAATCAAGGGAGGGGACTTGACTTTTTCATTATCCATGTGTACAATCATTTATACCAATCACAAAGAGGTGATTTTTGTATCTCCTTGTGAGACAAAACACTTTTCTTTTATTTTTAAAATGGGAAAATGATTTTATGTGTGCAACTTAAGATAAGAGATGAATGGGGTCTTTTATTTAATTAAAGTGGGGACATGTTCCTTTTAATTAATAAGAACTCAGGATATAGTGGTCAAACTATAGGATAAAATCAAATAAATTGATTTTTAAAGATTTGATCAAGATAAGTGATTTAATAATTTTAGCAAAAATGCTTAGAAGGGGGCTAATAGTCTAGATGACCATTTTGGGGGTGATTACAATGATCGACCAACTCTGCCAAATCAATGACTAAGTGTTTGACACTAATAGAAAAAAAACTATAGGGATCAACAATCTCCCACTTTGACATTATTGGAAAAAACACTTTGTCACCATTCAACATTACATCCGAAAACTAAAAATAGTACTCCCTCTTAGACTATAACTCAGTCTTCATTAAGACTTCAATGTGTACAACATACATACATGACTTTTACATACTCTATCTACAAAAATGTTCAAAGAATAATACTTGTATCTTCTTGACATATTTTTCTCATACATATATATATTTCCCCTTATTTTTGTCACTTATTGTTGCTAGGGTGGAGGGGTCAAACCATACTTATTCAAAAATGGTTTGTGAAGATGGATTATCATGGCTAGTACATGATCCCATCCATTTCTAACTAATTTGAGCAATTGAATCTTGATCTCTAGCATGGTGACTAGATCAATTAAACTTTTTGTCATTGACAGATTTAGATCTCTTTGTGCTACCTCCTTGGTTGTTATAAACTCTCTCTACATAACCTCTAAATGAGGTAACAATATTGTCTTAATAGAGATAAGATTAGAACTTATTCTTCCATCATTAGGCACTAGCATGGCTAATTTCCCTTGGGAAACCTTTAATTTATTACAATATTTTAAACTAGAACTTGGGTCCATGTTTAATGAATGTACTGATGCTTTCAAATCTCATTGTTGTCTATCAATGAAACCTTGATTCTTCTTTGTAAAGAATTCAACATCACACAATTTTTTGTACAAAGAATGAATGTTCTTTATAACATCTTCTAAAATATTGATTAGACTTGATAAATGTACTTTCCTTATTGAAATTTTAGTAGAGACATTTTCAATGACTTTCTTCTCAAATTTTATGGAACTCCACTCCATCAACTTTTCACTTGCATCTACATTATCTTTATTTATCTTCTCAACAATATGAACTAATTGAGCTATAACAGGAGCATTCTCATCAAGATTTTCCACATCAAATTCTTCAAGGAAAATATCCTTAATCTCCTATAGCACTTACCTTTGTTGTAGCTCTCTTCTCATTTCTTCCTATTTGGTATTTCTCACCAATAAATCTTGCAAAATTTGAATTTGTTCAAATGTTAGATTGTCATTGTCAAGTTTGAGTATGACAATGACTTTATCTAGGGTCACTAGCTTTCTAGGTGACCTTGCTTTCATCTTCAGTAATTTCTTCTTAGGAGTGTTGATGCTTGGTAGTGTTAGCTAAAGTGAGTGTGATGAAACATCAAAAATCACCTATGTTTTAGGTGTACCACTTTCCTTAGCCTCAAATTGTGTAGAGATTTCTACACTCAGTCTTGTCTTTGGTTCATCCTTCTTTTGATACTGTAACTCGGTCACTATAACACTTTCTTTCTTTGTATCCTTATTTCCCTCTATAAGAGGTCTTGAGATTGGTGCTTGTACCTCACCTATATTAGAATTATTTACTTGTGCATTATGCTCATTAGTCTAACCCTCTATGGTCTGATCAGCCTTAGTAGGCTCTTCACCTATCTTCTCTTCAATTGTTGATCCACTTTGTTCCTTAGCATCTATGACCAAAGTTTTTTGTTCTATTTGTCTCAATTGGTCATTAAAGTCAATAGTAATAATAGGTGTCTTATTAATTGTTACAACTACCTATTTCTCCATTCCTTTCTCTTTAATCTTAGATATTCTATAATTTGTACTAATACTAGATTGGATGTATGATTCAACATGTCTTTGATAGATTTTGGAGCTTGATCTCCATGTTTTTGTAGATGCTCAAAAATGGTTTGTGTCTATTGTTTAATCACATTTTTATACTAACTCATCCTATTTTCTCATTTCACTAATTCTAATCTTTTGGCCAACGTGATTATATCTTGAAAATATTCTTCATCATTCATATCCATTTCCATATCAATTGTAGATCATTTCTAAATCATATCCAATCAACCCAAAATCATTTTAGCATCATCAAAATCATATTAAATCAACCTAGAATCACCCCAAATCTACTCAGAATCACCCAAAATTAACAATAATTAACACAGAACATGCCTAACATCCCAAATCTACCACCAGTTGTCCAGTTCTAGGCATTTTCATGTCTCTCAGTGCCTTGGAAATCTATCAATCAATCAAACCTATCAATTTGACTTTAGTATTGTCATGGCTCTAAGTGCTAGGTCAAACTGTCATTCACATCATCTGATCTTCAACATTGTGAGGTCTCTCAATATTATATCGTGGCATTATCATATTGATTTAATAACATTGATAGTGTCCATCAATGTTATTATGATAAACCCTATCAATCAATCTCGATCCTATAGCATTTATAATGTCAGTTAAATGTTACATGTCCTTAATTCATGTCATGTGTCCTTGGAATGTTATCAATCTGAATTAGTCATTCAATTTGACCATGGCTTTGGTCTACTTGTCATCATCCCAGTAGATCCGCATAATAGTTGCATTTCATCAAAGGATATTGTCACACTTATCTAATCAAATTGGCCAATCATCTACTAATTTTATCTATAGGATTAAATAACCCATGATTTAATCCGATGTCATTATAATCATTTTTCATCTCGCATTACTATCATTCTTCCTAACTAACATCTTCAATTAATTAATTTTATTAATTAACTGATTCATCATTCACAAACTATGGAAATTCTCAATTTCCTAAGTCTCATTTTCTACATCTAATTTCCATTTACATGGACTAATGAATTTTTACTTCAAATATTCCACATAATATTGACATAATCTAGACATTATCATGACACACATGCATCTTACATCATGGATTCTCCATCTACACTTGGCTAAGAATTGTCATAATCCATATATTATTATTCCTTACACATATCTATATTTAGCCATCATCGTCATAGATTCTTGGTTTTAACTGGATTTGAGGTGTCACATGACATGTCATAGATCCTTCACCATTTTTAGCCATGTTGAATTCCATGCATCATACAATCTTACATTTAGCATCTTATGTCATATGTGTCATGGATTTCCAAAAAGAATCTCTTTCCAAGTTGCATATCCAAGGTGACAAGTTCAATGCTCTCTTCTTGTGTGTTGGCTATAAAATGAGCCACTTTGCTCTCATTTCTAGTCTTTCAAGTCCTTTAATACCCTTGATCTTTTGTCCCTCAAGCTTTAAATCACTCTTCTATTATTCTTAGAGCATTATCATGTCACAAGCTCTTGCTTTTCAATTGTGTGCATTATAAGCAATTGGAGCTACATCATATGGAGAAGAAAGAAGGACATGGGAGCTACAAATGAAAGAGGGGGTTTTTACTTTATGTTTCTTTCTTTGTTTATTTGGATTTCATGGTAGACTAGAGGGTATTAATGTATGTTTATTGAGTTTGTGATTTTCTCATAGTATGTTAGATATTAGCCCATTTTCTGGTCCTACAGTTCTGACTCAACATATACTATTTTTTTTGGCTCGGTTGACACTAGAGTCACTTCAAGAGTTTCATCCTCAATGGTGACTAACTCTGTTTGATTGACCTTGTCTTGGGACATTTTCTCCACAATCTCTATAAATTATTCAACATCACTATACAGATCTTTGGTATTGTCCAGCTCTATTTTCTTATCTTCTTTTCCCTCTTCCTCTATAGTTGGTTCCAACAATCCAAATGCTTTCTTCCATACCAACTTACTTTCTTTAACTACTTTCTCAATTTTTTTTCTCAAAATTTTGTAATCCCTTATCTTGCACATAATTTTTTTGTCATAATATCTTAGGGCTATATACATATGTGCCTTCCCTAAATATGGCATTTATTGAACTAGAGTTGTTTCTCTTGTTTGTCTTTTAGTAGACAATGCCCATTTCCATTAAGAATTCATTTTATTGTACAACTCCTCTAGTAGTTCTTTGCCCAACTCTATGAGCATATACTTTAAATTTATCATCATATCCAAAATTGTTTGATCTACTTTATATTTATCTCCTTTATCTAAAGAATTATATTTTACATGTTTAAATCTAGAAAGGCCTGTTGAACTTCGAATATTTTCACATACCTTTTCTATATCCTGAGGGGCCTACATGCACACAATCTTAAATTTTCTCAAATCATTAGATTATATTCTTTCTCCTTCATCATCAAGCTTTACAATCATCTTCCTTCTCCATCTCTTCTTTTTCCCTTGCTCAATCTCTTTATCCTCTAGTTTCCTTTTTATAGGAGTCTTTCCCTTTACTGGCTTGGTGATCTTCATAATTCATTCCTTGGGTTTGATAGCTCCAAGAGATGTTGCCCTTGATCCTTGTCTGATGACTCTTCTTTGAGACGTAGGTGGAGTAACCACTTTCTTCAAACTCCTATTGACCATAGGATCAACAATTACTATCTTCTTTCCTTTTGGTGCCTAAGGCTTGACAACCACCAATTTTTTTCCCTTAGACTCGTCTTCTTCATCGTCACTCTCTTGGTCTTCCCAATTACCTTCTGTAATTTTTATGAGTGCCTCACCAAGTTTGCCTTCTAAATATTCAATTATTTTCTTTCTTTTTTGGTCCATTTTTGGAACCTTTTGTCCTGAATGGTTCAACATTCATATTTATTTCTTCATTTTCCTCTTGAATTCATCAAAATAACCATCCAAAATTGTTTCAAAATTCTCACCTAATTTCTCAATGTAACCATTAATCTTCTCAGTTATAGGCTTGGTCTTGTCTCATACCACTTCATCAATGGTAGGAAATAAATTTTATACATAAAAGAATATGCTCAACAAAAGTCAACCAAACTTACATGAAGTATTCTTTTCTTTTCTTATGGCTCCCAGGTTTTCTACCAATTGAATCAACTTCAACTCGACCAAATCATAACTATGGTCCTTCATGAAAATTTTGTAACCCATATCAATAGCTACACAGGGTACACTATTTAGTCACCTTGATTGAAAAAATTGATGAACAACTACCCTAACCAAAAACTCTATAACAGGATCATGAATACCATCAATTGACATCCATTGGCCATTCCATTTTTCCTTTGTAAGTTCCTCTATAACATTCCTAGATGAACATCACATAGTCTTCACTCAGTCTAGAGTGGGGCAACCGGTGACTTTTTGAATGATCACTTTCATTATCTATATTGGTCCATTTTCTAGCCACATCCTCATATCATGAATTCTAATAAAAAAATATTTTGATCCACTCAACCTTGAAGACTTTTGGAAATGTTAGGGCATGGGTAAGCCCTTTCTCAGTAACTATTATGTTCTCTTCCTTTAAAACTCCATTTTTGCATAGCTTGTCATAAGCATTTCATATAACAAGCTATCAATTCAAAATCCTTTATTTCTCCTATCTCACACATGTAACAAGAGTGCATGATGTGTACCATAATAATGTGTGGAGGGATAGATGACGATGTGCTAGATGCATCTCTAGTCATTGTGATATGAGGATAAGCCTTGAAATTTGGCATGGGCATGTATCATTTCACACAATTTGGGAATTATTATGCTTCAATTCCTCCTTTTCACTTATACACCTTGAAGATTTCATTTTAAAATAGGTTTTTAGAACTTAAACACAATTTTGCAAAGCAACCAAACTTAGTTCCAATACACTTCACAAACTTTACTTACTTTTTCTCACTTTACTAATGGTGCACACAAGATCTCTACACACTTTGCACAAGTGTCTTTGAATTTCCTTGGAATCACTCTACAAACTCTAAATTGTTGGTGAGTGAAGAAATAATGAACACAGAATTTACTATATACCCTCAAATAGTTGAAATATCCTTGCATTTATTATTTTGTATGTATAGTAGGTATACTTATAGTGTATGACAGTTGTCTTAACATCCAAAGATATCTTGGCATTCTTTCTTCATTCACTAGTTCCATCAAAATACAAACTTGGTCTTAACTCCATTTTAGTTTTCAATCACAACTCAGTCGACATTGTGACTTGGTCACTATAGACATCAATACTAATGCTCAGCATCAACTATGCTTCAACTCAATATATGTACAATTTCTCAGTTCATACTTTACAACTGTCCTAATGCATCTTATCTCATGTGGATATGGAATTAATTGCATCACATTGTTGGGAATTAATATATGAAAAATCATTTGAAATACAGTCTCTCACATACCTTCTTTGCTTAGTTTGAGGTAGTGTGATCACCTGATCCATTAGTTTGGGTGATCTCAACATCACTAGTTCCATTGTTATTTCCTTATCCTTCTATCTCCATGTTTGATTCATCTCATTCCTTGTCTTTTCTACATCAATTTTTTGTAACAACTATAGCAAACTAAACTTTCATTCATCCAACTCTTGCATTTACCTTTGAAATGTATCCTAATGTAATTTACTACAAAAAGACCATGTTCACCACATTACTGATAATTGTACCATTTTTTTTAATCCCAATTTATTTTGTTTCCTTGCTTAGGTTCATTTTCTTACTTCTGAGGTGTCCAATTAGGTTTAACCTTTGATCTGCATTCTTGATTTCTATGTCCATACTTCTGACAATTCTAGCAATGACCTTCAAATCTAGGTGCAACTGGTGTATTGCTAGCTTTGTATCTACACTCATGTGATTGATGTCCTTGCTTCTTGTAATTTAAATAATTACCAATAAATGTAGGTTGAGGGTTTTTCTTATCGGTCTTGCTACTACAAATATTTGTTATATGGCCTAGCTTTCCACAATGATAGCATATTGGTTTTTTCTTTGGCTCTTCATTTCTTTGTTCTCTACTCTTTGATTATTCTCCTTCCTTGAAATATGGTAGGTGCTCAGTGTAGCCTAGTCCATATGTGTCATGGGGTCTTCTTTGTGATCTCATTATCTCTTCATAATATCTCATAGATTCATCAGGTTTGTTCAACCTTTCAATGAATTCATTTTCATGTTTTAGTTCAAACTTCAAATGCTCATTCTTAGATTTTAGATTTGCAATATCCACGTCCTTTCTATTGAACTCTTGAGTTGTAAGGAGAAGCATGTTAGCCATGTCAAACTAATTTTAAGGAAGACTTTGTACTTTACTATTCTTGTCATCAAGTCTTTAATATATGTGAATTTTTTCCTCTTCAGCTACTTTTTATGTACAGACACTTCACACAATCTTACTGACTAGATTTCATGTTCTTTCTTTAGTGCTCTTACCTCTTCATTCAGTGTGTTCTTCATTTCAAATAGATTTTCTATTGTTACATCACTCTCAATGGAATTTATGTCATCAAGTAAACCTTCAGTGATTTCCTTGATATTGTATATCATTATGCACAATTGCCCAATCTTTTCTTTTCTTTAGGGATCCCCTTGGTTCTCCTCTTGTTGATTCAAGTTGCTATAGTATAAGTTGTATCTCAAGCTTCTGGTCTTCAATGATATTTCCCATCTTGTAGGCCTCCATCTTCAAGATATTGTCTCTCAAGTGGTTAGACTTCAACTAAGATAAAAAGCTTTGATACCAATTGTTGGAAGTCTATTGGGAAAGTTAGATACTAAGAGGGGGTGAGTCAGGATCTATAAATTTTTTAACCTTCTAAAGAATTATCAAAATGATATATTTCACCACTAACCCTTATCTCATCAATATCACAGATCACATAAACATATATTTCAATAATGTATTAGATCTAATCTATTGATCACAACCATAAAGATAAAATTAAATGATCAATACATAACACAAAAATTTGGTTACCCAAACACCCTCCAAGGTGAAGGTAAAACTGGGGTGGGGATGAGACCTACAAATCTTCACTATTGGAGTAACAGTTTTTTCCTATTAGGGTTAAAAATTTGATCACTTCTAATGATCTACCATGTAAGGGGTCTGCCCTTTTAATAGCTTACAAGACTTATTTAGTCTACCTTGATTAAAGGATTTAAAACCTACAACAAAGTAAGCATTTTATTAGGAGATTTACATAGGCCTATTAGGATCACTCTGTTAAGATATTTACCCTGATTCACTCTGCTAAAATGTATCAGTAGTTGTGTTGGAAATATTTTGAAAAGCTAAGTTACTGAGAGGGGAGGGGTGAATCAGTAACTTCTAAAACTTGTATCCTAATTAGAAATTAGTCCTTTATATAAATTATGATCTAACTACATGCATGAGAAACTGAAAACATGAAAACATACACAACACTTTAACACAAGATTTGGTGACACAGAAACCTTCCAAATAGAACATAAAACTAGGGTGGGGATGATACCCACAAGCTTTAGTATTGTAGTATAAAGTTAGCCTAGTAAGGCTTACAATGATCGCTTCTGATGATATGCCCTATTAGAAGCAATAAGGATTGCTAGGTCCACCTTGTGAAAGGATTTACAAACATAAAATGAAGTATGCACTCAGTTAAGAGATTTACATAAGACTGTTAGGTCTATAATGTTAAAGGATTTGACTGATCCATCTTTTAGGATGAAGTAATGGTTGATTTCTAATCTTTGAAGTAGTGGTTGATCTCTATCGCTATTCTGCTCTTCTTTTACAATTACATTACTTCTTCATTGATCATTTGGATTTGATAAAATACATTACATATATATCAATCCAATTTACATAATTACAAAGTTGGTCACAATACGAGTTTACACAAATATTACAAAGTTGGCCAAAGTATAGAAATTCAAGCTCTGAAGACTGACTCGATGAGGTTTTGATACTCGGCATCCATTATCAATGCTCAACATCATCATGCACTTGGTAGATGTAGAAGCTCAGTCCATACTAATCACTTCCAAGTAGTCTTGAACTCGGTCTGCACTAGTGACTCAGCGAATACTATGAAACTTGACATATAAACTGAATCATTTGATTTACACTATATAGCTCAATAAACATTGTTACTATGAGCTTGGTATAAACTGAGTCTCTTGGTTAACACTGAGTAGCTCAGTCAACACTAGACTTGCATCACATCAACTGTGAACTTGGCAAGCACTGCACAACTTGGTTTCCACTGGTAAACTTGGTGATCATCACCTCTGTAGTAACTACTTGGTACAAACTAAAATCTGTCCAAAGGACTCGGTAGCAACTATAGAACTCAGTAACAACTGAAATGCTTGGTTAACATTGTTAACTGTACAATATGCTTGGTATGAACTCATAACTTGAATAAGTGTATGTCACTAATAAGAAATATGACTAGAATGTCAATAATCTCCCCCTTTGGCATTAGTGACAGAAACACTTATCAGTCAAAACTAAATTCAATAATGTTCAACAACGCCTTTATTCATTACCTTATATCTCCAACTCGGTAGACTATACTATTTTTGAAATTTTTCAAAATTAGTTTTGTAAAGAATAAATTTGTGTACATGGTAATGCTCCTCCATAGTATAATATATAGTATACTATACATCTAATATGTACATCTTTGAACTCTTCTTACAATCTTCTCCCCCTATCTTTTTACATCTTTCTCCCCCATTTTCTTTGCAACCTTTTTACATCTTTTTCCCCCTTTTTGACATTAATGCCAAAGATTTATACTATATGTATTTACATAGTAATGCCAAAATGAGACAATAATTTTGAATG
The DNA here is from genome assembly GCA_028749045.1 of Cupressus sempervirens. NCBI lineage: Eukaryota > Viridiplantae > Streptophyta > Pinopsida > Cupressales > Cupressaceae > Cupressus > Cupressus sempervirens. Next base: position 476,116,114 of record CM053783.1, on the reverse strand, counting down.
TACCTTCAGCATGAGCACCAAAGTCTTGTCCCAATTCTCTTGCAAGACCTTGTATGTGTGCAATGCAACCTACACTTCTACTGATAGTTCAATCATGTAGTCTAGAATAGAGAAATTATTATCATGGATGAGGGTTTTTGAATATGCAATATGCTTTTGTAGTGCATCCATGTTAGGGAGAATCATATTCTGGATATATATCAAAGTAGATCTAATTCTTGCTTCTTCTTTAAGTAGTTCTGCTTGCATATCTATCAGAAATCTGATTCTATTGAAATGAGTAGAGCTAGAAGTTAGGTCAAGCTACAACTGCAGTGCACTTGCCTTCAGATCTTCATCAATTTTAGACAATTTGTCTCTTATTTCTTTGTGAAAATTGATGTATCACATAACTTTCCAAAAAGCAATGATACATTAGTGCAAGAGGTTTCTAGAGAACTCAAAATGGTAGATAACTATACTTGGAGAATGGCAATCTTTTGAGCAATAAGTTCTAGAACTTTATTCTCAAACTTTTTCTCAGCTCTCTACAATATTTTATCCTATCCATTCAAATCTTCATTGTATTTTTGAACTGCTTTTGCCAACTGATACAAAATTGGTTGAGAAGTATCAACATCTATACTTATAGCTTCTGCTAGAATTTTCTTTACATCCTCAATGATTTTGAACTCCTTATTTCTTTCTTCTCTTAGCTTTTGTTACTTGTCTTTCTTTTGTATAAGTTCACCAAAGGTTTGCATCTAATTTGGAGTTAGATTGGAGATGTCCCATTTGGGAATGACAATCTCCTCATCAAGATCAATATCATCCTCTTTTTCTTTTTGGGAATGACAATCTCCTCATCAAGATCAACTATCCTTGCACTTATTGCTTGTGTACTCAGAATGGAAATAATAGTTGAAATAGTAGGGCTTGTTGCAAAAATTAATACTACACTCATTGTAGAAATACTAGTGGCAGAAATAATTGTTGTAGTCAAAATTGATCTAGAGGGTAGAACTTGTAGCTTCATAGATGAAGTACTTGGCACTTTAGTCAATGATGTTATGAGCTAGACTAGTGCAAAGATTGATTGAATTCTTGTGCTTGTAGTGCTAGTCACAATCAATCCTGTTGAGGCTATCTATGTGCTTGATGTTGTCAATGTTTTTCTTGGAGAGTGAGGAAGTGAGGCTATAATCGATGTAGCCTCTTGCTCTTGTTCGTCTTCATCATCCACATTATCAAAATGATTTACTTCTTCATCATCTTGTTCTTGATCATCACCATCCTTGTCACTTATACTAACTGGAAAATCACTTGGCTTGTGAAGAAGATAGACATTCTTCCATGTATTTGTTGCATTCTTCACAACATGCTCTATTTCATTCAAAAAAATAAGACAAGTACTGAATCTTAAAGTTAATTTTTCTTCATTTTTCTTTAAAGATTCTTTCACTTCCTTGTCAGTCAAATTTGGCATAAGTTTCCTTAGGGTCTGCTCATGTATATCCTTTGTAGTTTGCATTGCATGTTCCCATCTTACCTTGATTTTTTTCATTAATTCTTTTGGAATTTGCTAAGTGAGTTGATCAGGTGAGTATTTCCATTTACCCATCTTACTTATCAATATATCTTCAATCTTCTTTCGCTCATTAGCTATTCTGGTCTCATAGTTTAATGCCTTGAATTTTGTTATTCAAGAACCTAATTCCAATTCCTTGATTCTCTCATCAAATGTGGGTGGAGACCTCTTGAAAATTATGTCTCCCCCTTCTTTTTCTACTTTCTTCTTGGAGGATCTCCTGGAGAACACTACAGTGGATGTCTTGGTAGGCTTAGTAATGATTACCTTGCCCTTTTTTCTTTAGTGGCTCCTCTTCCTTTGATTCTTCATCCTCTGCTTCTTCATCTTCACCTTTTCCCTTGGTCAATAGGAGAGTGGAACTTGTTTTGAACTTGGCAATCATCTTCTTGCCTTTGTTAATTGCTTGAGGGAGCTTAATCTTTATTTCTATTAAGTACCTAGCCTCATCACATGTGCCAAAATATGCAGCCTTGGGATCAATTGGCTCATTTATTAGTGCCTCAATTATATCCTTTATTTCATCAATATTTACCTCATGTCCTAGAGGTTTCACCCATACAATTCTAGGTCTAATTGCCTGAATGTATACTTTGTCACTATCCACCATAAAACAAACATCATCTTTATAATCCTCAACTAGTTTCTTGGGGATCCAGTATCTATTATTCATTTTCTCCTTATATGCATCAAAATAATTTTCTATGATACTAGTGTGATTTTCTCCCATCTCAGCAATGTATTCATTAATTTGATAAAGTATTGGCACATCTTTCCTCCAAACAAAAATACCTTTTGATGGAAAGAATTTATGAACATAGATAAATAAACATGTCAATAAAGAGCCAAACTTACATGGATTGTTCTTTGATGTCCTGATGCTCTCCATGTTCTTGTTGAGCTGATTCAATAGTAGCTTGGCAAAGTCAAGAGAAAGGTTATTCTTGACTACCTTGTATGCCAGGTTAACTTCTTCACATGATACAATATTCAACCTACTCAAACTATAGATTTTATGTGCAATGACATGAATACCAAACTTTAATTCCATGATAGTGACACTGCTAATCTTCATTCCCCTACCATCCCATGAAGCTAGGGTTTTCTTCTCTAGTTCAACCTGACCTAGGGTTTTAGTCATTTTAGCTTTTACCAATATTGGGAGGCTAGTAATCCTGTGGATCATCTTCTTAGTTATCAAAATTGGTTTCTCTAGCCATAGCTAACCATTGTGCACATGACTGAGGATAAACCTAATCCATTTCACTTGCAAATCTCATGGCATGTGAGGAATATGAGTTAAACCTTTCACCTCAAGATGTTGGTGCTCAGGTTCCAATACACCATCAATGCATAACTCCTTTAAAAATTCATCCATTTCTACAATACCAATATCCTAAATTGTACATTTAAAATGAGAATGGATATCTTTGATCAATAGTAACTTACAAGGGATTTGTGAATGCGCTACACTCTAATCTAGGTTTGCAACGACTGCAAGAGTGAGCTTGAAATCTAGTGCCTTCCATTCTACACCAAAAACCAACATGTTTGAACCTCGTTTTGTATTGCTACTAGTAGCTACCATCTTCACTCGATAGGGTTTCAAAAATTTTGGTAATAATTCACTCAAATTGCTTGAATGCTCTTGAAGATTGCTCTATGCAAATAGCTCTTGAAAATTCACAATAAAAATGACTTCGATTTCATTCCTTTTATCAAATTGATAGATTTCCATCCACTTGCATTAATTACTTGGTAGGGTCTTTCATGACTTGGTAACCATATAAGACTAAGTCACTCCCAACCTTGTCCAGTAGATTTTGTTACCCGACCTCACTCGGTAGTAACTGGTACTTCTTACTTGGTGATCCCTTTGCATCTTGAATGCTGATATGGATCTTTTGTCCTACCAATTGGAACTTATTTAGATGTCTTCTTTAGTAGCCTAGTTCCAATTCTCCTTTGAGAAATCAAGTGGAAATGGTGGAGTCACCCAATTCTTGAGTGACTTGATCATCATTTCATGGACTTGCATTCTCGGTAGACTTTGGAACCCATTGTTGTCTCATTTGTTTTCTGATGTTATCAGCTTTTGCCTTCTTTTCATCTTCAATTCTTCTAGTATTCATATAGTTCTTGGAAAGATGACCAAGTTTTGTACAAATGAAACATCTTTTGGTAGTATCTATTTTCCTCAAGTGATGCTTTACACAATTCATGCCAATGTGTCCAAATTCTCCATAGTAATGACATCTGTACCAAGTGTTATAGTCCCAACCAAATATAGCTTTCACAATTTGTTCTGCTGGATTTAATATCTTAGTTTTGCATTATGATGACTTGTGGCCATGCTTCTTACATTTGTGACATTTGCCTTCAAATTTTGGTTTCTCTTTGCATTCATTTGCTCTTTGACCATGTTGATTACAATTGTAGCATTTTCCATTGAATTTTTCTTTCCCATTGCTCCAACATTTGTTTGATGTATGACCTATCTTACCACAGTGACTGCAAGTAGGTTTATTCTTTCGAGCTCCTTGCTTGGATGATTCTCCTTCTTCTGTATATCCAATTCCTATTTTTCCTTTCTGCCTGAAATGACTTTTTTCATTCAACTAATTCATGTATGCTTGGGATTTCATCATTCTTTCATTGGTTTTCCTTTCAATGTTTAGATCATTCTACAATCTTTCATTTTTTGATCTTAGGTTCATGATTTCTTCATTTGCGTTCGTGATTTGATCAATGAAGTTTGCTTGCTGAAGGGATAGGTGTTGAATTTCATTGTTCTTTCCTTCTATCTCTTCTCTTATCTTTTTTTTCTCTTACATGACTTCACAAAAATTACTGACTGAATTTCTTGTTCTCTTCTTAGTTTCTTACTTCTTCTTGAAGAGTACTATTCTTCTCCAACAGGTCTTTAATTATTTCATCAGCTTCATCTAAATTACTTGTAAGGATGTCTTCAATTATTTCTTCAATGTAGAGTGAATCATTCATTTGGATTGCAAGATCTTTTCTTCTTTTTAGGGACTAAGAGAGTTGTTATTTTGCTTTCTTGAGTTGTCCAATGGCCAATTCCAAATCTAGCTTCTCATTGTCAATAACCTTGTCAAGTTTGAATACCTCCATTGCCTTTGATCTTTGCTCAAGTTGTTAAAAATTTTACTAAGAACCACAAATCTCTGATACCAATTGTTGGAAACATTATGACAAGCCAAGTTATTGAGAGTGGAGGGGTGAATTAGTAACTTCTAAAAATTTTATCCCAATTAGCAATTAATCCTTTATATGAATTCTGATCTAACTGCATACATGAGAAACTGAAAACATGAAAACATACACAACACTTTAACACAAGATTTGGTGACCTAGAAACCTTCCAAATAGAAAGTAAAATTGGGGTGGGGATGATACCCACAAGCTTTAACATTGTAGTATAAAGTTAGCATGTTAAGGCTTACAATGATCACTTTTGATGATTTGCCCTATTAGGAGCAATAAGGACTACAAGGACCACCTTGTGAAAGGATTTACAAACATACAGTGAAGTATGCACATGGTAAAGAGATTTACATAAGACTGTTAGGTCTACCCTATTAAAGGATTTAACTGATCCACCTATTAGGATGAAGTAGTGGCTAATCTCTAATCTGCAACTTGGTTTGTTGAATGAGATTCCTCTGAGTGTACAAATCACCTTGCTGTGATAGATGAATCTTTGTTTCTCCTTATACTATTGTAGCCTTTATAATTCATTCTTTTACTCTTCTTTTATGATTACATTACTTCTCCATAGATAATTTGGATGTGATATAATAGATTACATATATATCAATCCAATTTACATAATTACAAAGTTGGCCACAATATAAGTTTACACAAATATTACAAAGTTGACCAAAGTGTAGAAACTCAGGCTCTGAAGACTCACTCAATGAGGTTCTGATACTTGACATCCAGTACTAATGCTTAGCATCATCATGCACTTGGTAGATATAGAATCTCAGTCCATACTGATCACTTCCAAGTAGTCTTGAACATGGTCTGCACTATTGACTTGGCAAATACTATGAAACTTGGCATATAAACTAAATCATTTGATTCACATTGTACAGCTTGGTAAACATTGTCACTCTGATTTTTGTATAAAGTGAGTCTCTTGGTTAACATTGAGTAGCTTGGTCAACACTAGACTCACATCACATTAACTGTGAACTTGGTAAGCATTGTACAACTTGGTTTGCATTGGCAAACTCGGCATACACTGAGATGATTGATTTACACTATTGATCATCACCTCTATAGTAACTGCTCAGTGCAATTTGAAATTTGTCCAAAGGACTCGGTAGCAACTACAGAACTTGGTAACAACTAAAATGCTTGGTTAACACTGTTAACTATACAATATGCTTGGTATAAACTCACAATCTAAATAAGTGTATTCACTAATAACAAACATGACTAGAATGTCAACAAGTTGATCCTTGAGTTAGCACTATAATTTTTGATTATGTATCTCCTCTTTTCACTGTCTAATCCTTCCCTAGTTTGATATAACTTTGTTCTACATTTCACTACTCTGCTTGGTCACTCTATCTTGCTTTACCTTCAAACTCTTCTTAGGAAACTAAACTTAGATTCCCACACATACACTTTGACCATTACACTTGTTCAAATTAGGGTTTGGATCCTCCTCATATAACCAACTAGAAAAGGTTCTAGATCAAGATCAACAATCCAAATTTCTCCCTTTTTGCCACTTAAATCTTTCATTTTTGTGATTGGTTAAACACCTTGCATAGGGATTAATGATCCATCTCAAAATGCATAATGAACTCCTTGAATTACTCCTCAATCATTAAAACAGGCAATAATTCAACCAAAAAATGTTTACTTCATTATTTGTGCAATTCCAAACAAATATATTGAAATTGGTTAAACAACCTAACACTCAATCATGACTAGTCTTCATGGTGTCCCATAGCTTATGAATTCTTGACATTCACTTTCTAATTGAGTATGAACTAACTTGTTTTGATTGGCACAAACTGACTTTTGTCTTACTCAACATATATAGGAGCACTTGGTGACTATAGAATTGCTTGGCAATAAAAATTGCTCAACCTTAACTCAAATATGAAAAATTCTAAATACATTTCTTAGCCTTAGTAGGATGGCTCAGTTGCAATGATGTCTAACCAACTTTTCCAAATAAATGACTAAGTGTTTGACACTAATAGACAACAAATGATAGGGATCAAAAAAGGACACACACATCCTTATGTATGGGCCATTTTTGGATTCCCCTTTTAGGACATGGAGTTCTCTTGAAGATGAATCTTTTTGATGGATTGACTAGTATGCCACACATATTTTCTATATTTTTCAAATCATCTTTGATGGGTTGAATAGCATGTCATACACTTGATAAACCATTCAATGACATCTTTGTTACAGTGTGCCTTTTTATATATTTCACAATAAGGAACACAAACCTTATTGGTTGATTTGACTCACTTTTTCTCTTGCTAGTTACATCTCCCTTATTATTATTTTGGATATGACAAGACTCAAGTTTGGTGGGGGCTTGTTGGTTTCTTCATCTCCTTAGTCATGATTAGATTAACTCTTTCTTGTGATCTACTTTATTGTAAGAATGAGGTATCTCATACTCCCACTAAAATGGTGGCTAAATGTATCATCCTAAAATAGAAGACACTAAAATTTAATACCTTTTATCTCCCTCCCTTTAGTGATTTTTTGGGCCATGCATAAATTTGTGCTCAATCAACTCTTTCTCCTAATTAATTTTTTTTGTACAATTTCTAAGACTTGGGGTTACCCCTTCTTGGGATAACCCTAGTATAGGCTGATGCAAGTTGAACTATATTGGTATATGCTCACCAAGGTTGACCTTTTCCCTTTTCATTTTGGGTCTCAGGGCTAGTTTTTTCTTAGAGATTAAATTTTTAAAATTAGATGACCCCTCTCACTTGCTTTGTTTTTGCATTTAGAAACTAGTATAAAAGAAAGCCTAGGCACCTCATTTTCACATTACTAGACATCACTAGAAAATTAGAAGAATAATAATCAATAACTCATGAGTTCAAGCATTCATTCAAATATTTAAGGATTTTTTAAGGTAACTCTCAAGCTCTTTTCAAGATTGAAGGATCCTTTATGAATATTTCCTCTTCAAGATCTAGCATTTTGTTGGCCATTAAGGGAGGAGATCTACATTATGCCATTCATATTATTTTTTCTTCTTTGGTGCACATTTACATCTATGGCTGCATGATTTAGTTTTGGTAGATCCATTGTATACGTAGAGATTTCTTACATCATTCATTTCAAATCAATGTCTACACTATACAAACATTGCAAAATCCTTATTAATAAGGGTTTCATTAAAAAAATGTGAATACTTTCATTTATATTGCTTCCTTACATACTTTATATTTTATTTCATCTCAATTTTTATTCCTCAATCTAGGGCTTGACCAAGGTAAGCTCTCTCCCAACAAACAAAATCAATTTTTCTTGTATGTAAGAGCAAGATATCAAAATTGTGACTTTGGATTTGAAAACTACTCATGAGGGATTTATAGAGAGCTTGGGTCAATTTTTTTATAGCGCACTAGGAACATGTCCAACTTTTTGTAAACCTATTGGTATTTTTCTTTTGGTTGACCTATATCTAGAGGTCTAGGCTTTCTATCCTAATCATAGAACCATAGTCACAATCACAAACGCAGTTACGTATCCATGGTTCTTAGAGAAAAAAACATCTTCTCTTGTATATTTCAAGGTAATTTCCCCACCTTTTCTTTTTATATCTTAGTATATACTTATTTCTATATCTTAGTTAGGTTGATTGCATACATTTAGCTCCTAGATCTATTTAACATAGCATGAAAGAGGACTTTCTTGAGTACTTCCTTAGTATAATTTAGGTTTATAATTTTAAAAAAATAAAATTATCAATAAATGATCGAAGCCTTTGATTATTTTAATTTAATAAAAATAAAAATACAATAGAGTATCTCTGTTCAAACGGGCACTAGTAGGAAAGAATGGAGAAGAAAATCTCTAGTCTTGCCCAAGACCATAGTCCTTTATTATTACATTATTAAATGGGGCATATACCCCAATTACCAATTCCCAACTTTTTTGTTGAGTATAATATAAATGAATAATTCCTTCTATGAATTATACAAGCTCCAATGATCTTTATAATGATCATTTGAACTCTTTAGTGTTTGAGATGAGAGTGGCCGCTTCGAATAGATCTATATATACTTTATAGTTGACTCTTCTTTTGCAATCTTGGATGGAGTGATAACACCTAGCTAACTTGTTGATCAGTAGTACAACTCAAAATGAATGTTAGTACTATTAATTAAATACATTGATTTAGATATACCTAAATTCTTGGTTGGAGATTTCTATGTTTCTTTCCTTCAACATTATGTCAAAGATTATTGATCAGTAATACATTTTAAGAATTCTCTTACTTAAATTCTAACATAATATCCACCTATATTACAAACTTGATCCTAATAGTGTCGATTAGTTTAAGATTTTGTCAGTTAATCTAAATCCCTATTAAAATTGTTTTTTATTTAAAAGCCTTATACTTAGATCTAAGGTTGTGGCTTCAATCTAATGATCAATAGTTTCCTAATGATGAATAGAATCCTACCCTTACATGTCAATTTAATGCTAGATTAATTAGCATATTATGAATTTGTATACTTTAGAATTGAGTCTGTAGTATCCTATACTAACAAAAATAAACTCAGCATGGACAGGACAATATACGTCATAAATACCTAGTCAATATAAATAGAAAACTAAAACTCATACAAAGGATCTAGAAGAAACTAGATTTTGCCATCATCACCTAATGTTAGCTAGATGACACCAAATAAATCTATAATAAGATTTATCCTAGTGTCACAAAATGATGATAAGAGCATGGGAGACATAAAGCCCTGAATGTATTAATAAACCGGCGCCTCTAAGCAATAAATTAGGAATACAAATTAATAGATATGCTTTAATAATTCCTAATTCATACATAGAGTTTCTTTCTAGATGTTTGAGTTATTATCTAACTATTTTAATTTTTAAAAAACCTTTCTTTTTTGATTAATTATTTTCAGGTTGCTTTTGATTCTTTCAAATTCTTGATTAGTAGTTATAAATTTTCTCCCACTATCCCTATTATAACAATTCGGGTCAAATGTTCCAACAACTATAAGTCACATTCAACCAAATATATAGACTTTACGTATGTATATTCTTGGGCCAACCTTTCTACCCTTCTAGAAATAGATATCTAAAGGTAATGTGGATATATCCTTAATCTCTGACTACTCCTCCAAATCCAATTTTGCTAATAGAGTAGTTTTCCCTAATCCCTTTATATTGGTATGGCTATTCAATTCATATTTACATTGTTATTCCTTATATATTAAAATATTTTTGCCGTTAGCACCCTTATTTGCTAGTTGATCTTCTTTTTTGTCACCTTTCTGGAAGATATGAAGAATCTAAATATCTTCAAAGTAATCTAGAATATTCAGTACTTCTTCTAGTTTAGAGTTTAAAACCCAATTAGGTGTCTTCCTTTTCCTAATGCCATTTAGTACAATCAGTGAATCTCCTTCAATAATAAGTTTTGATACACCTAGATTTAGGCAAATTTGGAGACCTTCTTGCAGAGCTTCTAGTTCAGCAAGGTTGTTAGTGGTTGATCCTATGGATTTAACCTTTTTGGTGATCCACCTGCCAGAATCATTATTAATTACACACCATTTTCTATCAGTACCAAGATTGCCTCTTGATGCTCCATCAAAATTTAATTTGGTCCACCCAGTCGATGGTGGGATCCATCTACATTTGTCCCTCGCCTCTTTGTTCTTCTTTTTATAAATAAGAGGAGGATTAGTTAGGTTTTTCCAATTCTTTTTTATTAATCTATCCCATAATGAAAATGATCCTTCCTCTTTCTAGGTTTTCCTCAGCTAAGCATTTAAAGTTTCAACTATACATGCCTCAATTTTTTTAATAATCTCATCTTCCGTCATGTCCTTGTCACAAAATATTCTTCTGTTCCTTTCTTTCCATATTTCCTACATAAGGATAGATGCTAGGTTGGACTGCCCCTATGCCAGCATCTATCTGAGCCAATCCCAAAAATATTGAGTATATGGACATCTATATAAGATATGATTAGTATTCTCACTATCATGCTTACATAGCACACATCTTCATGGTTCCTCAATACTTATATTATTGAGTCTATCAACAGTTGGGATAATATTTTAAGATGCCATCCACAAAAAGAATCCTACCTTTGGTAGACAATACAAATCCCAACATAGTTTAAGTGGGATGTTCACTTCTTCCCATCTTTGGGAATGTGTGATAACTCTATATCCATTTTTAACACTATACCTACCATCTTTTGATGTTACCCAAATGAGTTTGTCATTTCTTTCTAACTACTTTATTTTCCTTTTCTAAATGATTTTTTGGTATGCCTTTTTTACTATTGGTTCCACATCTATATTCTCCACACATTTCCATTCCCAACTTATAATTCCATTAATAACTTTTTTAGTTTTATAATTGATGACCTTAATAACCTAGATTTTAACTAATTTCTCTTTGATTCTAGCTAGGATTCTCATGCTATCTAATGAGGGGTAACCATCCCATGAATCCTCCCAAAAGAGAGCTTCATCACCATTCCCAACATCCCATTTGAAATATTTACTAATAAGGACTCTACTTTTTGCTATAAAATTCCAACTTTCAAATCCTTTGGGGAGGGTCCTCATTCTAAACATGGAATAGGGATCATCTGCATTAAGGTATTTTTTATACATAATTTTAGCCCATTTATGATCCCTTTCTACAAAGACATGCCAAGTAAGTTTAGCCCCTATTGCTTCATTTTGCTAGCTTAAGTTTTTGATACCTAAGCTTCCTAATTCCTTTGTCTTACATAAAATTTCCCATTTAATAAGTGCATTTTTTTTCTATTCGTTAGTGTCATTCTAGAGAAAACTCCTGAGTTTCTCCTCAAGCTTCTTATTGATACTTTTTGATAATGGTAAGTAGGAAAGGGGATATGTTGGGAGGGTGGATAAAACTACTTTGATTTTAGTAACTTTACCCGCTTTAGTGAGCCATTTATCTTTCCATCCTCCTATCCTTTTATCCATTCTATCAAGAATATTATGCCATCCTTTGTTAGTTTTACTGTCTTTTTCTATCTCTATTCCTAAGTATTTACATGGAAATGTACCTCTTTTATTCGCCATAATGTTACAAATCTGTTTTTCCATTTCAAGTTTGATAATTTAGGTTTAGAATTATTATCCCTTCCTCTCACTTGTGTTTTGCTAATCTAACTTGAATTATATAGAGAGTTAAGTTTGGAAGCCGCTCTTTCTCTTGTATTGAATGACTTAGTGAGAATTTGTGTTGTTAATGAATCTACCTCATATTTTTTCATTGTTAAATTCATTGGCTTCAATTTTACCACTGAGAAAAAATAAACATTACTCTATCAATAAAAATATTATGTTTTATTGTATCAATAAACATATAATATTGTTTCTTGTTCTCTAATTTTGAAATTTTATGTATGCTATGTTATTCTTCTATTTTCTATCTATAAAAATAAATAAATAAATGTAATTGCATATCAATATTAAACTACACTAATAGAAACATAAAATATTATCTACTACATTTATGATTTAGTAATATGAATGATGAAATACATTAATAAGTTTATTAAATACCTAGTAATTTCTAGTGTTAAATCTCTTAATATTACCAAACCATCTCATCATCCTCATCATCAAATTGAGAGCTTTATTGATCCTTATCTATATTTTCTGACTCTTTATACTTGTATTTGACCTTGTCTTTAAGCTACTACTACATGTGTCACTATCGCTTATTCTATCATTGTCAATTGTCTTGCTTTGGTTTGAAATATTTCTTGACCCTATTCTTTCAGATTTGTACTTTGAGATTTTTAGTGCCCTATCATAAGGAAATGTTTTGACATCATGCCTAAATGTGTACAACCTCAAGCAATTTTATAAATTTTATCTATATTCTTTCTTATCTTTGATTTTTAGAATCTAAAAGTATTGAAAACCATCTCATCCTCCACTAAATCCAATATCATGGTTTGACATAAGTCAACAAGTTTGTAAAATTTTGATAGTGAATCACGCAAAAAAATTCTCTGACCTAGATTTTTCCAAAGCTTTGTTATTTATTCGTCTTCATGGGGATTCTCTAAGTTTTGATATTACTTCCTCATATTTATTTTGAAATGGTTTAATTTCTCTGTAAATAAAATTTCATCTAAAAATCCATTTACAATTCATCCATTGAATTGTATAGATTTTCAAATTTGGTTTTTAAAGTTATTAGCTTCTGAAGGTAACCAACTAGATTGTTAAGGTGCCAACATTGAGGAAACACAATAAGAACATATTAAAGTATACTCTTATAAGGAAATCAATATATAATGTCTTTGGAAAGAGGAGGAAATTTCCTTCATAGAAGAAATTATAGACTTAGTGTTCTTGCTAGTAATTTTCCCCTATAACACATACTCTGCACTTATTAGGGATCATTTCTAGTTCCATGATCATGAAAATATGGTACATTGGTATCTCAAACTTGCATAAACTAACACATAACTCCCCCTTTGAATTAAATTTTAAAAAATATTATTTTTACTTAAACCTATTACTATCTTGCACTTATGCATTTTTTAATAGATAATGCTAGTTCGGATTGATAGAGATTAGCAAGGGTTAAACATGTCAATTTACATATATTAGCACAAATTATGCAATATATATGTATATATATATATATATATATATACATACATACATATATATACCTACATATATATATATATATATATATATATATATGTATATATATATATATATATATGTATATATATATGTATGTGTATATATATATGTATGTGTATATATATATGTATACATATGTATATATATATAATATATATGTATATATGTATACATACATATATACATATTATATATATATATATATATACATATGTATACATACATAAATATATATATACATATGTATAGATATATACATATGTATATATATACATACATATATCTATATACATATATATGTATATCTATATATACATATATATACATACATATATATACATATATATCTATATATATAAATGTTTATATATATATAAACAAATAGACCTCTTTGTTTATAGACCTCTTTGTTGGGATTTTTCACAAGAAGGTTATTTTCTACTAACACAGGAGACAACTTGCTAAAGTTCAGAGTATCTCTATATCACTTTTCTTATGAAATAAGCCAACAACTTTGTCTACTATGTGGCAATGTTCACACACTACTCCAGTAAAGGATGGATATTTTAAATAAAATTGATTCAGTGGTCCATCCAAGGAGACCTATTTGGTATCAAAATCCTTAAGAAACTTGTTCTCATTGGTTATTCCATTGACAAATTTTTACAATTTCAAAAACCATTTTGGACTTCAATATAAGTAGTAGAGCTCTCTTACTAAATCTAAAACATTTGTTACTAGAAGATAATTTCTTAAACTTTTAAAAGCTACATTTATTCTATGGTCATGCAATGAATATTAGTCATGTAGAGGGAACACAAAGTTTTTAGCTCTGTAGAAAGATCGTTCCTTTGACCTTACATTATTGAAGCTCCACCCGCTCCTATGCATACCAATATTTTGGAAATTGTCAAGTCATCCATAACTTTTAACTAACTAGTTGAAATATAGCTTCTACTATCACATTATCTTTTAGTTTAGCAACCAAAGTAGATAATATTGTTGGACATGATTCTATATAGAACAAACATTCATGTGCACTCTAGAGATTATCTATTGCTATAACTTTTTCTAAAGACAATGCAATAAAGTTTTACTCTCTTATTTTTACTTTTACATGTTTTTTAGCCTCACCAAAACAACTTACCCATTCACATCCACTATTTACTAAATAATGAATGCTAGGATAGTTAGGAACTTTCAAAAAGTTTAATGAAATACTCAATCTTGGGTAGTTTTCCATAATACACCCTTTGATCAAAATAATAAAAACAACACTTAACAAATTTTCCCAATTGTTCTACTGCCATTTCTTTTCAAAAAATAGCTTTAATAAAACCTTTGAATTCAACAAGCTTCATCTGTCTTTTCATATGTAGATTATATTCTATGACATTTATAACATGTTGATAGTGTTTCTTTGTTACCCATCTTATCATTAATTTTTCAACTGCATCTATGATTTGTTTTTCATAAACTTTACTGATACGATTTTATACGGTGTCAAGTTTTTGTTGCATTAACCTACTTTTCATTTTATGTTTCCAAATGCAATACTTACACTAATATTCTATTGGAAGCTCATATTTCTTTGAATTATTTACTAGCTCAATTAATGAATACTTTGACACTCAATCAATTTTAAAATTCCTTAACATTTCCCACTCTTAAGACTTTTTTTTTGGATTTTATTTTCCCCTTTCATGTACCATCATCACCTTTGTCATTATCTTTTTCACCCAAATAAGCCTTCTCATTTGTGCTAGCTTGGCTATCAACTAGAAAATCTTCTTCAAGTTCATTGTTATTTGAGATATCAGGGTTTGTGACTTCCTCAATATTTGATGTAATCTAGGATGATGCACCTTCCTTAGGTTGACTACAAGAATTTCCAAAGTATGAAGTTAAAGTTATGGTTCTACCTTTTTCTATCCCCTCTTATCATTCATCAAATTTATGAGCCTTACCATTCTCTTTTTTTGACATCTCCAATGAAATAAAGGTTGCAAAAAACTATCTACTTGATGAAGTTGAAGCTATAATAGAATATATTATTCTTTTTCCATAAGGCCTACAATCTAGATGTATTTGGTTTTTCCACTCAATAAGAATGAAATAAAAATTGTAATAAAATTGATGAATAATATTTAACACTTTAAAAAATGTTTAGATTCTTAGTGACTAGTGCTAGTAGTCAACAATGCACTAGTGGTTTTTCCTACCCTAAAACCTGGCTAGTGATCAAAATTGAGAACTCAAGAGAGACCAAATTATAAAATAATAAAAGTTAACTTCAATTATATTTATACATATCTATTTTTTGGAAAATTGAATGGGATTTGTAAATGGCTTGTATATTTGGTGAATCCTACTTTATTCTAACACATCTTAGTAAATATGGGGCAAATCAAACCTCCACAAAATATATATGTTTTAATTTTTGAGGAAATTTATGGACCACCTATTTTCATTTGATGAAATGATGGGACATTGCTATGGCATAGTGTTTTCATTGTTGGAAAAATATTATGCAACAAGGTTATACAATATGTGTGTGACATTACAATAAAGCTAAATTGAAGGATGTTGATCAAGTTAACTTGTGTATTAATTGACTAAGTCCTTAAGTCACTAAGTCGTGATAGAACATGATCAATATATTATTTGGTGTATATAATGGTGCACAACCATAGGCATGGTGTCTAAACATGTCTTGTATGCTAAATCTACAATATTATAACCTAAATATGTAAATGGTGCAACTAATGGTTAATTTGATGAACATAGAAAGATGGTTCATGGTGTAGGAAAATAGTAGGAACAAAGCAGATAATATGATCAGTATTGATGAGAGCCAATTGTGTCTAATTTTATACTATGATTTAATCCATTTCATTTACTATCATATTCACTTCTATATTCTATCACCATTTCATTTAATTTAATTTTACTATTTTATGTTGCATATGATTAAATATCAATAAGTACTATTTAATATTGTTTGAGATTAAATATGGAAATTAACTATTGATTGTTTTAACTAATTGGAATTATATGTTCAAGTTTGCAACATGCTAGTTTGTGGATATAGATATTCCTGTCACTTATTTTATAGGAGCAACGTGAAGCCTATTTTGTAGGTACTACCTTTCACCTATTTTACAAGAACTTCTTGTCACCTATTTCATAGGAACTTCATGTTGTAGCTTGGACATAAGTTGATTTGGGTGAAAATAACTATATATGTGATTACATCAACTCGTTATTTTATTTCTATCTTTGACTCTTACATTTTTAGCTTAGTGGAAGGAAACTCATGTCTTGTTTAATAGTCATTTTAAATATGCTCATTTCATTTTCTATAATAATGAGTTATTTCATATTTATGAACATTCACCACATGAGGAGAAGGGTTGGCAGCTTGACACTACCTATTTTGGTTGTTGTTATAGCATTACCCATTTTTAATATATAGTCAACCATATAAAGATGAACAAAAATACTTTCTCATTGGAGGGTATAATAAAGTTTATTTTTAATATGTAATTTGTGGCTACATGTAGATCATTACCTATTTTTTTTGGTTCCATGCCCCAACAAATTGTCTTTTATTAACAATATTTTTAATGCCTTGAGATTGTATATATACAAGAACTTTGTATGCATAAGACGAGAGGGATATCAGATTGAAATATAAGCTATTGTACACATATTTTCCTATAACAGAATTCTATGTAAATTTTATATTATTATTTTATTAATAAAACATCATTATTTTGATTGAGGAAGGGTAGAAAGTTGTTTGTCTTTCATTAGTAGGCATATTGAGGAGGATGCAGGATTCACTTCTTAGAATGATTGGTGATTTAGTTTAGATTATTTGTGTGTTATAATTTTAATTAATTATTGGCTAAGTATTATAAAAATAATATATTATAATCAATATAAGTGTATATACCTATCAAAAAAATATAAGTGTACATTATAATAATTGATACTTATTTGTTTCAGATTTAAGTGGCTTATTATTTATTACTTGTAGCATTATATTAAAAATGTCATGCTTTCTATTTATTTGATTAGAACACTTTTCATTAAAAGTTTGAGTTTAGCTCCTATCACCAGGAGGTGATAATTGTTGTCACTGGTTCTATTTTACTTTTTTGTAGTGTATATTTCTTTTAATTTATATAATTATAAATAATTATAATTAGTTCATATTTGTTGAAGTCCATAAAAGCTCAACCTCATAGCTCCCAAGAATCACATGCACGCAAACACCTATCACACACACACACACACACACACACACACACACACACACACACACACAAGCAAAAGCTATGGAAGTTGGAATGCCCAGATCCACATATGAGACATTCTTGATGAGCAACAAGAGAAATTTCTATTATCAAAAGTGAATAAACTACAAAGAGAGATCAATCCTTATAAAAAGAAATCAAAACCATAATAGGAATCTAACCTAGCTTGCATGATAATAATTAATAAAAGAATTAAATTTTATATACCAAAAGTTTAGCTTAAATAAACTAGAGATAATAAGTGACTTAATAATTAAATCAATATGTTATTAATAAGAAAAAAAATTAGTATTCTAACACTCCCCTTAAGATAAACTTAGGGAGTGGCTAAAAATCTAGAAAATACTACTGAAAGTAAATTTGGGTGCCGATAACAAGGCTTGATGAGGACCCAAGCACAACCAAATCTCTAAAAAAGAGGAGAAATAGAGAAAACCAAATTGGAAAAACCTTATTCCAAAAAGAGGTGGAAATAATGCTGAAAAGAATTAGTCAAAGACTAAAGAAGCCTCCAAATTAAGGAATGTCCTAGAAGATAGGAACAAAAGAGGATCATGAAGAACAACACTGAAGCATATAGAAGCTACAAAGCTCTGTCAAAAGTAGCTAAAAACCCCTTAAGATAAACTTAGGGAGTAACTAAAAACCTAGAAAATACTACTAAAAGTAAATTTGGGTCTTGACAACAAGGCTTGATGAGGTATCCAAGCACAACCAAATCTCTTTAAAGAGGAGAAATAGAGAAAATCACATTGGAAAAACCTAACTTAGGGAGTAGATAAAAACCTAAAAAATACTACTAAAAGTAAATTTGGGTCTTCGTAAAAAGGCATGATGAGGTACCCAAGCACAACCAAATCTCTGTAAAGAGGAGAAGTAGAGAAAACCACATGGTAAAAATCCTACTCCAAAAAGAGATGGAAATAATGCTAAAAAGAACTAGTGAAAGATTGAAGAAGCCTCCAAATTAGGGAATGTCCCAAAAGATAGGAACAAAATATGATCATGAAAAACACCACTGAAGTATGTAGAAGCTACAAAGCTCTGTCAAAATTAATTGTTGATTCGAAAATCCTCCATTGAAATATAACCTAACTTGGTAGAGAAGACTATAATTTGCATGAGTGCTCTTAGAAGAAACTACTCAAATTAGGAGGCAAACAAAGAAATTAACTAAACTCAAAGATATAGATGACATAAAGCACCAAAGCCTAAAGAGTTGATCAATTGAACATGGAAGGCTGCATCCATTATAGGAACAAAAAGAAGAGTGTTTGTATGGTAAATGATCCATCTCACTTAAATGCATGGGTACCCAGCCACTGCATCCACCTAGTACATAGAAACAAATATTGAATACACAGCTCACTCCATCAAACCAAGAAAGCATGAGAAAATAGCCCCCCCTAATATAGGAAAGGGTGAGGTGATGTGAAACTAAAAAAGTGGGCCAAAATAATTGCATGTCAAGGAACCATGATCAAGATGAACAAAAGAATACATATGTGTGTACTGAGGTGATCAATCTCAGACATGTCATGAGGCTAATTTCCTAGAAGGGAAACTCACTAGAGAAAGAAAGATGAAAAACAAAGGAAAAACATCAACCCCCTAGGTCACTTTAATCGAAGTAGTGTATGTACAATTAGGCACAAGATATGGTGAATCCCAAGAATATAATAATCTACATGAGTTTCCTTAGATGATACTGCTCACATCAAAAGAAAAAATTGTTGAATACAATTATTTAATTGTATTTTATCTTTGATGTTACACAATTGTTGAGTCTTTACTAAGAAATCAGTGTTAGTCAATCTCACTCAGTCGTTGAAAGAAGTTTCCTATGTATGTCAAATGCTCTAGGAAAGTTTGTAGGTGAACAAAATTAACTAAGTTCACTTGGTTACCAAAGGAAAGTTGGTATGGAACTAGTATTAACCAAGTTCACTTGGTTACCAAAGGAATTCTAAAGTAAAGTCTTTTTTGAGTTAGTGTTGATTGAGTTGGGTCGGTTAACAAAGGATTTTCCTATATCAGTATATTGGATCTGACAGTTTTGTTGGTTAGTTCTAGCCAACTCAAGGGATGAATATTATTTGTTTGAAATTGTATTCAAGCTGACTTGGCAAGGTATGTTATATAAATATAAGGTAAAGTTGAGAATTGAATAAGTGGAAGAAGTGTAAGAAAAGAAGATGAATAAAGGAGGCAAATTTGAAGGATAACAAAGTATCTAGAGTTTACCAAGCTACAAAGATAAATCTCATCAAGGAGGATCAAGTATTCAAGCTAAAACTGAGATCTAAAATCAAAAAAGTCAATTACATCAGCAACCATGTCAAATCATTGCTACTCTAATAATTGTAGTAGTGAATCAAATCTCTTAATAGAGTTAGCTTAATAGCTATTTTGTAAATCCTCTAACAAGATGTCATTTCTAGATTGAAGTGTCTAAAGACCTCTAACAAGGTCACTCGTAACAAGGTGAATTAAATCCTTTAATAGGGTCACACCTAATAATGTGCTTTGTAACCTTTAACAAGGTTGGATCCTAATAGGGCTCACTTCAAAAGAGTAAAAAACATTAACTAGTTGCAATTGGTGGTTTTCCCATATTGGGTTTTGATGTTAAATCTTGGTGTCTCTTGTGTTATTTGATTTATATTTTTGCAATTAATTTAATTAAGGTTAAACACACTAAACATCTTAAGAAGTAATTATTTCAGTTTTTATTGAGTGACAACAATTCTTAGTGTAAACCAAGTGTTCATGTGTTAACCGAGTTACAATAGCAGTTTCAATAGAGTTTTGGTTTGTATTATATTGACATCTTAAGGGATCTTGGATTTTTTTATTGTAATCAATTCATCCCTATCCTTTTAGTTACTTCACTTATATTTCCAACAATTGGTATCAAAGCTTCTGGTGCTTATAAAGAAGGTTTCAAGGACCTAAGCTAAAGATCAAGATGTCTTACTGAAGAGAGATTCCTAAGTTGAATAGAGATAACTTCCAAGCATGAAAAGAGCTCATGAAGCTCCATTTGGAAACCATTGGTAACATAAGCCTAAAATATTTGGAGAAAAAATATGTGGCACTTGCTAGAACTTTGATGGTGGATCAAACTATGGAAAAGAAGAATCATAACATAATGATGATTGACATTGCTTCTAGTCTCAATTATGTTGAATTTGATGAAGTTAGATCTTTAGTCATAGTGACATAATGATAGGTTGACATGTATCCCCGTGGGCACGGGTGGTTAATCCAAAATAGAGGAAAATAAATCAAATGTCACCACATGGCACACTCTAGGAGGGTTGAAAAGTTAGTAGAAAATGGTAAGCGAGTTAAGCTTAACTCGAAGAAAAAGATGGAAAAGTCATGATAGAGGGCAGTCATTGGTCAACATAAAGTTAGAAGGTTAAACAAGGTGGCAAAATGTTTTGATACCATTGGGCCACGTGTTAAAGGCAAATGTGGAATTTTTTTTCTAGCTAATATATCTAATTTGGCATGTTAAAAACATGGAGTAAGCAACTCTTTAATGGTGAATTGACCTTTTGATTATCAGCAACCACTTTCATTGTTCTCCATGCATGATAAGTGTAAAGGAAATTCAATCATTGCTATGTGGTTATCCATTTATCTGGTTATGATAATGGCCACCATTTATGTCTTATCAAGGCTCTGTTTGATGAGTGATATGATTCTGCTACATCTAGATGTGTACCAAGATCAGATCCTCCCTAGATTTGTAGTGATTGTTCTCTACAACCTTAAATATAATTGTTATTCTTTACCTTAGGGTAGAAGCTATCTGAGTTATGCTTGCACTATAAAAGCAAATTTTGTAACCCTTCTTAGGTCAGCCCTTTTATGATTCATCATTATTGTATTTCATGCTCTGCTAGCATAATTTTTATTTTGTTTATGAATGAATGTAATACTCTGCCTTACCTCATTCTCCCATTAATATAAGTGCAGAACTTTCTTGCCTTTGTTGATGTTTTTTCTTCTATTCTTCAATTCGCATAATAGTATATACTTCGCCTTAAATGTTATCGAGAGAGGTTCCTTCCTTTTAGCATTTTTTCTAGTTTCTAATCTGTATGTAACTATTGGATTGAGGAAAATATTGAATTAGTGTATCTTGAGGTTGTGTTGGTGAATAGTACAATGTTAGGCAGAAATAAGGTTGAACAAACTATTTTGGTGTATCACCCACTTTAGATTAGATTAGGTGGTCTGCTTTCATGCATTCCTTCTCCATTTTCCTCTCAAAGAGTAGTTAGGTGCACCCTGATAGTAAGGAAGCTGACCTTCTTTGGAGACTCAATCTCATAGTTCAAATCTCACAACTTGGAGATTGTTTCCATGTTTCACAAGGTTGCCTTTAGGTAAAAACTTTAGGTAAGGGTGCAAGCTTTTGTGACAATAGTTTTTGGCACACCTAGTGGGACACATGTTGCATCGTCACTATCTCGCTATGTATTTTCATCGTATAACTTTCCATAGCAACAAGATTGTGCTATTACTCATGAAATGTGGAACAAGTTGAAAGATATCTATGGAGGTGATGAAAATGTATGGAGCGCTAAGGTAGAAAGTATGAGAGGTCAATTTGATCAAATTAAGATGAAAGGAGATGAGAACATTGCACAGTATGGTGAAAGAATCAAAGCCAATGTGAGTGCAATCAAAGCCTCAAGTGGGAAAATTGATGATACAGTAGTGGTCAACAAGGTACTCAAAACTCTTCTTCCTATTTATGCAATTAGAGTTTTAGTTATTCAAGAAATGAGATGTGATCCCAAGAATGATATAACTTTGGATGCACAAGTGGGAAGGTTGACAACTTTTGAGTTAGATAACTTTGATAACTATGTTCCTAACTTTGTTAACATTGAGTCTAAATTTCAAGCTAGACTATCACTCAAAAAGAAAGCTACAAAATCTAAAAGCAAAAATTTTAACAGTGAAGATTAAGATGGTTTTGATGATAATCTTGAAGTCATTGAAGCATTGCTTGATAGAAGATTTCCCAAAGACAAAGGAAAATACACAGGCAAAATTCCTTTGATCTACTTTTCTTGTGAAGAAGTTGGTCACATTATTGCAAGGTGTCCAAAAAAAGAAGGAAAAGAAGAAAAGAAACATGACAAGTACAAAGGCAAGAAAGATTTTAAAAGCTACAAAGACTACAAAGATAAAGGTAAGAAATCTTGTTACATGACTAAAGATTATGATAGTAGTGATGAAGATGAAATGGTTTACATTGATGTTTAGGATGAATCAAATGACGAAAATAATAAGATGGCCCTCATTTCTCAAGTTAGGAAGAATAACAGATGGATCATAGATAGTGGTTGTTCTCACCACATGACTGGTGATAAATCTAAATTTAAGCACTTGGAACACTATGATGGTGGGAGTGTCAGATTTGGAAATGATGAACCTTGTTATGTGAAAGGAAAAGGTTGTATTGCACTAACCAATGAACTTAGATGTGACAATGTTTATTGGGTTGAAGGAGTAAAACATAATATACTTAGTGTGGCGTAGTTGAATTAAATTGGATTCAAGGTAGAATTCATAAATAGGAAAGCCAAGCTACTAGATGGAAAAGGAATATCTAGTAGGGACTAGCAATCAAACAAGAGGTAATCTATTTTACCTAGATCTAACTGGAAATTCATGTTTCATATCTTGAGTAGAAGAAAGTTGGTTATGGCATAAAAGGTTGTGTCATGTGAATTTTGATAACCTAGTCAACATAAGCAAGAAAAAAAAGGTTAGAGACATTCCAAGCCTAAAGAAACCTGATATGGGCATGTGCAAAAATTGCCAAATTGGAAAGACGGGAAAGACAAGTTTCAAAAGCAAGAATTGTCATTCTGAAGAAGTTTTAGAGTTGGTTCATATAGACCTTTTTGTACCTATAGGTATACAAAGCTACTATGGAGATAAGTATTTTCTTTTGTTTGTTGATGATTATTCTAGGATGATGACAATCATGTATTTAAAGGATAAATCAAAGGCTTTTCAAAAGGTCAAGTGATATCTAGTTAGAGTTGAGAAAGAAACAAGAAACAAACTAAAATGTTTAAGGTTGGATAGAGGAGGAGAATTCATCTCAATTGAATTCAATGAATTTTGCAATGAAAGAGGAATCAATAGATAGGTATCTGCACCTAGTACACCTTAGCAGAATAACATAATAGAGAGAAGAAATAGATCAATTATGGATTGTGCGAGGACACTAATCATAGAGAAGAATGTTGCTATCAAATACTGGAAAGAAGCAATCAGCACAATAGTTCATATCTCAAATTGAGTTCAGCTAAAGGACTCAATCCAAACACCTTATGAATTATGGTATGGCTATAAACCTAATGTTTTTTATTTCAGATTGTTTGGAAGGAAATGTTATATCTTGAAGGAGTCAAGAAAAAGAAAATTTGATGTGAAAAGTGATGAAGGCATATTCCTAGGGTACTCCAATAAGAGAAAATCATACAAATGTTTGAATCTATCTACTCACAAAGTTACAAAAAGTGTACATGTAAATATTGATGAATTTGTAGAAGAGTGTGAAGAACAAAGTAGAAAAGAACTTGAAAATTATATAAACTTTGTCTATTATGAACCTTATACCTTAGCAAATTTTTACGAATATACAATTGGAAATCAACAGTCTTCACCACTGAGTCCCCAAAATCCCCAGTACAACCTGAGTCACAATCTGAAGGACCTGAGTTTTAGCCAATGCAAATCGAGTCATTTGATGGACCCGAGTCACAGACAATGGGACTCAAGGATAATTTAGAAGATCATTTTATGCAAGTTGAACCGAATGAAACAAGTCCAAAATCCAAAGAGAAAGATCCTAGACTTGCTAGATATGTCAGAAGGCATCATGCACCTAAGAAAATCATTGGAGATTGGTCAAAAGGTACAATGACAAGGAACAAATTAAAAGGTACATGTTTTCTTACTAAATTTGAACCTAGAACTATTAAAAATACATTAGAAAGTGGAAGTTGGGTTGAGGAAATGAATGAAGAAATTGAGAAAATTGAAAGGAACAAAATTTGTACTCGTGTTCCTAGACACAAGGACAAAAATGTAATTGGCACAAAATGGGTATTCAGAAATAAGCTAAATGAAAATGGAGAAGTTTCAAGAAACAAATCAAGGTTAGTATGCAAGGGTTATGCTTAAGAAGAAGGTATTGATTATGGAGAGACTTTTTCTCCTATTGCAAGACTAGAAGGTGTTAGAACACTACTTACATATGTAGCACACAAAGAATTCAAAGTATATTAGATGGATGTGAAATCAAAATTCTTGAATGGAATCTTAGAAGAGGAAGTCTACATTGAGCAAACAGGAGGTTTCATAGATCCTAACAAAAGGGATATAGTTTGTAGATTACACAAAGCTTTGTATGGTCTCAACCAAGCCCCCATAGCCTAGTATGAAAGATTACATAATTATCTCATAAAGATTAGTTTTCAAAGGACTAATGATAACAATTGCCTATACATCAAAGAAGGACCAAATAAGAAGATAATGTTGACAAAAATCTTTTTGGATGATACATTATTTAATGGAAATGATCACTTGTGTAAATATTTTTCTATGAAAATGAGTAAAGAAATTGAAATATTAATGTTTGGAGAGATTAAATTCTTTGTTGGCTTGAAAATTCAATAGATGAAGGATGATATCTACATTACTCAATAAAAATGCATCAAGGAGATATTGAAGAAATTTGGAATGGAAGATTCTAGACTAGTCAAAACACCTATGTCTACTAGACATAAGCTTTCCAAAACTGATGATTTCAAGGAGGTAGACTAGACTACATATAGATCAATGATTTGAAAACTTTAGTATTGTACACTCGAAAGTGTCCCACTCTAAACCCTTCTATCCAAACGATTCCATGAGTTGGAATGCTTGGATGCCGGCTTAGAGCTCCCTATCCACGGAGTGCAAGAGAGTGTATTTCAAGTTCAAGGGCTCTCAGTTGAGCCTTAGAGATACTCTTCTTGCTAGTAAACCATGCAATGGGAGGTTCCAAAGACAAGATGCAAGAATGCAAATGTCCCAAAGAGTTCCTCAAGAATGCAATGCAACTAAAGATTAAACTAGAATGAATATGAAAAGTGCAGCTATTCTAAGCATGGATGAGAGTGTTACAATCCAAATATTAAGCTATGTAAGATAGATTATTGCAAAATAGAAGCTAAACTAACATGCAACATGAATCTAAGCTAAAATGCTATGGTATGAGAGAATGTAGACAAGAAATAGAAGTTCTCCACAAAGCTCCAAAGAAACCTGTTAGAAAACCTGCAGCATAACAATATTCAAAAGATGGATGGATTGAGGGGGAAAGCTCTCTCCCTTTTAAAGATGTATGGACGGTGGAGATCAAGATGAAGATGGTGGATGATCAACGGTGGAATTCGAAAATAGGAGTGATCCATGTGCACACACAAATCAACCAATAGAATATAAGTTGACTTGTCATATAAGACAAAAGTCACAAAGCCTTTTCTTTTAATTGCAAAATAGAAAAAGGACTTTATGTGTGCACTTTAAGTGGGTTATAAGAATGGGGTCTTTTATTTAATTAAAAGGGGACATGTTCTTTTAATCAAATAATGAACTTAGGATAGCATTGTCAAACTATAGGTTATAATCAAATAAATTGATTATTAGCAATTTGGTCTAGGTAAATGATTAAATTAATTTAGCCAAAATGCTGAGAAGGGGGCTAATAGTCTAGATGACCATTTTTAGATGATTACATTTTCCCCTCTTTGACTAATGTGTGATCAATCTGGGAACACATTATGTCAAAGAAAATAGAAAGCCAAGTAGGTAGTGGTAGATATAGATGTCTGATTTCGAAGAATGAAATGCAGAAATAGATAGCAAGTCCTAAATGTACAGCCTGATAGTGGTAGTACTGAACACTAGGAAAAGATGATTTTAGAATTCAAGAAGAATACTAACACTTAGAAAAGCAGATAGAGTGAGAGCAAGTGAGAAGATCAAACAAATGCTCCTAAGCAGTGATAGAGTATTTATGCCCCCTCGGGATCGAAATTGAAATGAGGTAAGGGGATGCAAAAACTGGCTAGAAATGAGAAAATTAGAGTATAGCAATGTCCAAGATGACAGATAGATGATTAGAACCCAAGAATGACTATATAAAAAAATTGTTAAAATGCCCCAGTTTGACTAGAGTTGACCTTGAAGGATATAGCATAAAAATAAGGTCGAAATGAGTAGAAAGGTGATTTTAGACATGAAATAGTGAATTTAAGTAGATATGAAGTATGGAAATGATGAAGACATGGAGAAATGAAGATGCCCCAGTGATGATTCAGAGATTAGACCTCAAAAGGTCAGCTAACTGCTCAGAAGAAAGTAGAATTTTAAAAGACAATTTTGACCATCAAGATGAACTCGAATTTGGATTTTGATCTCGAAAATGAATCTAGGACGTCAAAATTATTTAAGAGGTCAAAACTTTATATAATATGATGACAAGATAGAAAAGAGATGAAGCGAAAGATTAAGAAGGTGAAAAGACATGAACAAGAAGAAAGTAAAGAAATATATGAAAGGAGTTAGCTGATATGTCCACAAAAAGATGAAGAGAGAGCTCTCCCCATATGCAAGAATGCAAGACTAAGCTAGAAAATGAACCTAAAATGCAAGCTAATATGCAAAGTGGTTTACCAGCAAGAAGCGCAAAACGTTTAGACTCTTAATTTCATCATTGAGCATTTATTAGGGACATCATGAGATCATACAACCATCACTAGTATAACTATGAGGATATGAATATGATCGATATTAGATAGGTATGTGGAAATCCAATCTAAGCATCAGAGACATGTAAGTCAAGATAACTACACGATTAGATTCCCTAAGTTTAATTTAGCAAGATTACACCTGTATCAAGGCATAAGCGCCAGGATAAACCCTGAGTGCAGTCTTGCAAAACAGTCAAGGATGATACATTTGTAAGTCAACGTGTTGAATAGGACCAGCATAAATGCTTACAACACTATGGAAAAACAAAAGTATACACACAGGCAGAAATCAAGAAAATATGTCCCATGCCCCCAGTCTTCTAGTCAATGACATCCTTGAAAGACTATTAGGGAGGGAATACATGGCAAAGAAATCATCATAGACAGCACACAAAGTAGATAAATGTCAGCATAGCTCAGTCGTTTAAGTGTTAAAGTGTGTGTGTGTAAGTCACTTGGTCATTTCTTCCAGACTTGATTCTGATAGTGAGATATCACGACATCGGAGACCGTAGGTAAACTATCTGTAAAGTGTTAAAAAAACACTTGATGTCAAAGTGGGGGAAGTGTTGAGAAACACTATTTTGTGAGTTGTCAAAGAAACCCTAATGCACAAGAATACCTCAATAGGCTAAGTAGCTATGCCCCCAAGATGAGGACAAGAAACAATTCCAAGCTAGGAAATGTGTAGCGAAGTGGATGATTGAGACTGATAGACATAGGTATGAGGGTTTCAAGTAGCGCCTTTTTCTAGGTTTTCACCACTTTGACAGATTTTTTTTTTTATTTTTTTTTATTTTTTATTTTTTTTGGTGATACATCAAAGTGAGGTTTTCACTAAGATGATCATTTTTTCAGGACATTTTCTGATTTTTAAGATTTTTTTCAGGATCATATA
Organism: Cupressus sempervirens; assembly: GCA_028749045.1. Taxonomy (NCBI): domain Eukaryota; kingdom Viridiplantae; phylum Streptophyta; class Pinopsida; order Cupressales; family Cupressaceae; genus Cupressus; species Cupressus sempervirens. The sequence goes on along the minus strand of CM053783.1, from coordinate 476,087,558 downwards.
TGATTTTTTTTGGAATTTTTAGAATAATTTTAGAGATTACTAGTTCGTGAGCAAGATCACATCATTTTCTCCTAATGTCTAGCAAGGTATAGGATATGATGGAGCAACGCGCCAATGGATAAGCAAAGATGGATGAAAAAAGAGTATGAAGCAAGTAAAAGTGATCCTCAAGGACTGACTCCTCAAGAGTACCCAAGTTAGGGGAAGAGGTGAAATAGTCATATGAAGCATGTTTTGGATAAGCAATGGAAGTAATGAGAAAGATAGCATGTAGGATAAGCAATGAAGCCAACAAGTGAGATAGCATGAAGCATGTAGTCCAAAAGAGTAGACATGTCAAGAGACCTATGAGAACCATGTTTCATTTATTATGATCAAGACCAAGGGGTCAACTAGATAGGATAGTAATGGGATAGAGCAATAAAAATAAAGCTCAAGATGGAGGCTATGAGGGAATGATAAAGCACAAATAGAGAATCTCATGGATAAGATAGCCAATATGCAAAGATAGCTCAACATTGTCAAGATCAAAGAGAGAAGAGGGGATAGATGGATGATGGAAGAATTACGCATGATGCCTATTTGCCAAGTTTTCATCATGGTACTTATCCAAGGTGCCACAAGAAGTAGTTTTCACCATAGGATGCATTTATTTCTCTTTACTTTTGCTACCAAGGTGCCACAAGAAGTAGTTTTCACCGAGGCATGTTTTTTTTTAAATTATTTTTTTCTTTTTCTTGAATTTTTTGAATTTTTAGAAAGAGCTCAAGCTTTTTTAATTTAGATAGTGCTCCTATAGGAAAGATAAGCCATGATAAGCCAAGACCATAGAAAGATATGCTCAAAGATGTTGATAGGGTGATGAAAGAGAAATGGTAGTAGAAAGAATATATGGAGGATAAGAGTTCATGTATGGAAAGTAAGTGTAAGCTTTAGAGGATTTCATGAGGATAGCTGAAATATTGGACAAGATCAACATTGACACACACCTTGAAGGGTATTGGAACAATGGAGGAATCATGGATGAAATAGCTTGAGATTTAGATGTATGAGAAGGTAGAAGAGATTTGGAAAAAAGTGGAGTGGAAGGCTTTGGAATATTTTTAGGAAGATTTTTGGAAGAAGATGGAATGGAAGCCTTTGGAAGCTTGAATGTCAACTTTGAAGTATTTTCAGTATTCAAGTCTTTTAAAAGAGACTTGGGAATCCACATAGCTTTAGATTTTCCTCGTTCTTTGGGTGCTTGAGAGTGCATTTCTTCAATGATGGATTTAGGAACCCACAATTTCTTTGATTTAGCTCTCTTAATAGTGGACCTTTGAGGTCTCTTTTGTGCATTCTCCTTCTTAGCATTCACATGTCGATTAGATGGGACATAGTGATCTTTTTTTTTTAATGGATTCTTATGTTTATTCTCACTTCCAAAGGACTTGGGTTTTGTGGATGAATAAGGATGATATGACTGGTTTAGATGTATAGATGGGTGAAAAGTCATCAAGGATGACTGTCTTTGTTGATCTTGAGGTATTATAGGAGAGCTAGGGAATGAGCTAGAAGTGAATGTAGGAGATGGAGGAACATAAGGCCCCAATATAGATTGAAGGTTTGAAGGCTTTAGCTTTGATGGATAAGGACCAAGGATAGATTTAGAAGATGCAAATGGATAGTGAAAAGGGATATCAACATCTTTAGAGTGAGCAACGTGGTCAAAGCCATCAATAGACTCATGAGTACCTTTGATAGGAACACCATTTTTAATAGGAGCACTTGAATCTTGAGCACAATTTTGAAGTGGATATGGAGAAGTAGAACATGAGGGGATGCTTTGATCTTGACAAGTAGCTTTGGATAGCATATGAAGAGAACTTTTCTCATAATTTTCAGTAAGCTCAAGGGAGATAATGGAAGTGATATCTTCATCATACTTAGGAGGTGGACAAGATATAGGATATGGAATGGAAAAATCTTGAAAGAGATGAACGGGTGCTTGATCTTGATCTTTCTTGACATTTATAGCTTTTTCTTTTTGAGAGTCCTCTTGACATGGAGCCACTTCTAAGGACAAGGGAGAATGAAGAGTGAATGGAGTAGTGCTTGGATTAGGCATAGTAGTGCATGAAGGTTGAGGATGTTTAGGATTAGTAGCATGGAAAAGGTTTGTAGCCAAGTAAAGGTTAGCTTGAGTTTCTTTTAGAGGTAGCCCTTGAGGATACATGTAGTCTATGTGGAAAGCATTAGGTTCTTTATTTGATGGAGGCATGTTGGAAAGATTTGAAGTGTTGGGAGATGCACAAGTGTTGGAAGAAGTGGAGGTATCAAGGAAACCATCACTAGACATAGGCTCATTAATATGATCTTGCTCAAGAAAAGTATCCTCATCACATGAATCATTAGAGGTATCAATAATTCCATTATCAATAAGATCTTGGATTTTATGTTTTAGCTCAATGCAATTTGAAGTACTATGCTCATTATGTTGATGATAAGCACAATAGATATCCAAGAATGGGTTTCCATATGAGCTAGACTTAGGTAACATGATGATCTTATTGCTAAGAAGTTTTTGGAAAGTGTCATCATAAGAATCTTCCAAGGGAGTAAAAGTTCTATTAGAAGAATGTCTAGGATCTTCTTGTTGTTTCTCAAGTGAATAGCATGCATTCATTTCTTCATCATTATCTTCGTCAAAGATAGGTCCATCATGAAATTTTAGCATAGGCTCAAAGGAGGTATCACTTGCTTGTTCTCTAAAGAGGTCTTTAGATCTAGAAGAAGAAGACATTTGATGTCTTGAAGTAGAGCACGTAGACCTAGAAGAAGAGGATGACCTCAAAGAAGGTGACTCACATGCATGTAAGGACCTTAAGGAAGATTCATGTAATGATGCAATCTTCTCCTCTAACCTTTTCTCAAGTTTAGACTTCATTTCTGTCATGCGCTTAGAGAGATGAAGGTAAGAAAGATCATTTGTCTCTTCTAGTTCTTTGTATTGCACATATAGATCTTGAAACTCTTTAGTGATATGGAGGATATCATGATCATCTAGATTTGGTTGAAGTTTGGTAGCACAAGATTTGAATTCCATAGTGGTAGATGCAAAGCCAAGCATAAAATAGTCTAGAAGATAACTTGATGTTGAAACTATAGGAAGTAGAGTGTTCACTTGCCAAGATAGTAGAGAGAGATTAAAGTGACTTGTCAAACAATATGTCCAAGAAACTTACGACATGAATGACTCAAGTCAATAGCTAGGCAAGATGCCCAAATAGCCAAATAGATAGAGCAAGCGGGGTGACAAGTGAACAACTCTCCAACCCAAGAGTGTAGTCAAGAAATCAAGGTAACCATTTTAGCAAAAGGATAACTAGCAAGCAAACATAGACCATGAAGATAGGAAGACCATGAGCACTAAGACCAAAGAGTCACTTTAAGCATGTTCAAGAACTAGAGACATAGAAAATAAAAATCAAATGATGAGACTCCCCTTAGCAAGCAACACAAGAAAATGTTTGCATTTGATGTTTTGACTTGGTTGAAAAAGTTTGACAATAGTTGATAGCATAGCAAGTTTGATGTTCAAAAGCAATTTCTTTCCAAGCAAGATAGTGACACATGGAGTATTCTTCAAACAATCAAGCAAGGGACAAAGCAACCTTGCATGATACAAGCATATGTGACGTCTCAAAAGAATTCCCTAGAATTATCGTCATGTGTATCTTCAAAAGATTTTCACAAGTATAGCACATTCGAGAACACATCAAGCAATATCTACCTAGAAGTCATGGTTCATTACTCAACAGCTTAGCCCACGCTTGATGCTCCTTCGCCTCACACCAAGTGGTTGCCCACAAGAGATATTGGCTTTGTCATGGAAATGCCATAAGCATAACCAAGGGAACACATATGGTGAGTGTAAATCTTGGGGTGATCCGGGTAGTCCACTAGGATCAATCCTTGCACCAAGAAGTTGAGTGGCTAAAAAGGGTAGTTACTAACTTAGGGTGTTTAGATAGGGCTTCCGTTCATAGTGTTCCTCTTGCTCCCAATTACGGGACACCTCACCTTGCGATGAGTAACCGATCTCGCGATCACAAGAGTACCTTAAGCATTCTTTCCTAGTGATCTCCCTATGGTTGAAATCCCATAAGCAATCACACTAGGCGAAGACAAACACTACGTCTACCAAAGTTTTGTGTCCTTAGTAGCCTTGAGTTTATAGTGGGTTGGAAGAGCCGGGTAATCTGCTTGTCCCCACTTGGGTCGTTCCTCTCAGGTTGTCCGAGAGCAGGCCCTCTAAAGGATTCTAACTACACAAAGTGGATCAAATTTTGGAAGTCAAGATTTTTGGTTCACCACAAGGGTGAAGAGCATACTCTCCTATTCCAATCATTTTCTCCCAAACACGCCAAGAAGATTCAGTTACCCCTTGCTTTTGAAACCAAATGGCAAGTCAAGATTTCTGATTCACCACAAGGGTGAAGAGCATACTCTCCTATTACCAAAAGACTCCAATCACAAGTTTTATGTGCCTATAAAAAATGAACAATTATTCAATGCCACACATGAAAACAAAAAAGCAAGAAATTTTGAATTTTTATGCTTTGGGCAGCCCTGCAAACAATCGTTAGTAGCCCTTGTGCATTTGAAGCTTTGACATGCGTTCTTTTTATGCAATGTTTCAATTTTTTTCACAAGGATGGCAACCTGAAATCACAACTTGTTAGCAACAAAAGTTAGTGTGAAATAACATAAAAATCTGCAATAAAAAGTGGTGAGTTGCTTCAAAAATCTAATTTATCCTCCAACCAAGTACATGCAAAGAAAGTGCAAGTTAATCACAAATGCTTTCATTTTTACTCTTTGGTTTTGACCTAGTCAACAAGATTGAACTTTTTTGCTATGATTTCGTATCCAAAAATGAAAATGAAAAAAAGAGACCCCTATTAAAAATCAGAGAGCTTTCCAAAAATGTAAGAAATTTTAAAAAATCTCTTCATTTGCTCCCTAGAGATTGATTTTGTCAAAACAGGCCAAATTTATCAAATCGAATTTTTTATTCTTAATACGATCTCAAAATTAAAAACACAAAGAAAGAACCCCCATTAGAATTCGAAAAGCTTTCTGAAAATGTAAGTTTTTCCAAAAAATGCGCTGATTTGCGATCAAAAACGGCTTTTTATGAAAAATAAAGAAAATATCATAACTTCCGAAAATCACATCAAAATGCTCTGAAAATTGGACTGAGACATTTTCAGCATATACGCAACCTGCAAACAAAATTTCAGAACCAAATTCTAAGCGGTTTAAAAGATATGATCAAATCTTTAAACCAACTAAGTTTTTGGCCTTCAAACCAATTTACTTATGGCTTGGCCTTAAAACCAAAGTAAAAATTCTACAAAAGCATTTGATTAGACCCAATATGCTGCTGTAAAAAACCAGAGATAAGAAATGAAAGCAAATGGAGCTGAAAATTTGATTCAAGCCCCACGGTGGGCGCCAAAAATGTACACTCGAAAGTGTCCCACTCTAAACCCTTCTATCCAAACGATTCCATGAGTTGGAATGCTTGGATGCCGGCTTAGAGCTCCCTATCCACGGAGTGCAAGAGAGTGTATTTCAAGTTCAAGGGCTCTCAGTTGAGCCTTAGAGATACTCTTCTTGCTAGTAAACCATGCAATGGGAGGTTCCAAAGACAAGATGCAAGAATGCAAATGTCCCAAAGAGTTCCTCAAGAATGCAATGCAACTAAAGATTAAACTAGAATGAATATGAAAAGTGCAGCTATTCTAAGCATGGATGAGAGTGTTACAATCCAAATATTAAGCTATGTAAGATAGATTATTGCAAAATAGAAGCTAAACTAACATGCAACATGAATCTAAGCTAAAATGCTATGGTATGAGAGAATGTAGACAAGAAATAGAAGTTCTCCACAAAGCTCCAAAGAAACCTGTTAGAAAACCTGCAGCATAACAATATTCAAAAGATGGATGGATTGAGGGGGAAAGCTCTCTCCCTTTTAAAGATGTATGGACGGTGGAGATCAAGATGAAGATGGTGGATGATCAACGGTGGAATTCGAAAATAGGAGTGATCCATGTGCACACACAAATCAACCAATAGAATATAAGTTGACTTGTCATATAAGACAAAAGTCACAAAGCCTTTTCTTTTAATTGCAAAATAGAAAAAGGACTTTATGTGTGCACTTTAAGTGGGTTATAAGAATGGGGTCTTTTATTTAATTAAAAGGGGACATGTTCTTTTAATCAAATAATGAACTTAGGATAGCATTGTCAAACTATAGGTTATAATCAAATAAATTGATTATTAGCAATTTGGTCTAGGTAAATGATTAAATTAATTTAGCCAAAATGCTGAGAAGGGGGCTAATAGTCTAGATGACCATTTTTAGATGATTACAAGTATGTAGTGCACACAAGACCTAACATTGCATTAGAAATTTGTATGGTGGCAAGATTCTTTGCTAATCCCAAAGAAAATCATATGATGGCAATAAAAAAAATCACAAGATATCTAAAAGGTACTAAAGATTATGGTTTGTGTTATATGAAAGGAGACAACTTTGAATTGAAAGTGTGCACAGATGTTGATTGGCTAGGAAGTGTTGATGACAAGAAGAGCACTAGTGGTGAAGCATTATTTCTTGGAAAGAGGCTAGTATCTTGGACAAGAAAGAAGTAGAATTGTATCTCTCAGTCTACAATAGAAGTAGAATATGTTGTAGTAACAATCAATTGTTCCAACATTGTTTGGTTCAAATGACTATTGTCACATATGAAGGAGGAAATCAAGGATCCAGTTGTTATCTTCTATGATAACACCAATGCAATCAACATATCCAAGAATCCAGTGATGCATACCAAGACCAAGCACATTGCAATAAAATATCATTTCTTGAGAGAATTGGTGCAAGACAAGGAGGTGAGATTGGAATATGTGAATACAAAAGAACATATTGCAGGCATATTCACCAAGCCATTACCTAAGGATGCATTTTTGTATCTAAGAGGTAAGTTAGGGATCATTCCCCTATCTAAAGCTTACTAAATAATGTTTAGTAATGCATCAACAAAGAATTTTGAAGATCGATTGATTTGATGCAGTATTGACAGAGAAAATTTCATATGAATTAGTACATTAGGTACATGGAAAAAGCAGTGATTGTTGTCTTTGGCATGAGATGTCAAAAGGGGAGAGTTTGTCATATTAGAAATCAAAAATTTTGAGTCAGATGTCAAAGAGGAGAGTTTTTTGTCAAAAGGAGAAATTACAGTAAGAGAAATTAGAGAAATTAGAGAGATTGATGTCAAAGGGAGTTCACACTGATAGAGGGAGTTCTCATGGATGAGATCAGAATGAAACTAAAGATATTATTCTTCTATTTTTGAAATTTTGGTGAATGAGGTGTTGAATACAATTATTTAATTATATGTTGTCTTTGATTTTACATAAATGTCAAGTCTTTACCAAAAAATCAGTGTCAACCAAGCTCACTTGGGCGTTGAAGTTAACTGAGTTCACTTGGCTACTGTATGCATGAAAATGTGGCCTATGCTAACACACACACTTCAACATGGTCTTTCTATGTGGATTCATCCCAGAATGAACATGGGTATTATAGCTACCAAAGGAAAGTTGGAATGGAACTAGTGTTAATGAACCTCACTCAGTTACCAAAGGAATTTTGAAGGAAAGTCTTTTCTAAGTTAGTGTTGAGCAAGTTGGGTTAGCTAACGAAGGATTTTCCTATATTAGCATATTGGATCTAACAATTTTGTTGGTTAGTTCTAGCAGACTCAAGGGATGAATATTATTTGTTTGAAAGTGTATTCAAGTCAACTTGACAAGGTAAATCATATAAATATAAGGTCAAGTTGAAGATTGAATAAGTAGAATAAGTGGAAGAAAAGAAGATGAATAAAGGAAGCGAATTTGAAGGATAACAGAGTATCTAGAGTTGACCGAGCTGCAAGGATAAATCTGATCAAGGAGTATCAAGTATTCAAGCTAGAATTAAGATATGAAATCAACAAAGTTAGTTGCATCAGCAATCTAGTCAAATCATTATTACTCTCTAATAATTTTAGCAATGAGTCAAATCTCTTAACAGAGTTAGCCTAATAGCTATTTTGCAAATCCTCTAACGAGGTGGCATTTCTAGATTGAAGTGTTTGAAGACCTATAACAAAGCCACTCCTAAAAAGGTGAATTAAATCCTTTGATAGGATCACACCTAACAGTGTGCTTTGTAACCTTTAATAGGGTTGGCTCCTAATAGGGCTCACTTCATAAGAGTGAAAAATAGTAACTAGTTTCAATTGGTGGTTTTCCCAAATTGGGTTTCCACGTTAAATCTTGGTGTCTCTTGTGTTATTTGATTTATGTTTTTACAAATAGTTTAATTAAGGTTAAACACACTAAACATATTAAGAAGTAATTATTTTAGTGTTTACTAAGTGACAGTAATTCTTAGTGTAAATTGAATGTTCATATATTAACTAAGTTACAACAGTATTTTAGTTTCAATAGACTTTTGGTTTTGTATTGTATTGACATCTTAAGGGATCTTGGATTTTTTTTTTTGTGGTAACTAATTCACCCCTACCCTCTTAGTTACTCTTCTTATATTTCCAACAAAAACTATGTAAAACAGTTGAAACAAAAATACAGATGCAATATGGCACTTTATCTCAGTACATTTGTAATAATGCATGCAAATAATGTCTAAATAGTCTAGAAGAGACATAGGTATAATACAATACATTTTACAAAGTATGATGAATCATTTGAAGCAAAAAAATCAATCCGTAGACTTGAAACAACCAAGATATTCACTTGAATGCAAAAATGCAAAAGGCTTAATAGAATGTTCCTAGAGTAGAATCTTGAAAAATAAATAGCATCAATAGAAAGATCTCAGAAAGACCTTTCCAACAATATAAAGAATTCCCAAATTATAAATCGAATGCTCAAGATATGTCTCCCAGAGTGCAAAATAGAACCCCTAACTTTGACAATAGAAAAATCCATCAAAAAAGAATAAAAAATTAAAAATACATGTACCACTGTGAGGGGCTCAGAAAAAGCTTTCTGGTGATATCTTGTTTGAAAAATATAGAGTCCATATGCCCAAGATATGAGCAAAAATGTAAAGGTAGGTCCAAACAGAGCCTAAAGGGATGATAGGAATGTTGATGCTATGCTGATGTCATAGATGACAAGCATAAATTTGATGGTCAATTGGCCATTGAGGCAAAAAAATGCCTAAAAAATAACCCAAATTAGAAAAAACTAGTCACCAAAAACAAGTGTCAAATCAAAGGGTCGATGCTGGAAAAAATTCAATGGCCAAAAATTTCAACATGTGCCAAGAAAAATATCTTGGCCATCTCAAATATCCGCTATTAAAAAAATTGGAAATACTACCACCATACAATAACTGGAGACCACCAAGAAAGTCATGACAAATCCGCTCAAACAAAGTGAAAGAATAAACCTCCAATGATGCCAAAATACCAAAAACCCACCTTGAGCATGTGAAATCACCATGCAAACAAAAGAGGGGTGGGGGAATAAATAAAAAGTGGGTCCCACATAAAGTAACATGGTGTACCCATTATTGACTGGAGATTGAGCTTCCAAGGGTAGAAAAACTTCAAAGAATAAGGGTAGGCGCATGACAATAATTTCACAAAGGATTTCTATGGTGGGTCCCATGATTCATGGGCTATAGAGGTACATGGAAGAGGAGGTAACATTTGGAGCCTACAAAAAAAAATGAGTGCCAAAAATCCGCAATCATTCCAATATTCTCACCCAATCTCACCAAACTGCCAATCAAGAAGAAAAAATGGCAAGAAATGTCAAAAACCACTAGAGGACTCCAAAATTGTTAAGTTTTCAATTAAAAGTCATAGGTATAGTGTGGAGCCCGAGGCCAACATTGAATATGCATGTGTCCAAAAATCAAACCATGCACTTAAAAAAAAGCCCACCTTTTCATTTGAAAAAATTGATGTTTGTTGCAAATAACCACCATAATGCTCGAGAAACCACTGGTGAAAGGCTCAGTCAGTGAGTGTGTGTGTGTAGTTGATGGGTATGCATGGCAGAGGAAGTAACATGACAGGCCTGGTAAGGACGAACAACTTGCACAAACTTCTCATTCTTCCCATAGAAAGGGCCAAATCTGATGATGACTAGACGTAAACTGTGACATAGAATCCAAGGTGGATCAAATGCCCATGCGCTGAAAGAAAATCACAATTTAGAAAACTTCCAAAGCTTCCAAACAAGGTATAGATCACTAAGGGCTAACAAAAAGTTCAATCATCACAAAATAAATTGGAGAATAGCAATAAAACCACTATCACACCAGTGAAATTGGCCAAAGAAATTGCATGTCAAAAAAATGGATGACTATACCATCTTCCATAAAAAGCATTTTGACTCCCAAAAACAACATGGTATACATGGTTGGTTAGGGGGTTGTGTGAGAAGCCAAATTTGATGCCGGAAATGAGGCCAAAATAGTGTCACATGAACCAAAAAAGAAGGTTTTGATAGAGAGCCTAAAACAAAAAATGGGCATGGTCACTTGTGTGGGAGCTGGTGTTGACTTGTCTAGTTGGTGAAGGGTACTATTCAAAACAAAACATGCATGGGGTATCCTCCTCAAACTCTAAAATTTTTAGTGATGCACCTCCCAAAATGCTCAGAGATGCCAAGAACACATCCTTCTAATGGGGGACAATTAAAATGCATGCACGGTTAAAGGGGGTTATGGTATGAGCTTTGTCCTGCTTATGGAGATGGGACATGCTTACAAGTACAGGAGGCTTACCTCCTCTTTTTTTCATGTGCATTCCCTATGTACTTTATTTTTGTCAATAAAAAACTTGACTCACAAAAGCACACACAAATGCCCAAAAAACAAGTCTTGGCTCATGGCCCAATATTTTTTCTTTCACTATTGTAAAAAAAAGCCCTCCTTGAAGCTTTTTGATAAAAAAATTAAAAAAAATTGTAACTTTTTTTTTTTTTTTAATTACAAATTGTCACCTCAATTTTTGTGTCCAGGTCAAAATGGTCTGGGTGCAAAAAAAATTTGCCTCAAATTTCAACAACATCTAAACTAAATGCATTTTATATGGACATGGGGGGTTTTGAGCATTTTGAGCTCAAAGGTGATGTCCATGTGGGCTCAAAGTGCTCTAAAAATAGGTCCTCCCCATATCTAATACGAAATCCTCTGAAGGCCATAGATCTGAAAATTGATTCCAAATGTCTCACAAATAGAACAAGGGCATGAAGTTCTGGAGCTCTAATACCATGTTGAAGTCAATAAAAGATCCATCCCACAACTCCCAAGAATCACCTTCATGCAAACACGTGATAGAAAGAGAGAAGCAAAACCTATGGAGGCTAGAATTCCCAAATCTATAGATGAGACATTCTTGATGAGCAAAAAGAGAAATTGCTATTATCAAAATTGAATGAATTACAAAGAGAGATCAATCCTTATAAAGGAGATCAAAACCCTAACAAAAATCTAACGTAGGTTGCATGATAATAATTAATAAAAGAATTAATTATTATATGCCTAAAGTGTAGCTTAAGTAAACTAGAGATAATAAGTGACTTAATAATTAAATAAATATGATTTAATTAATAAGAAAAAAACTTTATTACTCTAACAATATTTGATGAAGATTTAATTGTAAATTTAAATTTGTGTGTTTAATTCTTGTTATTAGGAAGTGACAGTTCCTAACACTAATTTTATTTTGGTTTGTTGTAGGTTTCTTTCTATGTGTTATAGTTGCATTCATTCCCACTTTGTGCATTATCTTAATCCCTTGAGCAAGTAACCACTATAATTTTCATTAGTATACGACCTTAGATTGACATTAGATGCAAGTTGAACTGGCTCATGAATTTTTAATAGTTATTATAAATATTAGAATCACATTTTTTTGCTACATTTTTTGTTTCATTTTCAGTGAAAGGTATTAAAGGCATGAAACCATAGTGAGGTAAGTTAGGAACAATGCATTAGGATGAAATCTTTCACAATTGCTAGCCTTTCCTAAGTAATTAATCCTAATTTGTGTTGCTTAAATCATATAGATGTGCTATTTAAGTTTGTAGGTAGATCTTAGAAGTTACATTCATTTTTTATTTTCTTATTTTAGTTTGTAGGTTTTTTTTTTTTTGTATGTTCATTAGTTGTTGTGAGTAATTTGGTGAAGAAAGGGAAATTTTGAAGAAACAATGTCAAAAATGATGCATTTCCAAGGTATTTGAAACACATCAATCTTAGGAGAAAAATGCTTCAAAAATGCAAAATTTGAAGGGAACCCAAGAAGAAAAATGTGCACTTCCCTAGGACCCAACAAGGGGTGTTGCCCCATGACCCTAGTGGGATCTACTACCCCCAAACACCTACTCTCAAATTAAATAACAAAAGAAGAGATTGGTGGAGGAATTGCACTAACCAAAGGTGATATTTTTACACACTCTCTACCTAATGAATGTAACTTAAATGAGCTTGATCTTCCATATCACAGGTGTGTACAAATGTTATTTCTATATCTAAACAAGAGAAAAATAATTGATGAATTTTTAGGACAATAGGATTTTAAGATTAACAATAAGTGCATATGCCCCAACAACCAATCAAGTTTGGTGGATGGGGTGTTGATTTCAATTATTTAATTTTATGTTGTCTTTGATGTTACACAAATGTCAATTATTTACTAAGAAATCAGTATTAGTAGAGCTCATTCAGGTGTTGAAGGAAGTTTCATGTGTATGTCGAGCATTCTACGAAAGATAACACATACCCAATGTTAACTAAGTTCACTTGGTTACCAAAGGAATGTTGGCATGGAACCAATATTAACCAAGCTCACTCGATTACGAAAGAAAGTTTGAAGGAATGTCTTTTCTAAGTTAGTGTTGACTGAGTTGGTTCAGCTAACGAAGGATTTTCCAATATCACCATATTGAATCTGACAGTTTTGTTGGTTAGTTCTATCCAACTCAAGGGATGAATATTATTTGTTTGAAAGTGTATTCAAGTTGACTTAACAAGGTAAATCATATAAATATAAGGTCAAGTTAAGGATTGAATTGTAAGAAGCATGGGACTAAAAAGATAAATTAAGGAAGCAAATTGGAAGGATATTAGAGTATCCGAGTTGACCAAGGTGCAAAGAATATTTTGATCAAGGAGGATCAAGTATTCAAGATAGAATAGAGATAAAAAATCATCAAAGATAGTTGCATCAGAAACCAAGTCAAGTCATTGTTACTCTCTAATAATTCTAGCAGTGAATCAAATCTCTTTATAGAGTTAGCCTAATAGCTATTTTCCAAATCCTCTAGCAAGGTGTCATTTCTAGATTGAAGTGTTTGAAGACCTCTAACAAGGCCACTCCTAATAGGGTAAACTGAATCCTTTAGTAGGGTCACACCTAACAGTGTGTTTTGTAACGTTTAACTGGGTTGGCTCCTAATAGGGCTCACTTTAGAAGAGTGAAAAATAGTAACTAGTTGCAATTGGTGGTTTTCTCAAATTAGATTTCCATATTAAATCTTGGTGTCTCTTATGTTCATGTTATTTGCTTTATGATTCTGCAACTAAGTTAATTAAGGTTAAACACACTAAACATCTTAAGAAGTGACTATTTCAATGTTTACCGAGCGTTCCTATGTTAACCAAGTTACAATAGTATTCTAGTTTCAGTAGAGTTTTGGTTTTGTATTGTATTGACATCTTAAGGGATCTTGGATTTGTTTTTGTGGTAACTGGTTCACCCCTCCCCTCTTAGTTACTCCTCTTATATTTCCAACATGAGGTGCATGTTATTTGTGAGCCTTGCCATAAAAAGTGCGTAAGTGGACAAGTATTTCTTGTAATGAATGAACATTTTCAAAAAAAAAATTAAGAAGATCAAGGTATGCATTATAGTGTTACCATGTCTCATCACTCTATTTCATTGGAAAGACAAATTATACTTCTTCACATTGTATACGTGATGAATAGAATCATGAGTACTCACAACAACCATTACATCCATATTATGTGATACCATATTCATTGTCTCCATTATTCCCATACACTCTAGATCTAATGCAACCTCTTCTATTATATTTAATCTATTTATTTCACCCACCATCTACTCTCTCATATCCACCAATGGGAAATTCATCACAAAAATCAGATAATAAGGTGGTTCAAACTATATATAATGATGATATTTTGATGATCCTTTTGCATTCTATTAATGTGCATGAAATTGTTGATGTGACAAAAATATGTGATTCTTATTTAAAAGAACTAAAGGAACATATAGATAAATTCACAAGCCATCAATTTAGTTCTTCTCATCTACTTCTTGAATAAAAATTTTAAGAGATATTTCACACACACAAGGAAACAATCCATTATAATTTCATTATTGAAAATATATGTGTGTGTTAGAATTAATCATGCACTAAAAAGCTATCTATTGTATATCTTAATGATTTGAGATTTGTTTGTGATATAGAATGATATATTGCACTTGATCTATCCTTTAAAAATGTTGTACTATTTAAAAATCTAGATCTTGGGAGGCCTATGGTAAAAATGTGTATTCCTCACACACTTATTGATTTGGGACCAGTTGATTAAAAATAAGTTGAAGGATTTGAATATATTAATGCCCAAACAAAATATGTTGCAAATGGGTGATCATTAATTTCAAAAGGATCAAGGTATTAATATCTATATTTACTCATTCTTGGTTCTTGTATCTTGAGATGATCATTCATTGGTAAAAGGTGTCATTCTACTCATTAATTCCTTAGATGATCCTAATGCCCTGTAATTTTCTAATATGACATTAAGTTGGGAGGAATCCATTGAATTCTTGAAATATTTGAATTATTGATCAAGGAAAAAGGTACTCTTAAATGTGTTAATTCTCTTTATTTCATTATTTTAGTTTTCTCATGCCCTTGCAGTATGATGTTAAGTTGGGGGGAAATCACTCAAATTTTGTGGTTTTTTGATGATGTAACATATGTAATACCCTAAAATTGGTCTCTTAAACCAATTTTCTCCTAACCTCGAAATATCAATCTATGATCAATAAAGCACTAAAATCACTAGCCATTTCTAGTCCTAATTGTCTCTACTTTGTTTGAATATCAATTGCATAAAACAAATAAATTGAAATAATAATTTAACTCTAATAAAGCCCTAAATATTAGACTAAAATTGGCTAGTTAAACCTCTTTGATTTATTAATTTAATATAAAGTTCTAACACTTTTTTATTTAATTAATACACTTTGGTCAATAATACATGACAAATGGATTTATTACTTCAATTCAAATAAAGTTGTCTCCACATATCTATTTATTTGAATTTAAATATTCAAATATGAGACACTTTTCAGAATATTCAAATAAAGGACACTTTTCAAAAGAAATCTTCAAAAATGGGGACAAGTTGCAAGAGGGACGACATGTCATATTCCCACTCTTGTGGAATCTTCCATTATTATTCAAATTCCCTCCACTTCTCTCCTTATACCTTTGACCTATTTTCTCTTTAAAAGTGAGGCTCCCTCCTCACTCTCAAAAGGATTCTATTTTTTTCTATTGTTATGTGATGCAGGAGCATCACCTCCACTTATGAATTCGACATTTCCATAGTTTAGTGACTTATTTGGGAAAAGAATCTAAACGTTCCTTGAGAGGTTTAGTTGCTTCAAATTATAATGTATGAGGAATCGTCTTTTAGGTTACATTAGTAATTTAATAGAAACTGAAAGGAAATGCAAAGGGACATGGGGAAGTTAAATGATTTTTTAACCATCAAAATTGTCTTTAAATAGATTGCATTATGTAATCGAAGGACAGAGAGTGAGAAAGAAAGGTTACGAGAGAGAAAGTAGCGACATTGTAAAAAGGATCGGGGCTCTTTGGTTTTCATCTAGAGAGCCACCAATATTATGTATTAATTGGATTGAAATGAAACATCTTTCTTTCAATTAATGGTGATTGCTACCTTTCTTTGAATTGTTTCTGTTATCTGTGGAAGTGAATGTTTAAATACAGCTCTATTTCATAGTTCTCTTTATGAACTTGTTATTTCTATATGGTTAATAATGATTGCTCTACATCATTATGTTGCAAGTTTCATTCTAGAGCACTTGAAGCACTCATCTTACACTTGCATTCTTAGCTTAATCTTCATTTTACTTGCATTATGGCATACACTCTGGCATAGATTTTCATTCATGCACTAGCTTAAATCACATAGATTAACTAGGTAATTTTGTAACTCTTCATTAGCTTAGATCTTGCATCTCATTTAATTTAGCTTTCATTTGTATTACATGCTTGTGATTCTTAGATATTAACACTCTTGTCTCTACTATTTGAATCTTTCATTCTATGGTGCACCTTGCAAGGATTGTTTAACTAGGTTCATTTGAGAGCCACGATCTCATAGCTCTTGCACGTCATAGATAGGAAGCTACAAGCCTCCTCTTGAGATGCTCTTCACCGTGGGTATTCTTGGGAATAATGGTCAATAGAAGTGTGAAATATTGTTTTGCACACATTTTTGGCACCCACCGTGGGGCTTGAACTAAGTTTCTAGCTCCATTTTCTTGCATTTTTTTAGTTAAGTAGTTTAATATACTTTAATTTTAGTTGCATTTCTCTTTTTCTTTTTTTATAGTCACTTATTGAATATAATCTAATGGTTTTTCCTAGTTCTCACTTTGGTTTTTAAGGCTAACCCTTGTGCAGGTTGAGTTGAAGTAAAAACCCTAGGGTTTTGAAAGATTTGATCATATCTTGCAAATGGCTTGGTGTTTGGATCTAAAATTTATTTTTCAGGTTGGAGATGGATTAGAGATGTCTTAGTCCAAAACTCAACTTTTTAGATCTATTTTCTATGATTTATAAACATTTCTTTATTTTTCATAAAAAATTGAAATTTTTAGTCACAAATTGTTGAATTGTTTAAAAAAATGTTACATTTTTGGAAATCTTTGAGAATTCTACATAGGGTTACTTCTCTGAGTTTTTAATTTAGATATAATAAAATTTCTCAAAAACTTGATTTAGGAAAACTAGTATGTTTTGGGGAAATAGGCACCTAGGACACAAATCAAAATCTATGGCTAAATTTTTTGAATTTTTGGAAAGATGTCTAATTTTTACTATAGGTCTCTTCTTTTAATTTTCATATATGGGGCTAATATCATAGCATACAAATCTAATCATGTTGACTAGGTAAAAAAAAAGAGTATTTAATGATTAACATGCACTTTATTTGCACATAGTTCAATGCATGATATTGTATGTCAAAAATGTGGACATGCTTCTATAAACTCTTATTCTCAAGAATTCCCATGATGAATAGAATCTCAAGAGGTAGATTATAGCTTCCTATCTATGATGTGAAAGAGCTATGGGATGGTGTCTCTCAAATGAACCTAGTTTATGCAAACACTTGCAAGGTGCACCATAGAATGGAAGATTCAATGACAAAAGCAAGGATGCTAGTATCCAAGAATCCACAATGGATGCAATGCAAATTCAATATCTAAGCTAAATGAAATACAAGATGCAAGCTAAGCTAACAAGAATGAGAGTATTACAAATCCTCCTAGTTAACCCATGTGAGCTAATCTAGATCATAAAAGAAAGATTGAGCTAGGAATGCCATAGTGAAAGTATGAGAATGATCCAAGTCCTTCAAAGCTCCAAAGTCACTAAGAAAACCTACAACATAATGTTAGCATGAGAGAGTAAGATTGAGAGAATGAGGAGAGAGCCTCATTTTATAGATAAATTGATGGTTGAGATTGATAGGCAAAAGAGGCATAATCAAGGGTGGGTAATGCATCTTGAGTGATCCATGTGCACAAGAATCTCACCTAAGGAAGATCAATGGTTGACTTTAAGAGTCAAACGATATGTGGAGGAGAATTCAAGTTATTTTTAAAATAAAGATTCTTCTCACATAGAAAAGTGTGCCCCTCGTGTGAGACAAAAATATCTTTTATTTTATTTTAATAATAGGAATAATGCTTTATATGTGCACACTTAGGATAAGTGGGACTTGAGGGATTTTATTTAATTAAAAGGGAGTAAGTTCTTTCAATTAAATAAAACACTTAGGATAAGGTGGTCAAACCATAGGTTGTAATTGAATAAAAAGAAAAGTGATGATTTAATCATGAATAAGAAATGAATGAATTAAGCAAAAATACTAAAAAGGGGGCTCATGGTCTAGATGACCATTTTTGGGTGATTACATCTACCCCTCTTCTACTAATGTGTGATTGATCTAGGAACACATTACATCAAAAAATGGATAAACCAAGCAAACAATAGATAAAGAGATCTAACTCTAAAGGATGAAGTGCATAAAGATAGAAAATCCTAAATGGATAGTCAGTTAGCAGTACAACTAGTAATTACGAGAGAAATAGACAAACTCAATACTGAAGATGAGCA
Organism: Cupressus sempervirens; assembly: GCA_028749045.1. NCBI lineage: Eukaryota > Viridiplantae > Streptophyta > Pinopsida > Cupressales > Cupressaceae > Cupressus > Cupressus sempervirens. Next base: position 476,069,000 of record CM053783.1, on the reverse strand, counting down.
TTGATATTTCAAGTTGAGAAAGTAGATAAATCAAGAGTAAATAGATAGCCATAGAAGGAAAAGAAATTTGCAACAATGGTAGAATATTTTTTCCCCCTTGGGATTGAAACCAAAATGAGATAGAGAATATAGAGAAATGAGCTATATTAGATCAAATTGAGATAAAGAAACATCCATGATGACATATAAGCAAGTAAAACCAAAGAGTGACCACCAAGAAATGAAGAGATGCCCTTGTTTGACTAAGTTTGACTAAGAAAGATAAAGCATCATAATTAGGTCAAAGCAAGAATAAAGATGAAATGAAATGAAATGAGTAAGAAAGATAGTAAAAATGATGAAGACATGAAGAAATGATGATTGCCTCAATAAGATTTGAAGATTAAGCCTCAAAGGGTTAGCCAACTATGTAGAAGAAAGAATAATTTTAAAACACAATTTAGACCAGCAAGATGAACCTAAATTTCAATTTTCATCCCCATAATGAATCCAAGATGTTGAAATTAGGTAAGGGTGTAACTTTTGTACAAATATGAGAAGTTCAAAATAGGATCAAAATGTTATATAAGGGGCCTAAGGGGTCATTTTCAAATCATTTATCTTATGTGATTTTTAGATCTCAAAGCATAGATAAAGAGAAACAATGGCCTAGAGGAAAGTTCCAGTCGAGAGGTACTAATTTGAGCACAACCAGTTGCACAACTAGTCTCCACAATATAGTTCACCAGTAAGTATCCAACATTCAAGAATTTTTCTCAGTTATTTTGATATTTTAGCGTGTTTTTTTAGGGTTTTAGTAGGTTTGCAAAAAATATTATATCATAATTGTGAAAACTATTGTACAATATAGTTGGTGTAGGGTCATATACATATTATAAGCATCATCATATTGGATACACCCATTTATTGTATGATACTAGATGAAGTATTGTAATAGCACAATGCATCATATTGGTATAGAGAAAAGTGTTGTATGATACTTGTTCAACCACTTAGTGAATTTTATGTAGAATTTGCATCATTTGTTGATTTTATGACTTAGTTATTTTCTTGTGTAGTTGAGCTATGACATTTTTAGTTTCATTATGATTCTCATTTGATGGAGACTATCATGTTTGTGTTTTTTCTATGTAGGAGGTATTTCGAACACTGATGATTAGGGTGCCCAAGGTGGTGGGACTGAGACTATTGCCCCAGCTACATGTCACAAAGAGAGGTATGCTCATGGCCATGGGATTTGGAGGTCTACTACAGTTGCCCCATATTAGGGTAAACCATGGCCTAGTGATAGAATTAGCAAAGAGGTGGCACTATGAGCGCAATGCCTTATATCTTCCTACTTGAGAGTCCACCATTACAATCGAGGATGTGTATCACATGCTTTGGGTTATGAGTTATGGAGATCTAGTGAGTTTATTGAGCATTTTCAATTTTTATTTATACCTAGCCTCTTTGATATTAGTGTTGATTTTAAATCTTATGTGTTATAGGTATACTTTGATCATTCCCTAGAGGATGGTAGAGTTGCACTACAAGAGGTGTTCAGAGATTACCCCATCTTGGATTGATACATATTATGGGACTAGATGATAAAGCAGTATGGATGTTAGTATCTAGTGGCATGCATCATATGCTCCCGCATTGGAAAGGCTTTGATCACTGACAAGAGTCAAAGAGGATTCCCATGTGGATGAGGGAGAATGGTTATGGACTTGATGGGGAGGTTGAGATGGGTGGCATTGGGTCCTACCATATTAGCATATATGCACCACAAGTTAAATGAGATAGTGTATAGGGAGGGGAAGAGTTGGGCATGCAGAGCCATTATGGTGTAGGTGTGGGCATGGGACCACATTAATTTGATATGACTAAGATTACATTCACAAGAGAGGGGATACCATTTTATATATAGATATTTAGGGTTTATAGCAGAGTCACATAACAGGGATGTCATCTTTTATAGTTGGGTACTGGATGAGTTGTCCTCCTTTGAGTGAAGACCATACATTAGATGTGAGGGGTGGATAGAGAAACAAAAGGAGCAAGGCTACATGTTAAGCAACAGACTTCTGTTAGGGAGGCACATAAGGGTAGTAGAGAGGTTTGTGATTAACTATGTATGGCACCAGTTTGGGTGGAGGCAATGGGTACCCATAGGGACTACCACATATGCCAGGTTATGAGAGAAGGACATGGGTTGGTTTCCCATGCTAAGCTATACATCATGTTTGGGAGAGATGCAAGGGTTACAATGGGCATCCTAGGATAACCTCCCAATGATGATAGGTGTGAGGGTCTCCCTAGATTATGCATGAGAGATAAGAAGGTTCCCCTTCCCCAAGTTCACGATCTTGGATGCCTTACTAGGAGATGATGGTAGAGTAAAAGATGATGGGGATGATAGAGGAGATGGAGAAGATGGAGAGGAGGAGAGGTTGATTAGATGACCTTGGGTGGAGAGAGAGAGGGAGAGAGAGAAAGATGAGACATGAGTAGAGGCAGGATCCACCTGCAGTAGTTAGGGGAGAGCATCTATAGGACTAGCAGATTAGAGTACTTAAGGAACAGCTCCAAAAGGCACGCATTATGATAACTATGAGAGACCAAAAACTCATCAATGTGAGAGAGGAGGCACATGCACAGGAGATAGTGCTATGGGAATACCTAGCACAAGCACAATGGGAGACAGAGCAACGGGGGATGAGGGCAACCTACTATTAGGGAGTATACATAGTAGCAATGCCTTGGGAGTAATGGGTGTCTCTCTACTCAAAGAGAGAAGGGAGATCAAAGGGAGCGATACAACTACCAGATAGGACATGGGCACCACCTCCACAGTCTAATCAGATGTAGAAGGGTGGAAGCCAGTTCAAGGTCTACCATAGGCTCTGTGTCATTGTGATATTTTTTATGTATCATTGTTGAGACATTTATCTAGATTTTGTATTCATGTTGTATAAACACTTGATATTCCACTATTTACATATGAGATTCTAGATTTTAGATTTGACACTATGTACTTGTCTCTTTTATGCTCATATGATGGATGTATCTCTATGGTTCAACAGTTATGTTTACATTTCCATGTGATGTCAATATGTATGCTTCGCTTATATTGATATGCTCATAGATGAATTTGATGTCTCTCTTATATGTTTAGCTCTATGTTATGATATGAATCATGCTTTGAAAACTTAGCACTTGGATAGATTAAATGTGATTATGATATTAACCCCTTGTGATGACAAGATAGCAAAAGAAGCAAGCAAAAGATAAGTGAAAATGAAAAGATTCAATTGAGAAGAAGCAAGAGAAGGTGAATGAAATTATTTGACACATCCATAAAAGATGAAGATGACTCTCTCAACATTCAAATGTAAAGCTCAGCTAAAAATGAACCTTGAAATGCAAATTGGTATGCAAAGGCGCAATAGCAAGGGTTATATAAGGAGGTTCTATTTTTTTATCATTGAGCCTTATTAGGTACATTGCAAGATAATAAAATCATCACTAGTATAGTTATGAGGATATGAATATGATATATATCAAATAGAAATATGGGAGCCCAACCTAACCATCAAAGATATAAAGGTCAAGATGATGGTGTAGTTAGATTCCCTAGGTTTAATGTAGCAAGATTATGCTCACATTGAGACACAAAATGTCAAGATGACCATAAGCACACACTTGCAAAAAATAGAAAAGGATGATATGTTGAAGATCCTAAGTGTCAAGTGGGACAATAAAGATGCTCAAGACACTTAAGATTGACAAGGTATACCCCACAAGAAGAAACCAAACGAAAACATGACCCATGCCCCAAGTCCTCTAGTTCATGACACCCTTGAGAGACTATTAGGAAGGGAAAACTCAACAAAGAACTCATCCTAGACAACATACAAAAGAATAAGTCAAGAAATCCGCAACCAATTTTAATGTTTAAGTGTGTGTGTGGGATTCACATGACAACCTCCTTAGGACTCAAGTCTATCAATGAGAAGAATCACAACATCCTAGACTGTAGCTAAGGTATCTAATAAATGTTGAGAAAAACTCAATGTCAAGGGGAAGTATTGAAAAACATTATTTAGCAAGTTGTCAAAGAAACACTAGCACAACAAGGAGACCTTGATAAGTTATACAGTTCATGCCCCCTAGACCTAGATGAGAGTCATGTCCAAGCTAAGCAAGGAAAAAGTAATATGAGATGAATGGATCATGAGTGCAAAGTGAAATGTCGATAGACATAAATGGAAGGGTCTCAAGTAGCATTCGTTTCTAGTTTTTTACCACTTTGCAGGACTTTTTAATTATTATTTTCATGACTTTTTATGATTTTTTTCATGATACATCAAAGTGCATGTTGCTACGTTTTCACTAAGATAATCATTTTTTTAGGACATTTTATACTTTTTTGGATTTTTTCAACACCATATATGATTTTTTTGGAATTTTTTTAGGATCATATGATATGTACAAGCATTGAGTAGCAAGAGCACTAAGCATAGAAATTCTTCAAATGAAAGATGTTAATGGGCTCGGGGAGTTGTTCTCCCTCGTCTCTAGAGAGATGATTAGGACCAGATCCAAAAGCAATAGTAACAATGTAAGGATCCAACCAATTAGGTTTGAACTTTCCTTTCTTTTCTCTATTCTATTGATGATTTTGGATTTTCTCTAAGGATAAGATCACCATCTTCAAATTCTCTAGGATGAACTTTCTTATTGTACCTAATAGACATTCATTTTTTATAAGATTCTCATATGATCAAAAGAAACCTTAAAATATTAATCTAGGACTTCAATCTCATGTATCCTCATAGCTCTATACTCTTCATCAGTAATTAGCCCTTTCAAAGAGACACTTGAGGAAGGAATATCAACTTCAAGTGGTGCAACAGCCTCAAAACCATAAACCAAAGCAAAAGGTGTAACCCTAGTAGGTGTATGTATGCCAGTCCTATAGGCCCATAGTGTAGGATTAATTTTTAGACACCAATATCTCCCATATTTATGTACATTTCTATGCATAATTTTGAGCAATGTCTTGTTTGAAGCCTCATCTTGACCATTCCCTTAAGGGTAGTAGATAGAGGACCAATGTTGTTTAATCTTGAGCTTCTTACAAGGTTGTTGAAAGTCATTATTATTGAGTTAACATCCTTTATTAATGACTATAGAGGTTGTAATTTCATAATGACAAATGATGTGGTTTCATATAAAGATAGAAACATGTTTTCCCATAGCAGTAGAAAGTAGGAAAACTTCAACTCACTTACTAAAATATTTGGTAGTAGTGATAATAAAGTTGTGTCCACTTGAAGAGTTAGGATGTATTTTTCCAACTAGATCAAAGGCTCACTATTGAAAAGGTCAATGCATGATAGAGGGTATCAATTCATGTCCTAGAACATGAATCAAATTACCATGTAGCTGACACTTTTTGTAGTACTTAGCATAAAGCACAGTATCTTGTTGCATAGTAGGCCAATAGTAACCAACCCTAAGTAGTTTTCAAGAAAGCACAAGGGCATTAGAATGAGACCCAAAATTTTCATCATAAACTTTAACTAACACTCTTTTACACTCATATGTCTCTAAGAACCTAAGGAGTGTTCCATCTAGACCCTTTCTATACAAGTCACTAGAGACAAGGGTACAGTGGAAGGCATTGTGAATGAGTTGACATTTTTCATTGTGATTTAGGTTTTTTAGGAATAATTTGGTCACAGAGGTAGGAGTAAATGGTAGCATAGTGAGAAGAGTCATGACCAATGATAGTACAAATGACTGGGTTGTTAGGGGAATCATAGTTGGGGTAACCTAGCTCTTCCACCAGAAATTAAAATTGAGATTTATGTTCTTGCAATTGTAAGATGGATGCCAAGATAGCCAAGGTAGCCATTGTAATCACCTAAAAATGATCATCTAGACTATTATCCCCCTTCTCAGCATTTTGGCTAATTTAATTAATCATTTTACCTAGACCAAATTGCGAATAATCAATTAATTTGATTATAACCTATAGTTTGGCTATGCTATCCTAAGTTCATTATTTCATTAAAAGAACATGTCCCCTTTTAATTAAATAAAATACCCCATTCTTCTAACCCACTTAAAATGTACACATAAAGTCCTTTTTCTATTTTTCAAATTAAAAGAAAAGGCTTTGTGACTTTTATCTTATATGGGAAGTTAACTTCTATTTTATTGGTTGACTTTCTTGTGCACATGGATCACTCCTATTTTCAAACTCCACCATTGATCACCCATCATCTTGACTTTGATCTCTACCATTGGTACAACTTTAAAAGAGAGAGAGCTTTCCCCCTCAATGGATCCATCTTTTGAGTATTGTTATGCTGCAGGTTTTCTAATAGGTTTCCTTGGAGCTTTGTAGAAAACTTCTCAACTCTTGTCTCATTCTCTCATCCATCACATACTAGCTTAAGATCATATGGAATTTTAGTATAGTTGCATGTTAGTTTAGTTTCTCTTTTGCAATGATTTAGCTCGCATAGCTTAACTAGGTTGGTAGTAACATTCTCATCCATACTTAGCATAGTTGCATTTTTCATAATCATCCTAATTTAGTCTCCATTTGCATTGCATTATTGAGGCATCTTTTGTAGACATTTGCACTCTTGCATATTGTCTCTAATAGAACCTCCCATTGCACGGTTTACTAGCAAGAAGAGCATTCCTAAGGCTCAGTTGAGAGCCCTCATATGTGAATCATACTCTCTTGCACTTCGTGGATAGGGATCTCTAAGCCAACATCGAAGCATCCCAAACTCATGGAATCACTTGGATAGAAGGGTTTAGAGTGTGACACTTTCTTAGTGTACATTTTAGCACCCACAGTGGGGTAGAGCACTTGGTTTTGTCCTTTACTTTGTTGTTTTTTGTCACATTCTTGGCATGTTACCTACACTTTTTTTTTTTTAAGCCATAACTTTAAAGCGATATTTTTCTAGTTTTTTACAATGTTTATATAATTGCAGAGTGATACTTTTCTGGTAAAAGTGTCACACAACAGTACTGAACTATGTTGCTCTACTATAGCATGTTTCATCACTTGGCTTAGAAAAAAATATCGCACGAAAGGAAATTGTTGCATGTGTATATCGTATAATATCACACAACATAATTCCAACAAAAACTGTTGCTTGTTCTAAACTTTCTTGTTGACTAAGTGATTAGATTAGTTTCTTGGTCATACTTGTTGTTTGCTAGATTTTTATAGGTCTATAGTGATTTTACAAAGGTCTATTTGCATATTACATGTCATTTTGAAGCTAACTTGTAGTGCTAACGGGTGTGTTTGTAGGTTGTTATCTTGAGATGTTTACCTAATTGCCTTTAAAAAAAGAATGCATGTCAAAGCTTCAAATGCACAAGGGCTACTAACGATTGTTTGTAGGGCTGCCCAATGCATAAAAACCCAAACTTGCTTGCTTTTTTTTTATTATTATATGTATGGCATCTACTAGTTGTTTCATATTCATAGGTGCATTAAACTTGTAATTAGGGCTCTTTGGTGACAGGAGAGTATGCTCTTCACCCTTGTGGTGAATCAAAAATCTTGACTCAACTTTGGATTTTAAGAACAAGAAGATTAATTGAAGCTTTTTGGTATGTTTGGGGGAAGCGATCAAGGTAGGAGAGTATGCTATTCACCCATGTGGTGAATTAGAAATCTTGTCCCTTGAGAGTGGATCCAATCAGTGGTAGTTAGAATCCTTTAGAGGGTCTACTCTTGGAAAACCTAAGAGGAATGACCCAAGTGGGGACAAGCTAATACCCAACTCTTCCAACCCACTATAAACCCAAGTCTATCAAGGACACAAAACCTTGATAGGCGTATTGTTTTTTTTCACTTAGTGTGATCACTTGTGGGATTTTGACCATGAAGAGATCACTAGGCAAGAATGCTTAAGGTGCTCTTGTGATCGTGAGGTCTGTTACCCACCACAAGGTGGGGTGTCCCTTAATTTGGTACAAGAGGAAAATTACGAACATAAGCCCTTTCTAAACACCCTAAGTTAGTAGCTACCCTATTTTTCCACTCAACTTCTTGGTGCAAGGGTTGATCCTAGTGGACTACCTGAATCACCCAAGATTTTACACTCACCATCTATGTTCCCTTAGTTGTGCTTATGGTACTTCCATGACAAAGCCAATATCTCTTGTGGGCAACCACTTGGTGAGAGGAAAAGGAGCATCAAGCATGGGCCAAGTTGTTGAATAATGAACCATGACTCTAAGGTAGATTTCTTGGCTAATATTTTTGAATGTGTTGACCTATGTTAATGTTCTTACAAATAAAACATCTCGATAAAATTGGTAGGAAGGTTGTTTTTTTTATCACAAATGCATATTGGTAAGATTGTTTTTACCCTTGTTCAATTGTTTGAGACATGTTAAAAACTCCTACTATTTGCAAACCTCATCGTTACTCAACACGAACTTAAACTTAAAAATGTCTGATCCTAAAACTAGCTGACTGTCAAGCCGAAACCCAACAAAATTCAAGTAAAAAACTTATCCTTTTTAAACACAAAACTAGCACTTTATTGCACATTCTCTGGAGAAATATTGCGTGACAATTTTTGAAAAAAAAAAAATCAAAAATTGTGTCACCTACTATTTTAGATTTTGTCGCAATACTATACTAAAAGCTATCATCCCTCCTTGTGTGAACTATCACCCAAGAGAAAAGTGTCACTTGAGTATTATAAGTTGTGACGTATGACATATTGTAATATCCTACTATCACCTAGGTTCTAAAAGAATGTCACCTGAGCCTTTTTTACTATAAAATAGACTTTGTGTTCTGCATTGTCGAATCTAGGGTCTTGTCACTTGAGTCCTTCTTGGTATTAGTCATACATTTTTATGTTAGGTATTGTACAAAGTCAAAAAGATGGGTTTAGTCCACCAGATGTAAGTCTTGAAATGTCATTGATGATCACTTGTCAAAATCTAGTTACCATTATATGCTAGCTATTTGCTATTGAGCTTCTTGCTCACTTTCTTGGCTTGAGTCACTGAGTGCTATAAATTCTTGACCACCTTTGACAAGCCATCTATTCTACCTTGACAAGTGATTATTATTAATTGTAATAGATTCAAATTTGAAATACTTCTCTCATCCTATTAAGCAAAGACACATCCTTACAAGTCGGTCACAACTAGGTTCCAAGTTGGTAATGGTAGTCATTCCCCTTTCATTTTTGCATAGTTAGAGACTCCACCTAGGCATCCTTGTAGACAACCTTGTGTAAAAGACCCCAGTTCTAGTCAAACATAGAAAACCAACATTTGGCACAATCCGCTTTATAGTTTTGAGAACCCATTTGGAACCCCCTTTAACACACCCAAGGGTGAAAATACTTTGACCAACATGCATCCTAACAAAATCAAACACCACTTAGAAGAGAAAGCATGTGAAAATGAAAGACTCTTGGAAATTATCCATGCTAAAGAAAGAGTGGATCAATAAGCTGAAGCTAATCATCATACACACAATGAGGAAACTAGAAGAGATTATTATCGCAATCCTTTTGAACACATTCCTATCTGTGGCAATCATGGCAATCACTCAGCTCTAAGGACTCCTAGATTCAATGCGAGGGCATGCCCTTCACCATCTAGACAATCAAAATCACATCATGAAAGTGATGAGGAGATGACTAGTGAGGATGTTGTAAAATTTTAGAAAAATGAGCTCGCTCAAAAAATGATGCTAAAAGCTTAGAGAAAAATGGGGATTAATACTTCCACTATATGGCAATGAAAGGATGGAAGCTCCCTCAAGATTTTTATGTACAAAAAATAATCCAAAAATGAGAGCCTATTGAGGCTGAAATCTTGAGATAAGAAATGCAAGAACTAAGGAAACAACTGGCACAATTGCAAATTTCCAAAGAGCCACCTAAAACTTCATTTATTGAATCAATATGTGCTCTTCCATTTGATAAGAGTTTATACATGCCCCCATTTCCTAAGGATACAGAGGTTCCTAAGTATGACAAATATGATGGAAATGGTGATCCTCATGATCATGTGAGAAATTTCTATGCTATTTGTATGTATTTCATGCATGAAGACTCTCATCTTATGCATTTGTTTCCTAGAAGTCTAAGAGGCAAAGCTATGGAAAGGTTCACAAAATTGACTCCCCCTCTCAAAACATTTGATGAGCTTTCACAATGCTTTATCCAAAAATACTCTTACAACATTCAACATACCATTACTATGTTGGAATTATGCCAAATTAAACAAAAACAAGGAGAACTCTTTGCAACATACCTTCAACGATGGAGATCCCTATACTCTAGGTACCCTCGGCAAGTTCCTGAAGCTGAGGAAATCAACATTTTTTCAAAACACTTGTACCTAAGCTATATTTTGACTCAAGAAAATAGTTGTTCACATCCTTTAATGCAATGGTTGAGAGTGTATATCGCATTGAGGATGTTTCTATCAAGAAGGGTGACATTGTTGTAAAACAAAGACAAAAATAACAATAGAAATGGAAAAGACAGTGCAAAACCTTGGAATAAAAACAAATATGTTGTTAATGACAAAGTAGTGGACACTCCTCAGACCAAGGAACCAATATTTAACCTTTCTAATGTTATCTATGCTATAAAACAACAAGAAGGTTCAAAACCACAAACATCTCACAAGAGCTCTAAGTTTATCGAAAAATGATGTGTTTATACACCAATGGTTGAGCCTTACAAAGTGGTCTTAAAAACCTTAATTGAAAACAAGCTAGTTACTTTACCAGATAATTACCATCCCTATGACCCACCCATTAGATCTCCTTGGTGTAGAGAGGATCACATTTGCAGTTATCACCGAAGCAAGGGTCACAACACTGAAAACTGTTTCAAGCTCAAAGATGTAATTCAAGATCTCATTGAGGCTAGTCAAGTTTTCATAGATGGCCTTGTTAAAAATTATGACCAAAAAGATTTTAAACAACCCTTGCTAGAATACGAGAAAGGTGAAACTTCTAAAGCTGCTAAGAAGAATCATGATGCCACCATTAGCTATGCCTATGTTGACATAGACAATGTTATAGGCATGTTTGAACCTATTGAGTATTTATGCATGGAAAGTTCTCATGATGACAACCAACCTAAGGATGAAAGACCCAAAGTTGTCCCAAAAAAGTGAAATGCTCCCCAACACCATAATGACACTAGACCTAAGGTGATACTCCGAGTGGCCAAATCTTCCTCTTCACAAAGTGAACCGCTTAATGTCATCACTAGAGGGCAATCTAAAGTTTTCATAAAAGTTTCTCACTATCCTTAGAATGCTTCATATTCTATGCAAATAATTACTTCCAAGATCTCCAACTATGACCTTGTCATCCAATTGCAATGTACATCAACTCAAATTTCCATTTTTGAGTTGTTAGAATTATCCCCTTTACATAAGGATATCCTTGAAAAAGCTTTACGTTCTGCCAATGTTGCCATAGATATTGATGCGAAATGATTACAAGCTATGGTGAACCATATCTCTTCACCTCATTATCTAACCTTTTTTGAAGAATATGATCAAGCTCTCATTCATCCCCACAACCTTGCTCTCCATGTTGAAGTCCAAATTTTTCATACTCATGTCCATTGAATCTTGATAGATAATGGTACAGGGTTGAACATCATTTCCTTCAATGTGATTTGATAGTTGAGAATGTCTGAATTTTTCATTGACCCTAGGTGCAAGATCACTATAAAAGCCTATGATGAGGTTGAAAGACCTTCCAAAGGTCTCATTGTGCTTCCAATCAGAGTTGGTCCAGTTGAGAAGGATGTTATTTTCTAAGTCCTAAACATACCACTTGCATATAATTTATTGTTGGGATGACCATGGATTCATGACATGCAAGCAATACCTTCTATCTACCATCAGTGGATCAAATTTCCATTTAATGGTACTAAGATAGTTGTCCCTGGTGACAACTCCATGTCTATCAATGTGTTATCTTCTATAGAAACATTGGTTCTATATAATCTCTCTTCTCATGAGTTGAAATTGTCCTTTATAGAGTGTGAATAGAAATTGAAAATGATGAGCTTTGGTATGGGCAAATACACTCTAGACTCTATTTTTTCTTTACCTATTTCCCCTCGGTCTCAAGGGAAATATTCTACCAAAAAGAATCCTTCAGCTTCCACAGTGACTCTTTTTTGCACCTTTTTGCAATCCTTAGTTCCCCTAGAAGCAAAGAAAGAAGAACAAGTAATTAAAGATTGGATCTATAGGGAAGAGGAAGATGAAGGGGAAGTCATAGTCACTACTCCCATTTATCTAAAATGTTATGGCAAAGGATATAAATTTATTGCAAACCTTGGCTATTAGGGCTATGGGTCCTTAACTGGTAACAAAAAATATCTAATTGAACCTTTAAGTCATACTCAAGGTCATGATACTCAAGATATTTTTGGCCTAGGTTTTGGGTTAGAAGATGACATACCAACATTTGATCAAAGAATACTCATGTCTAGCAAATCTGAGGATGATGATCCTCCCTTTGTTGTTGCCACTTCACAAGATGAGGATTTTATGCCTATAACTTCTATCCTTTGGGGAGAAGAAACACTAACTACCAATAATGATGCTAAAGCTTCCACTTCTCAACAGCCAAAACAAGATGAATCTGACCATGAAGACAAATAGAGGTGGTCAGACAAATAGAGGATGAACTAGACAAAATATTACTCATCTAATTGCTAGAGATCAGAGTAAAAACTCTCATGAGTATGAATAAGAAAGCTTGTTAGATGCATCTTGTGAGCTAGGAGTGGATTTCATTCATGCCTATGCAACCCAACCAAATGTAGTCGAAGAATCTAGTATAGGGTCAGACGAGTTTGGCTCACAATATTCTTTAGTGGATCATGTTGGCCCCTCTAGGTATATTCTTGATTTGGATTCTTTTGCAACGTTCACTATAGGCTCAACTTCATAGGTCACTAGAGATGACTCTTTTCATATTAACAACCTTAAAGCTTCCACATCACTCTCATTGATTCACCATGATCTCATAGATTGGTCAATTCAAAATCAAAGACCTAAAATACTATCTTTTCAAAATGATTATGAGATTGCTTATTGCCTAAATTCCATTGAACCCATCACTTCTTCCACCACAAAACTTGCAATTAACATGATAGAATTAGATATCATGTACCTAAGTCATAAAATTAAAAGAAAAAATAGGTGGTCAGATAGAAAAAATCACATTGTGGTGGTATTTGAACTTTAAAAAAAAGTAAAAACAAAGACATATATAATAGTGAAAACCTCCTTAAGGCACCTACAGATGAGGTACTTGGTAATCTCCCAAGCTATTTTTAGGACAGATCTTCAGTTCTCATCGAGCCTACACAACCTATCAACTTGGGGACAGAGGAATCTGCTAAAATTATCCATGTGGCTCAATCACTGTCAACTAAGGAAATGAATTTTTTTGCCAAATTCTTTCAATACAAGAAGATCAATTTTGCATGGACATGTTTAGATATGCCAAGGCTTGACACAGATCTTAGCATGCATCACTTATCTATCTCTCCTGGTGTAAAACCTATTAAAGAAAAGTTGAGAAAGATGCATCCACATGTAGCCCTATTAGTCAAAGCAGAGTTAGAAAAACTCCTGAGTACAAAATTTATCAGAGCTATTGACTATGCAGAATGGATTTCCAACATTGCACATGTGTCTAAACATGATAAATCCATCTAAGTTTGTACTAATTTTAGAAATCTAAACAAAGCATGCCCCAAAGATGACTTTTTTCTACCCAACATAGACATGACAGTGGGTTATGAAATGTACTTCCTCATGGATGGCTTTTTTGGGTATAACCAAATTAAGATTGCTCCATCTAATCAAAAGAAGACAACTTTTACATGTGCCTAGGATACTTTCTGCTGGAATGTCATGTCATTTGGGCTTTAAAATGTTGGTGCCACCTATCAAAGAGAAATGACCACCATCTTCCACGATATGATGCATGAAAATATGGAAGATTGTATTGATGACACACGAGCTAAATCTAGAAAATGAGACATGCATCTTGAAGACCTTAGTTGATATTGGATTGTATGAAACAATTTCAACTTAGGCTAAAACCCAAAAAGTGTGACTTTGGTGTCACATTTGGAAAATTTCTAGGCTCTATTATTTCAACAAAAGGCATTGAAGTTGATCCTAAAAAGTCCAAGCTATCATGGAAATGCCTCCTCCAAGAAATATCAGTCAAGTTAGAACTCTGCAAGGGCATCTACAATCCATAAGAAGATTCATTTCTTATTTGGTTGATAAAGCTCAACCTTTTAACATGAATTTGCATAAAGGCTCTACTCATATCTAGAATGATGAATGTCAACACAGTCTAGACCAAATCAAAGGGTACTTGGATAAACCTCTAGTTTTGATGCCACTCATTCAAGGAAAACCTTTGATCTTGTATATCTCAGCTACTGCTTCTTCTCTAGAAGCATTATTAGCCCAAAGTGATGAGACTGATAAAGAACAGGCTATATATTACATCAGTCAAACTTTGGTATTTTATGAAATGAACTACATCAGTATTGAGAAAGCCTGCCTTGCAGTAGTCTTTGCTTCTCAAAAACTTTGACATTACATGTTGGCATGTATAGTTCACCTGATTTCTAAAATTGATCCTTTGAAATATTTGTTGAGCAAAGCTACACTTATTGGTCGTCTAGCCAAATGGATGATGATTCTTTTAGAAGTTGACATTCAGTATGTCAAACGTAAATTCATCAAAGGGTAGACCATGGCTAATAAATTGGCTAATTTTCCACTAGAGGATACAACACTCATGCAAATTGAGTTTCTAGATGCCTCAATTATGTACATCACTAAGAGAACTTGGAAAATGTTCTTTGACGACTCTCATACATAAAATGGGGATGGAGTAGGTATTTTGTTTATTTCCCATCATGGTCATACAATCCCAAAATCCTACAAACTCCTATTCCCTTGCACAAACAACATTACAGAATATGAGGCACTAACAAAAAGGATCAAAATGGCTCTTGAATGGAGAATCACTGAATTGCACATCTATGGAGATTCTCGACTTGTTATAAATCAAGTACATAATGAATATCAAACAAAGGATGACAAGTTGATACCTTAAAAGAAGTTGATAGATGCTCTTAGGAACTATTTCACTTTTGTGACATTCCAGCAAATTCCTAGAGCAGAAAACAAGGTTCTTGAAGCTATGGCCACTCTAGCATCTATCCTCTAGCTAAAAGTACATGAATCGTGATTTGAGTTCATGGTGGAAGAACTACTTCATCCCACTTATCATTCCTCAAATAACCAGGTGATCTGCATTGTTGTAGGTCACAATTCCTCCTGCTATGCAGCTATCTTCTCTTACTTTCATGATCAGGTTATTCCTGAAACTCTCACGTGCAACCAAAAATGTCAACTCATCCACAATGCTTCACATTATACTTTGGTCTCTGGTGACTTGTATAGGAAGAGTCTAGACATAACATTTCTTAGTTTTTTAGAGCTAGAAGAATCTAAAAAGGCACTCACTAAAGTCTATGATGGCATTTGTGGGGCACATTTAAATGGTCTTGCACTTGCTTGGAAACTGCTTAGGGTGGATTATTACTAGCCAACCATGCAAGTTGATGTCATTAATTATGCCAAGTCCTATTAGAAATGTGAACTTCATGGAAACTTAATTCACACTTCTACATATGAGTTAATTCCCTCTATGAAATATTGGCCATTTAAAAAATGGGCCTTTGACTTGGTAGGAAAAATCCATCCAAGTTCATCTAGTGATCACAAGTTCATCATTACAACAACTGAAGTATTTCACCAAATGGATTGAACTTGTACCACTATCTACTACCACAAGAAAACATGTTGCCTTGTTTATACTAAACCACATCATTTTTCATTGTGGTATTCCTTCCTCCATTTTTATTGACAATGGAGGACAATTCAAGAACAAGGACCTCAAACAACTGTGAAAGAAATTTTGAATCAAGTAGCATTGGTCCTCTATCTACTACCCTCAAGGGAATGACCAAGTTGAGGCCTCCAATAAAACATTGCTGAAAATCTTACACCAAAAAATTCAAGGGTCTGGGAGAGATTTGCACCTACAGATAAATCTGGCACTTTGGGCCTACAAAACTACCATTCATACTCCTACAGGGGCCACACCCTTTTCTTTAGTCTATGACTCTGAGGTTTTTTTCTTGCTAGAAGTTGGGGTCCCCTCCTTGCCAGTCTCCTTACATGTGTTAATAATTGGTGAAGACCATAGAGCTATGCGAATTCAGGAACTAGAAACTCTTGATGAATGTTGCAAGGCTACTTTTGATCACATGAGGGCTTATTAGAAGTGCATGTCTACTCAGTATAACAAGAAAGTTCACTCACATGAGTTTCAAGTAGGTGAACTTGTGCTTAGATAAAATCCAAAAAATCAACAGCATAGAGAACATAAGGGAAATTTTGAATCTAATTGGTTAGGCTCGTACATCATCACAACAATATTTGGGTCTAGTGCTTATCAACTATCTACTCCTGAAGGGGAAGAAATTGTAGAGCCTATCAATGTCCTACATTTGAAGAAGTTTTATGCTTAGAGGCATGCATCTCATCTATCTTGTACATACTTATTGATCCTAAAAATTAGAAAATGTCCTAAAAAAATGATCATCTTAGTAAAAACCTAACAATAGGTGCTTTGATGTATCACCAAAAAAATCTCAAAAAATACAAAAAAGTCTTGAAAAAGTCTTGAAATTTTTTTTTCCAAGTGGTGAAAACCTAGAAATAGGCTCTACTTGAGACCCTTGCACCTATGTCTATCAATCTCAACCACCCACTTCTCACCACATTTCCTAGCTTGGAATTGTTTCTTGTCCTTGTCTCAGGGGTATATTTGCTTAGCCTATTGAGATGTCCTTGTGCATTAGGGTTTCTTTGGAAATTGACAAAATAATGTTTTTCAACACTACCCCCCAACTTGACCTCAAGTGTTTCTCAACACTTTTCAAATAGTTTACCTATAGTCTCCGATGTTGCAATATTTCTTACTATTAGAATCAAGTTTTGAAGAAGTAGCCAAGTGACTTACAAATACACACTTAAACACTTAAATGACTGACCTATACTAATCTTATTTTTTTTGTGTGTTGTCTATGATGATTTCTTTTCTATATGTTCCCTCCCTAATAGTCTTTCAAGGATGTCATCGACTAGAAGACTAGGGGCATGAGGCATGTTTTCTTGATTTTTTCTTGTGGGTATACTTTGTTTGTCTACAATTTTTCGAGAATTCATGCTTGTCCTACTTGACACTTTGACTTACAATGTATTATCCTTGACTATTTTTGGAAAACTACACTCGAGGGCTATCCTAGCACTTATGCCTTGATACAAGTGTAATCTTGCTATACTAAACTTAGGGAATCTAATCAAATAGTCATCTTGACTTACATGTCTTTGATGCTTAGATTGGATTTCCACATACCTATCTGATATAGATCATATTCATATCCTCATAGTTATACTAGTGATGATTGTCTGATCTCATGATACCCTTAATAAACACTCAATGATGAAATTAGAGTCTAAATTTTATGCACTTCTTGCTAGTGAACCACTTTTCATATTAGCTTGCGTTATAGGTTCATTATCTAGCATAGTTTTGCATTCTTGTGTGTGGGGAGAGCTCTCTCTTCATCTTTTCTTGGACATATCAGCTAATTGCTTTCATCTCTTTCTTTACTTCCTTTTGGGTCATATCTTTTTCATCTCCTTGATCTTTCTCTTCACCTTTTTGCTATCCTCTCATCGCAAGGGGTTAATCTAAAAATCACATTCGATCTATCAAAGTGTTACATGTTTCAAAAACATAAGTCTATATCATACACATGAGAGCTAAACATCACACATGAGAGAGATACATGAGCATATACACATAAGTATAAAAACAATGCATACATGAGCAATTAACTAAAATTGAAACATCACATGAAAACTTAAAATGCTAAAACATCCATCAAAATGAGACAAGTACAAAAATATGTCGATCAAATCCAGCATCTCATATATATCAAATGTGTCACAATACATATACAAATGTGAGATCCAAAATCTAGATATTCGTCTCAAAATACATAGAAGTAAAATCAAAACTATCAAAACTTCCAACCTAGACCTAAGACTAACTCGCATCCTCTACAGCTAGTGGTGGCCCTAGTGGCAGAGCCTGTCTCCTACCTGGTGGCTATACTACACCCTCTTATCTATCTTCTCACTCTGAATAGTTGGGAAGTCCCTAATCTGGTGGAACCACACCCTTATAGGTGACATAATAGTATGTGGTGCATGTGCCATGATGTGACACCTCCCACCTAGTAGCATCTCATTCCCTAGAAAGATCCTCCCCTTGTGCCCACTGATCCATGATCTATTTATCTCATACTACAATAATGACCTGGTCTACTTTTAGCTCTTCCTCTAAGGTTTGGATCCTTGCATTGTGGTCATCATCTCCCCTATCAAGCTACTCTATCTGTGCCTCTATCCACATTGCTCTCTGCCACCTCAAAGGCACCTCCTCCTCCACCTCTTTAGTATCTTGCACCTACATTCATCTCCTCCTAGATCGAGAACTATCCCTAACCTCCATTTGTCTCCTACCTTTGCCTCGAACTCCACCTCTGCCTCCTCCATGTCCCCCTATTGTAGGTAGAGCATCTAGCTCTATAAATCACAAAAAATGATGTCTCTACATCTCGTATAGATAGGCTAGATCCACCCTTGCATCAACTACATCTAGGTGGTAATCCCAAGGAGTCCATACCAAGGTTGTTGTCTCTCAAATCATTGTCTGATAGCCTAGAATAGGAAGCCATCCTTGTGCCTCATTCTAGTGGAAATGAGCATAGGTAGTAGTCTCCACTAAAATCACCTGTCACTCTACAAATTGATGCCTTACATGATTAATCATAAATCTCTCCACAATCTCTGAGTGCTTGCCTACTAATGGTCTATTATATTGCATATACTCTAGCTCCCAAGCATCAAATCATCTAATGCACTCTCGATAGGGTTTCCATGTAAACATTGTCAACTCATAAAAAATACACCAGTAATATGTAATATCACCACTATAGGTCTGTGGGACAAATCCTATGTATTCAAAAATATAGGGTTGGCTCTGCTCTGGTGGTTGCACCCATGATCAGATCACAACAATGTGCTCTAATGCCCAAGTTTGTGTTAATACCACTCCACATGCTTAGGATTGATCCTTTGTAGCTCATGATACATGTTTACAAGAATAACTAGCCCCCATGCCATCCTGTGAGGCCCCATAATCAAATCCACTACCAATCGACCCCATCCTAGGGGGAAGACCTTCTGGCCCCTATCTGTCACCAACGCCTAAGAAACTAGAGAGCATAATAAACATGGTAGGTGGTAATCACTCCCATACTCATCAATGAGTCACTCCCAACTCAAATGATAGTCCAAGATGGTGACACCATGAAACATTTGTTGCATCATTGCCTGCCCCTCTGTCAGGGTCTGATCATAGTACACATGTGGCATATAACCAAATATGGCATCAGTATACCTCACATCAACATCAAAACTTGAAAGCATACAAGAGTAATCAAATATAAAACTCATAGGATCACCATGGCAAGGTACTCAAAGGATGTGATACACATCCTCTAGGGTGATCGAGGCCTCTCTAATCAGCAAATGAAATGTGTTATGCTCACTATGCTACTACATAGTAAGCGCAATCAACAATGCATGATTCACCCATATATGGGACATTTGTATAACCCATCTCAAGCCCATGCTAACTATGGTGGTAGTCTCAACATTTGTTAGATATTGTACAACCTGCAACCCCACCACTTTGGAGGCTTCAATAAGAAGTGTAAGAAATACCATCTGCAACACAAGACATGAAAACATCAAGTAACACATCACAAACATGATCAATATGCAAGAATTCAATGTAAAAATGCTTCAAAACAAGCTTTCGAACATTTCCTACTATATATAGGTGATACAAAATGTTGATTAGATATTGTGCGATAGTTTCTAATATACCTATGCGATACATTTTTGTTGTGTGACATTTTGCACCAGTCCATGGGACAAATGGGTATCCTCCATACGACATAGCTTTTGCTACCCATGTGATACTTTTTTTGATGTGAAGTATCGTGCGACATTTTATAAAGTATCTATGTGATACTTTTTAAAATATCGCATGATATTCTATATTCACCTCTATAACATGTGAAATTGGGTCAAAAAAAGCTCAAAAATCTATAAAGAGTGAAAACATATCGGCGCCTCATAGTGGGCTAGTTGGTTGTGCAACCAACTGCGCTCGAAATGATGTCGATGGGTCGGAATGCCTGCTAACACTATTTTCTCTCTCCAAATCACTCTAAGTTCTCCAAATTCATAAAAGACAAAATGAATTTGAAAATGACGCTTGGACCCCTTTTATAGCCTTCCACCTCATTTTGACCTAATTTTTGATCTCCTTAGAATTGTGTGAAAATTGTACCCCTGGCTAATTTTGACGTCCTACATCTATTTTCGAGATCACAATTGAAATTTGAGTTCATCTTGATGGTCAAAATAGCATTTTGAAATTCTACCTTATTCCAAGCAGTTAGCTGATCTTTTTAGGTATAATTTTTGAATCTTTGTTGGGGCATACTTTACCTCTAAAATGTGTGAAATTAGGTCCAAAAAATCTCAAAAAGCTATAAAAAAGTGAAAACATACTAGTGCCTCATAGTGGATTGGTCGGTTGTGCAACCGACTTTGTTCAAAATGGTATCGGTGGGTCGGAATGCCTGCTAATGCCATTTTCTCTCTCTAAATCACTATAAGCTCTCCAAATCACAAAAGACAAAATGAATTTGAAAATGACACTTGGACCCCTTTTATAGCCTTCCAACCTCATTTTGACCTAATTTTTGAACTCCTCAAAATTGTGTGAAAATTGTACCCTTGGCTAATTTTGACATCCTAGATCCATTTTATAGATCAAAATTGAAATCTAAGTTCATCTTGATGGTCGAAATTGCATTTTAAAACTCTACCTTCTTCTGAGCAATTAGCTGATCTTTTTAGGTCTAATTTTCAAATCTTCGCTAGGGCATCTTCATGTCTTCATCACTTCTAGACTTCATATCTTCTTCAATTCACATTTTGATGTCTAAAATCACTTTTCTACTTGATGTGACCTAATTTTCATGCTTTATCTTTCATGGTCAACTCTGGTCAAATTGGGGTATTCTATCATTGCTTTATGATCACTCTTTGGTTCTAATCATCTATCTGTCATCTTGGAATTCGCTACATTTTGATTTTCTCATATCTAGATCATTTATGTATACCCCTTACCTCATTTCAATTTCTATCCTAAGGGGGCAGAAATACTCTATCTCACTTGCTACAATTATCTATTTCTCAAGAGCATATGTTTGACCTTTTCTCATTCTCTCATCCATCACATACTAGCTTATGATCACATGAAATTTTAGTATAGTTGCATGTTAGTTTAGTTTCTCTTTTGCAATGATTTAGCTCACATAGCTTAACAAGGTTGGTGGTAACATTCTCACCCATACTTAGCATAGTTTCATTTTGCATACTCATCCTAGTTTAGTCTCCATTTGCATTGCATTATTGAGGCATCTTTCATAGACATTTGCACTCTTGCATCTTGTCTCTAATAGAACCTCTCATTGCATGGTTTACTAGCAAGAAGAGCATTCTTGAGGCTCAACTAAGAGCCCTCATACATGAATCATACTATCTTGCACTCTGTGAGTAGGGAGCTCTAAGTTGACATCCAAGCATTCTAGACTCATGGAATCACTTGGATAGAAGGGTTTAGAGTGTGGCACTTTCTTAGTGTATAGCCATAGCATCAACAACCTTATTTTTAGCCCTAGGAATTTGTTGAAAAGTGACAAAGGTGAAGTACTTATGTAAAGCATCTATCAACTTCTTGTATGAAATCATCTTGTCATCCTTGGTTTGATAGGAATTGTTAATTTGAATTATGATAAATTGAGAATAACCATAAATATGTATCTTGGTAATTCTCCATTCAATAGCCAATTTGATACCATTCGTTAAAGCCCCATATTTTGCCATGTTATTTGTGCAAGGAAACAAGATCTTGTAAGACTTAGGAATTGTATAGTCATGAGGTGTAATGAACAAAATACTAGCACCAACACCATTTTGAGTATGGGATCCATCAAAGAATATTTTCCAAGTCCTTTCTATGACATACATAAAAGATGAATCTGGGAAGTCTATCTACATAGGAGCACTACCTTGAAGCAGAAATCAACAACTTGGTCTACAATAGCTTGTCCTTTAATGGATTTATGTTTGGCATACTGAATGTCAAATTTAGATAGAATCATCATCCATTTAGCAAGTCTACCTGTAAGTGCATTTTTAATTATCAAGTACTTTAGAGGATCAATTTTGGAAACCAAATGTGTAGTATGAGCTAGCATGTAATATCAAAGCTTTTGGGATGCAAATAATACATCAAGAAAAGCTTTCTCAATATTATTATAATTGATATAATAATAAACTAAGGTTCTATTAATATAATATGTAGTGCACTCCTTTCCATTCTCATCATGTTGTGTTACTAATGCACCCAGGGAAGTAGTTGTAGTTGAGATGTACAAAGTTAAGGGCTTCCATGTAATAGGAGGCATAAGAATAGGAGGTTTGGCTAAATATTCCTTAATCTAATTGAAACTCTTTTCACATTCTTCATTCCACACACATGTAGACACCTTGTGCAATTTTGTATTGAATATTTTTGATCTATCAACCAACTAAGAAATAAACCTCCTTATAGATTGCATACATCCTTGAAGACTTCTTAATTGAATTATGTTAAGAGGAGGTGGCATTTCCATGATAGCTTGTATCTTCTTAGGATCAACTTCAATACCCTCAACAAAAATGATGTAACCTAGTAATTTTTCAGAGGTGACACCAAAGGTACATTTCTTAGGATTGATCATAAGCTAAAATTGTTCCTTATGGTCCACTATCAAACTCAAGTCATCTAAGTAAGTATTTCTTTGTTTAGACTTAGCTAAGGTTTCATCTACATAATCCTCCATTTTTTTGTGCATCATATCATGGAAGATGGTTTTCATAGCCCTTTGATAAGTAGCACCATCATTCTTAAGCCCAAATGGCATGATATTCTAGCAAAAGTTACCCCATTCGCAAGTGAAAGCATTTTTTTCTTGATCTTCAAGAGCTATCTTTATTTGGTTATATCCAAAAAATTCATCCATCAAGGAATACATTTCAAGGAAACATTTGTGAGTGAAAAATCATCCTTAGGGAAATCTTTATTTAGATCTCAAAAGTTAGTGCAAACTTGAATGGATTTGTCATGCTATGGAACAAGTACAATGTTGGATATCCATTCAACATAGTCTATAGCTCTTATAAATTCGATGCTTAGGAGCTTCTCTAATTCACCTTTCACCAATAACATAACATGTAGATGAATTTTTCACAATTTTTGTTTAACAAGATTGACAAATTGAGAATCCTCATAAAGATATATTTTTATAGTATGAACAAATGTTGTAAACAACACCCAAAAAATTGTCAAATCATAAGAAAATGCAAAAACCTTATTTTTTCTTGATTTCAACTTCACATACACCTTCTCCTTTTCTAATTCAACCATCACAAACATAGATAAAGGTGTTCCTTTCTTGGAACTGATAACCACCCCACTAACTATTGGAATTACAATAGGAAAGGTAAACTTCTGAGAGGGGGGGAGTGAATCAGTACTTTAAACTTTGTCCCATAAAATATTCACATCCATCTCATACATTCAATAAGTAAACTGAAATACCATGTAAACAAGTAAACATTCACACATATATGACACCAGATATGATTACCCAGAAACCCTCCAATGAGAAGGTAAGACTAGGGTGGGGATGACACCCACAAATCTTCACTACTATAGTAATAAAGTGTATCCAATGAAGGTTACAATGTTTGATCATGAGACATGATCTACCCTGTGAAAGGTTTGCCCTGTTAAAGGCTTACAAACACTATTAGGTATTACCATGTTAAAGGATTTCAACACCTTGTTAGAAGTGTTCCTTATTAAAGGCCTTTAACTCACAATTAAGTAAGCACCCTGTTAAAGGATTTTAATACAGCCTGTTAGGATTACTTTGTTAAGAGATTTAACTGATTCACCTACTAGAATGAATCAACATTGATCCTACGGTTAGCACTTGGTTGCTTGATGACAGATCACCTCTAAACTGATGTATTCTTGGTCCTTCTTGATCAAATGTCTCTCCATTGTATGCTATTCCCTTCCTCTGTTCTCCTTTAACTAATTTTGCAATGCAATTTCACTTCATAATTCCTTAGCCTCCATGAATGCTCTATTTGCACATGCAAGCTTCTCTCTTTTCTTCTTCCACACACACTAGATAGTTTAGGGTTTTGTCCTCCTTAAAAAGACTTAGGTGACTTAGGATTAGGTATGAATCAATGGCTATGATTCATCCATTTTTTGCTTAAACCTTCCCTTTTCCTGATTGGCTAGATGCAATTCATAAGGATTCCAACTTAAGATTCATCCTTATCTCCAAAATATTGTAATTCAATCTTTAAGTCAGCTAAAAAATGGTTTACATAGTAGTTTTTGCCATTACAAACAACTATTTCAAAACTATCTTACTCGGCATCTAAAGTCTTTGATGCTTGGCATATACTGATTTCTATACTGTAACTCAGCATCTAAATAACTTCACATGCACTGCTTGCTTGGTTCCTATATCACTCAACATACACTATCTGTTTGACACTTGAGTAACTTGGCACATGAGTGGCTTAGCACTCAATGTGGACTCAACATGCTCTATCTTATACATGTTGTGCTTAGAATGTACTACTTATTTGACATGAACTAAGTAAATGACTTAAGTGTATAAACACTCACTTGTTAAAACCAATCAAAGATCAAAAATCTCCCCCTTTGACATGAGTGTCAAAAACACTTGGTCATGCATTGATATCCTTATTCTTACAAGCATAGCATATCTCTTATTCAGCTTATGTACAAAACTTCAAAATTTCAAAATTTTGTAACAACTTATACCTCAAATTTTTATAGCTCCCCCCTGAGTTGATAGGTTTGTACTCTTGCTAAGTAGATATGCTTCAATTGATACTCTTTTATTACATGTTGTCTATGTTGTTCTTTGCTTGCTATGTTTCTTTCTTTTTTACTATCTCCCCCTTTTCTTTTCTTTTCTCCCACTTTTTATTTACTCTTTATTTCTCCCCCTTTTTGACACTAATGATAATGGGCTATACACTAATAGTGTGTTTGTCCAAGAAATATTTATGGACCTCTAGTATAATCTTAAGAGTTGCATCCCAATTTTCACATGCTACATCCAAAGACTTAATCTAGATAGCTAGCTTGATAGCAAGGTGGACTAGGTCATCTAATGTAGAAAGATTGGGAACTTACTTCATAAGAGTTTTTGCATAGCCTAACTCCTTGTGAAAAATCTCTATGTGTTGGTTCAATGTGGTTTGGATGCTAATTAGTTTGGCCCTTATGTTGGCTTCTTTGACAAATAATGTTACTAACTTTGTGTTTGCAATAAAGTTCTAAAATGTCTCTCACTTTGGGCTGGAGCCATAGGGAATTTTGCACCTGATGCATTAATTTGACTTTCCAAACTCAAAATGTGACTCCTTGTTTCTTGTGTGAAGAGTGTGGGGTTGCACAATTTGGTGTATAGTGAGAAAATTTTCTCAAGTACCTTCTTCACACTTTCTACATTGTTACCAATGCAACTTGTGTGAGTGCTATGTCACCTAATATTTTCTCATTCACTTTACTTTGAAATTTTTTTTCAGACCATTCTAATAATTTAGCATTTGTATCAAGGTTTGTATCATTTACCTTTTCTACTATATTTTTCAGTTGTTCAATCAGTGGCTTGGTTTCATCTGGAGTAGGTAGACTGAATGCATCTAGGAAGATGTCTTTGATATCTAGCAATGCTTGCTTCTACCTATGCTCCCTTCTAAGAAGTTCCTGTTGCTTATTTCTAGCTAGGGCTTCTTGCAATATACCCTTCTACTCTATTGTCATTGTGTCATAATCATACTTTGGTAACACAATCTCTTCATCAAGGCTTACATCTCCATATGTAATTACCTCTTCTACCTTTGATGTACTTGGACTCGGCACTGAGAATTGTATGGGTGTTGTATCTATGCTCGGCTTCTAAAGAGTGTGAATAGAAGGAGTGTCAAATTCTAGTAAAGTTACCAACGCTTGAATGGTTACTTGCTCCTTCAGCTTTAGTGTCAACTTGGTCTCTTTAGGCTTGTTCTTATTTTCCACAATTCCTTGACTTGCACCTTGTACTTGTGTTGGAGGTGCTAATAGATTTATCTAACATGTTTGACTCTATTCTTCAGTAGTGACTTAGGTTTCCACTATATCCTTTCCAATTGTATCAACCTTTGTTGGTGTAGCTTCTAGGACTTTATCTAAAGGTTTTACATTAGTGACTTGAGGGGTGATGGTAGGTGGTTCTTGTATTTTCACCTCTTCCCTTGTAGTGTCAGTCAATGTTTTATGTATTTCATCTACACTCACTAATACATGATTATCACATAATTTTTCTTGCAGTGTAGATTGATCAAGTATCTTTTTTAGATCTTACTCTGTTGGTGGGTTGATGTTCTAAGTAGTTAGTTCAGAAACATCCTTCACTATTATTGTTTTAGTGTTTTCCACTTTTTATATGTTGAGGGCTGACATTAGGAAATTGTGTATCTTGTACATTATGTTCTTCTTGCTACTCTACCTCAATTTTTGCCTTGTCATCTATATTAATTTATGTACCTCCCTCAACTATGTCTTCATTTTTATCATCTTCTTCATCATATTTTACCTCAATGGGTTCCTGTTCTCCTTCTTTTATTGTAGCAAGCCCATATGTAACCTTCCACATCTGTGTGGACTTCTTCACCACATCTTCAATATTATTTTGCAATATGTTGAAGGCTCTATATTTTGGAACAAATCTAACTGCATATTTCTTCATAGCCTTAGCAATTTGTACCTTATTGAGTTTAGGAATAACTTGTGCAAGTGATGTCTCCCTTATTTTCCTTTCTAAATTCAAACAATAATGTCATTTCTACTTAGCTCTTTCATATATGATTTTAGGCATAGAGTTAGCAATCTCTAGTGGGGCTTTCTTAAAATTTGCCATCATAGCATATATAGCTTGCTCCACTTGATTCTTTTCAACTTTACCAAGATTATCAAAATCAATATGAGAAAATCCTGACAAATCTGCACTATTCTTAACATTTTCACATAGGTTTTCTAGATTTGAGGATGGGTTGTGACTCACCATTTTGAATTGGCTATTGTCATCTGATTCTATTCTTTCCTCATCTGATTCAGCTTGCACAATTTATTTCCTCCTTGGTCTTTTCTACACTCCTCCCTACTCTGTAGGTTTGGTCTTTTCTTTTTCCTTTTATGTAGTGACACATGCACTAGCCCTTGTCGTAAGTGTTGTAGATTTGGGCTAGCTTGGTTTTGTAGTCTTCTTGGTTCTTGTTATTGGTTGAGCCTTATCCTTTCTCTTCTTTTGATCAATAGGAGTAGGTGCTTCCTCGGTTTCTTCTTCCTCATCAGCTTCTACAATTTATGTCTCTTCCTCTTGCTGATCTTCTCCCATTCCTTGTGTTAATGCAAGTGGTGCTTGGGTCTAGATGTCTTCTTCCTCTTCATCATCTTCTTCTTCATCCTCTTCCTGCTCGACACCTTCACCAATTTTAGCTTTTAATTTCTTCACCAACTTCTTCTTCTTCTTCTTTATAACAGAGACAGTCTTTAGTTCCATGGTAATCTTGGATTTGGCCATCTCATAATTACCAAATGCTTTTGCATTCTTATCTATATCTTTAGCAAGTAATGTAGTTGTAGAGACCTCATCTACATTGATTTCATATCCTAATGGCCTTAGCCATCTAACCCTTGGAGTTGCTGCTTGGACATATGTATAATCAGCATCAACTAGGAAATAAACATCATCATAATGTGTTTCCACTAATGATACTAGAATTCTCAATCTTTTCTTCATAGATTGCTTAAAGTCCTCAAAGGAACTTGTCATTATAGATTCAAAATTTTCACCCAATTGTTCAATGAACTCACCTATATATACTGTCACTGACCTATTAGTTTTCCATGCCACAATGCCAACTGTAGGAAATGTGTTTTGAACATAAAATAAAATACATATCAAAATAGAACCAAATTTGCACTAAGCACTCTTTTTTTTCCTTATTGCTCCTAGATTTTCAATCAATTGTTGTCGTTGTAGCTCAGCAAGATCATATGTGTGATCTTTCTTGACAATCTTATAACCAACATCTACTATAATAGAGGGCACACTGTTTAATCTGCTTGATTGGTAGAACTTGTGTGAAATTACCCTTACTATAAAATCTATCAATGGATTTGTGCCGGTGTCAATTGTCATTCCTCTTTTATTGCACACAGCTCCTATATTCTTTTCAATAACCTCTTTTGAATTGCTCCTTAAAGTCTTAGGTTGATCTAGGGTTGGATACCCTATTACCCTATGGATTATTCTTTTGGTTATTTTGATAGGCCCAGTGTCTAACCAAAGTGAACTATCATGAATCCTACTTAATACAATCCTAATCCATTCAATTTTGAAAACATTTGGGAAATCTAGGGCACAAGTTAACCCTTTCTTCTCTACAATTTTGAATTCTTCCCTTAACACACCATTTTCACATAGTCTATCATATGCTTGTCTAATCTGCATGTCTCCAATACTTCCAATCTTATAGTTGTAACATTTCTTGACATCTTGAACCATTAAAACTTTCAGTGGTATCATGGATAATGCACCAGAGGGATCTTGTTTATATGCAATGTCAAGTATGGCCTTGAAAATGGGTTGTTTAACATTACTAACTAGTTGAACATTCAAAACCTCCTTACCCTCTACACCCTTTGAACTAGATGCCACTTTGTGAAACTAAGGTTTTTGAAAATAGAAATAGCATAGCTTGACACACGATAAATACCTTGCAAGATCTAATGAAATGGTGTTGAATCACTATTCAAATCTTCTGCAATCACTTCTGATGAGTTTCCTGATTGCCTTTAGCTCTCCTTGCTCTTTCTTGATTTAAAAATGATGTAAAATGAGCTAAAAATTGATCAAATATCCTTTTGAAAACCTATAATTAATGTTGAGTGCTTACACGGTTGTAAGCTTAGCCAATATTTTAGCTTGGCATCCTTTAGCATTTCACTCAAGAATCATAGGAAACTTTTCATGCTCGACAATAGCATGAAAAAATTAAAGATTTTTCTTTGATTCCTAATAACATCTTGCATCTTTATTCGTGCTTATGTAGATTTTTCAGTACTAAATTCTTTTAGAACTGATGTATGATATAACTTATGAATATCAGTCCCACATACCTCTTGATTGCTTAGTTTAATGAGGTGTAATCACCTAACCCATTGGGTGAAGTGATCCCTTCTCCACTTGATGTGTTGTAATCCTCCTTTTTATTCCATGTCTTGTTCTTTTTTTTTCTGACATTTTCAACATCTGCCTTGCCTTTGCCTTTATAGAACTCACAACCTGGTGCCTTTGATTTTGTTGGACAACAACGACTAACGTGACCAATCTTCAAACAACTAAAATATGTGGTTTGACTCAAATGCCTTTTTGTAGTCACTTTTGAAGTGTGTCCTAATACAATTCTTAGGAACATGTCCATAATCATGACAATAATCATAGCTATATCTTGTATTATAATCCTAGTTGTAAGAGTTGTCATTGTACTTTACCTTTGTTTGCCTATTTAATGACCATATGGGTTTGGATGTGCACTCAAAAGCTCTATGTCCATACTTTTTATAGTTATAGAAACATCCTTCAAATCTTTGTGCATGCATGGTCATATTTTTGTATTCATATGCCTGATGACCTTGTTTGTTGCACTTATTGTAGTGAACCATGCTTGTATGCTTGACATTTTGATTTATAGTATTTCTCCTGCACACATTAGCAATATGTCCTTTCTTATCACAATTATGACAAGTAGGTTTGGAATTCTTACCTTTGTTGTTCCTTTATTCAACATTTTTGGATGATTCTCCTTCTTTAGTACTTGTGTATCCCAATCCAGGTGTATCATTATTAGATCTAGAAGATCTCAATAATTGTTCAAAGTATTTGATGGCTTCACTTGGTTTATTGAAACTCTAAACAAATTCCTTTTCCCTTTTTAGGTCATTATGCAATTGCTCATTTTGCAACTTCAATGTTGTTATCTCAATGTCCTTGATATTCAATTCATAGTTAGCATTCATCATTTAACTCAAAGTATCCAATTGCATGTTGGAAATCTTGGTTAACTCTAATGATTTCTCTTCTAGTCTGTTGGTCAAAACTCTTCTATCTTCTTCAATCATGGCTTTGTCTTCCATAACTTTCTTTTTCTGTTCAGTCATCTCACATAGTAGTATGGCTTGTGATTCTTTCTCTAACATGAGATTTCTGATTTCCTCAGCTTGGGCTCTATTCTTTTCTATTAGATCTACAACTGCTGTATCAAATTCATTAGAGTCTCCATTAGAAAATAACTTAGTAGTGTCTATCTATGTGTATTGTGTGTCATTCTCCTTAATGGCAATTTCCTTCCTTCTCTTCAAATATTTCTTTAATTCTTCTCTTTCTTTATTCAGTTGATGTAGAATGAGTTGTATTTTGATTCCCTGATTCTCAATGATCTTTCCCAACTTGTAGACTTCCATTTTCAAGATCTTTACTCAAAGCTGCAAAGAGCTTCTTTTTCAAAGAACTAGGCTCTAATACCAATTGATGGAATTACAATAGGAAAGGTAAACTTCTGAGAGGGGGGGGGGGTGGTGAATCAGTAGTTTATACTTTGTCCCATTAAACATTCACCATACATCCATCTCATACATTGAATAAGTAAATTAAAATACCATGTAACCATATACATCTAAATCATGGAAACAAGTAAACATTCACACATATATGAGACCAAATATGATTACCCAAAAACCCTCCAATGAGAAGGTAAAAATGGGGTGGGGATGACACCCACAAATCTTCACTACTATAGTAATAAAGTGTATCTAATAAAGGTTACAATGTTTGATCATGAGACATGATCTACCCTATGAAAGGTCTGCCCTATTAAAGTCTTATAAAGACTATTAGGTCTTACCTTGTTAAAGTATTTCAACACCCTATTAGAAGTCTGCCTTGTTAAAGGACTTTAACTCACAATTAAGCAAGCACCTTGTTAAAGGATTTCAATACAACCTATTAGGACTACTCTATTAAGAGATTTAACTAATTCACCTGCTAGAATGACTCAACATTGATCCTATAGTTAGCACTTGGTTGCTTGATGATAGATCACCTCTAAACTAATGTATTCTCAATCCTTCTTGATCAAATGTCTCTCTGTTGTATGTTATTCCCTTCCTCTATTCTCCTTTAACTGATTTTGTAATGCAATTTCACTTCATAATTCCTTAGCCACCATAAATGCTCTATTTGTGCATGGAAGCTTCCCTCTTTGCTTCTTCCACACACATTAGATAGTCTAGGGTTTTGTCCTCCTTAAAAAGACTTAGGTAACTTAAGGTTGGGTATGAATCAATGGTTGTGATTCATCCATTTTTCCACTTAAACCTTCCCTTTTCCTGATTGGTTGCATGCAATTCATAGGGTTTCCAACTTAAGATTCATCCTTATCTCTAAAATATTTTAATTCAATCTTTAAGTCGGCTCAAAAATAGTTTACATAGTAGTTTATGCCATTACAAACAACTATGTCAAAATTGTCTTACTCGACATTTGAATAACTCAATAGGTATTTCTTTCTTGGCTCTTGTATCACTCGGCATACACTATCTGTTCAACACTTGAGTGACTCAGCACATGAGTGACTAGGCACTCACTGTGGACTCAACATGCTCTATCTTATACATGTTGTGCTCAGTATGTACTACTTATTTGGCATGAACTAATTAAATGACTTAAGTGTATAGACACTCACTTGTCAAAACCAATCTGAGATCAACACTAACTACCCAGAAACTAACTATAAAGCAACCTTTAGTTGGTCTAATCCCTTAATCTTTTACTTGAACTTTTGTATTTTAATATTTAGATATTACCTAATCACATTTAAAGGATCATTTTTTTAGACCTTATAAACACAAAACATAAACTAAATTCTTATTTCTACCCTCAAACCCATATATTAGCCCTTTTAGGCCATATTTGCATATATTGGTAATTTTGATTGCATTGATGCAAAATGACTCCCAAATGGAATTATTAGCCCAAGTACACCATGAAATGACCTTATTGGTATTATTTGAACATATTCCTTCATTATTCTTCTATATGACTTTGTAGGTGTTCATTTGGGTGTTGGATGCTCCTACACCAGCATTATTGCTATTTGTCAGTTACTCTACTTGTCATTTCTTAATAGTTGTAGCAAGTTAAATACCTTAACAGGGTCATGTCTAATAGTTTGAGTGTGATATTTAATAATATTTGAAGGATAAATCCTTTAAAAAGATCAAACATTTACTTTTATTTTAAATCTCTTATAAAAGTTATATTTAACAAGACTTTATATCTCCTAAATGGTTAAGATACTCCTAATAGGACATGCCTTTAACACAATGATTTTAATTAGTCATAATAGGCCATATTTCATAGAGCTTAGTTAAATATTGTTGATTACATCCTATTGTGATTCTTCTCTTTAGCAGTAGTTTCCACAATACCAAAAATCTTGGTGTCATGTGTCAAATTGTATGGATGTTGGATGTTGGATGTTGGATGTTAGATGTTGCAGTGTTCTATATTGTTTTTATTTTTGCATGTTAGTTATTTTTATTTTGGAAGCTCTTAAGCTTGGTGATTAGAATGGTTATTTCATTAATTTCCCCCTCCCCCATTTCCTATTCAACCTAATAATTGGTATTAGAGCCAATTACCCTTGAAGAAGCCTAATGGCTTAGGTGAGATGCTTAGAATAAGCATGATAGTTTACAAGTACAAGAAGAAACTTGTGAAAGAATAAGAAGTGATTAATGAACTCAAGAATTAGTTAAAGATGCCCACTATCAAAAGACAAGAGTTATGTGAACAACTAAGTGATAGTCAATACCACATTGAACAAATGTCAAAGTAGAGTGGATCCAAAGAATCTAAAGAGGCAATTACATACTTGACGAAGAGAATGAAAAACTAATTAAGTGCAAAGAGAATCTAATGAACAACTTGGATGTCCTAATCATCAAATTAGATGAAGACCTTGAAGCTAAGAGATCTATAAAAGATTCTTTAAAGGAAAAAGACATATTTTTGAAAGAAAAAGCAAAAGTAGGAGAACCTTCATGAAAAGAATGAAGAGGTTGAAGAGAGAAAATGAGAAATTGAAGGATGATTTGAAAGCTACTAATGAAGCAAGTTCCTTATTGAAGAAGTATACTTAAAGTTTTGTCAAACTAGATGAACAAGTCAAAGGCCTAAAGATGAACAAGGAGACAAAAGGACTTGGGTTTGTTAAAGACCTTGAAATTGGTGAATCATCTAAGAAGACTAAAAAGGAGGAAGCATGATTGATGGAAACACAAAGAAAATCTAGTAAGAAAGTTAACAAACTCATTTTCTTTAACTGTCATGAAGTGGGTCACATTGAAAATATATGTAGAAGCATGTTAGTTAGTAGGACAAAATTATTTCAATGGGCATTGTTTCAACTACAATAAGTTTGGAGATGTTAAAAAGGGTTTTAGGTCTAGAAATTTAAAGGGACATTGTCATTTTTTCTACAAGTATGGTCATAAGGTTGAAGAATGAAGATCAAGGATTATTAATCTGAAGATATTTATGAACCAACTAAGCCCTTATGAAAAGAGAAGAAGGACAAAGGTTACATTCTTTGCTTGTAGAAAACATGGTCACTTGGATAATAATTATACATTTAGGATTATAGGGAACATGATAGGATCGTGGACAGCCACCAATACAACTGTCATGTCCCCTTTTCAAATAATTAAAAATAATAATCTTTGCTAAGGCAGGCAGGCCCAAAAAGGTGAAGTTTTGGAAAAAGGGGATAATCTTTGGAAGCTAATGGACTAATAAATGAAGATTATTATTAAAATATGTTTTATTAACCCCTCTTGGACATGAATTAGGGTTATGCCCTCTTTTAAGGGGTTTGGAGGCATTTTGGGCTGATTCCAGAACTTGATTTTTGCTCATTTCTTTGTTATTCTTCAGAGGCTGCCAAACCTGTGGAGAAGGAGACCCAAGAACGGGAGTTTGCAGGTTTCCAGGGAGACCCAAGAATGGGATTTTTTAGGTTTCCAAGAAGGTTAAGGACAGGATTTTGAAGTCATTCTATGTGCATTCTCATGCAGATTTTGCCTTTGTGCTAAACAGTGCAGATGTGTGGGTTTTCGGGTGTATATTTTGTAAGAGTTTGGTGTTTCCAGTTGAGTATTTCATATCAATTTGGGTTGCTGCTGTATATCAGACTTTTAAATGTTAAAATAGATCTGAAAATATGTATTTGGATATGATTATACTTCTTTGATAGATTATTAATTTTTTGTGGTGATTCCGAGCTATTTTGTGCTATTTTCGGGAGCCCAATGAGCATTGTTTTTGTCCTCCGTTTGGGAGCTATTGTGTGCATGTTATACAGATCTGGAAATGTGATTTTATAGGCTGTTATGCTGCTCAAATTTATATAAAAATGTCCACTTTCATATTTATTAATAATAGGTGAATCTGTGAAGCTTTTGGCACTATTTATGGCATACCTGATTTGGGGTTTATTGAGAAATTGGTGGATCTTTGAAATATTGGTTGTTTGATCTTAAAGATCTAATTAGAGGTTTCCAGGAAGGCTAAGGACAGGAGTTTGAAGCTATTATGTTACACTTTCTAATCTATCATTGGAATTGATAAGAAGCTAAAGAAAAATTAGAACAAGAACTATGACACATTGTACAATTCATTAGTTCTGGTGTGAAAGAACAAACTTTCTGGAAAATGAGTTCTAGTGTGAAAGAACAAACTTTCTGGAAAGCATGTATATGTTAGATGTTTTGCTCTAGTTTCATGGGATTAAAATTAGGAAGAAAATCCATCCATGGGAAGGCTAACCCTCATTCAATAACTTTGATAGCCTTTACACATCAGCTCACAAATGTAGGACAAAAACTATGCTCATCGGGCTCCCGAAATTAACACAAAAATGCTCGAAAACACCACAAAAACACTAATAATCTATCTCAAAAGTTTAATCACATCCCAATACATATATTCAGCTCTATTTTAACATCTTAAAGTCTGAAATACAGCAGCAACCCAAACTAATATGAAATACTCAACTGAAAACACCAAACTCATACCAAAATACACACCCGAAAACCCACAAATCTGCACTATTCAGCACAAAGGCAAACTCTGTATGAGCATGCACATGGAATGGATTCAAACTCCTATCCTTAGCCTTCTTGGAAACCTACAAACTCCCATTCTTGGGTCTCCTTCTCCACAGGTTTGGCAGCCTCTGAAGAACAACAAAGAAATGAGCAAAAATCAAGTTCTGGAGTGCACCATCAGGGGTGCATGGGAGTTATGGTTATGAGATAGTGGCCGGTGATTTGCAAGGTTGTGTTGACTATAGGATTTTTACAGTGTGTGGATTCTCCATACTTGGTACAGTTTCATTCGGGAGCATTCACCATTGTTGCAGAGTTGGATTGTACATTCTGTATAGGCCAGTGGGATGCGTTGATGGTATTTACTATGTTGGCAATTTGATTTGTCCACTTTACTTGAGTTTTGATGTTCTAAGAGTTTGTGTCTCATGGGTTTCTGACTATGGAAGTTGTGACTTTGGAGTTTGGTTGAGCAGTAATTGTCAGTAACAGAAACACCTATTCTAACAGCAGCAACCCAAACTGATATGAAATACTCAACCGGAAACACCAAACTCTTACAAAAAATACACCCAAAAACTAGAAATTTGAGCAGCATAACAGCCTATAAAATGACATTTCCAGATTTTTATAACATGCACACAATAGCTCCCAAATGGAGGACAAAAATAATGCTCATCGGGCTCCCAAAAATAGCACAAAATAGCCCGAAATCACCACAAAAACTTAATAATCTATCACATAAGTATAATCATTCTTATGTGATGATTTTAGTCAAAGAGTGATAGATAGATTTGACCTCAAGGATGATGATTATGAGGATGTTTTTGTGCATGATGGTGAGATACCTGGTAGAGATAAACAAACATTTAGCATTCATGACTTTTCTGAGAGAGAGTATCAGGCACTGTTAGATGCTTTGTCACATGAGGTTGAGGCTAGTAGTACTTCACATGATTTATCCCGCTAGCTGAAGGTGAGTGAAGACAATATTGTGACTACATTATTTCATCATGACAAGTATGTGGAGTTAGTTGGTATTGGTCATATTACTCAGGTAAGGAGTTTGCTTGAGTTACTAGCTGATTCTAGTTTACGGATATGGACTCGAGATTGTTATATTGGTGTTTGGGATTTAGTTGACTGGAAATCTTTAACACTTTTTGGTAGCAGTGATTGTTTGGGTGCTATCATGGATTTGATTAGCAGATTGCACGGTGTTGTCTTTTCTTGTGATAGCAGCTTGTCCAATGTTGGTATTAGTTTTTATACACCGGTGTTGGGCTTTGTTCATATATCCAATCGACCATTTTTGCTAGAATGTGTTGATGATCTTTCATATTTGGTAGTGTGTACAGATGAGTCCCAAGGTCATATTGGCATTGATCACATCCAGGAGGATGTAGTGGGCATTTTTGAAGATGTAGTTTCCTTGGCGGTTTCTTTTGGTACAGAGTAGTTGGATAGCATACTCTGTATGTTGATATGAGCTTTAGAGTTGATTCACAGGATATGGATGGTAATACTCTAGAGACTAGTAACTTTGAGGATACTCCTTTAGACAGTGCATCAGAGGAGGTTTGTAGGAGACAATCAAGCCAATACCATCATGTGTCTAATCAGTTGAGAGTTAGTGAGCGAGACATTGCTATCGCTTGCCAACATTTCGATGTTGCTCATCAATTGTTAGCAGTTTATGGATGAGGTTCTCCTACTAGTGATGAACAAGGAGGCAATTATCTTTCCTTGATAGAGTTCCACTCTTTATGGGAGGCTATCCAGATTCTGAGACAAGATTATATGCAGTTGGTAGCTGATAGAGATTATCTTATGGAGTGGGGCAGTACAGCACATGATGCATTGTTGGCCAAGGAAGATGAGGTGAGTGAGCTTACTGAGCAGCTTGAGGTGACTTCTGAGATTCTTGAGAGTACACAGTTGGCTTTCAAGGAGTCATAGTTTCATTTGGCTAAGGTGACCATGGAGTTAGAGAAACTACAGTCTTTACTAGATTCTATACAGTCACAAGCTATGGTGTCTGATGATCTGAGGATGTCCATGGTTGAGATTGTCAAAGATAGTGGAGATGGGGATGCATCCATCCTTGATACTAACATTGGCATATCGGGTTCATCCCCACTAGAGTCAGGTTCAGTTGAGTAGGGTGTTGTAGCAGATTGTTGTGGTATGCCTGACATGGTGGTGACCTCTAGCACTAATGACACGAAGACTAGAGATGATGTATCAAAGACCATGTGTGATGTTGGTGAGCCGATAGTTGGCATGGTTCCTGCTAGTAATACTACTCCCTTGGCGATGTCTTTAGAGGTAGTAGTCAGTTCCAACTTGGTTAGTGATCAATTGTAGTTAGTTACATCTGGGTTGCAGTCTGAGTCATTGACTGAGATTGGCACATTCTATCAACATTACATTGTGAGGTATGCTCATCAATTTACCTTTTATGACCATGTTGATGAGATGATGATACAGAGATGTACTTTGGTTCCTAGTGCTTATCATCAATTATGGGATAGTTTGATGCCTCGAGATGTGATTGGCATGACATGGTGATAGGTTCTACAGTTGACAGCTTGATAATACGTAACTTAGAGCAGGATTTTTGGAGTGATGCTTCAGCGGGTGTTGTTATTGATTCTACTCCTTTGGCTATGACATCTCCTGACTTAGCTGGTGATCAGTCACAGTGGGTTGTATCACTTGTTCATTGTGAGCTGTTGACTGAGGTTAGTTTTTTTTATCAACATTATATTGCAAGGTATGTACATCAGTTAGCATTTGATCCTTATGTTGAGGAGTTGATGGCAGGAAAATTTGGTTTGGGTTCCAATTATTGTTGTTTATTTTGTGATGGCTTTTCACCATCAGGGGTGCATGGGAGTTATGGTTATGAGACAGTGGTCAGTGATCTACAGAGTTGTGTTGACTACAAGAGTTGTAAAGTGTGTGGATTCTCCATACTTGGTACAGTTTCATTCGGGAGCATTCACCATTGTTGCAGAGTTGGATTGTACATTCCATATAGGCCAGTGGAATGCGTTAATGGTATTTACTGTGTTGGTAGTTTGATTTGTCCACTTTACTTGGGTTTTGATGTTCTAAGAGTTTGTGTCTCGTGGGTTTCTAACTATGGAAGTTGTGACTTTGGAGTTTGGTTGAGCAGTAATTGTCAGTTTGATTATGGATTCCTCTTGGTTATATTGCAGAGGATATTGCAGGAGCCTGTGTTAATTGACAATAGTATAGTTCATGACTACATTTGGGATCCAGGTGGATTGATTGGTTTATTGTTTAGCCATTTCTTGAGGACAAGAAATATTTGGAAGGGGAGGACTTGTCATGTCCCCTTTTCAAATAATTAAAAATAATAATCTTTGCTAAGGTAGGCAGGCCCAAAAAGGTGAAGTTTTGGAAAAAGGGGATAATCTTTGGAAGCTAATGGACTAATAAATGAAGATTATTATTAAAATATTTTTTATTAACCTCTCTTGGAAATGAGTTAGGGTTATGCCCTCTTTTAAGGGGTTTGGAGGCATTTTGGGCTGATTCCAAAATTTGATTTTTGCTCATTTCTTTGTTATTCTTCAGAGGCTGCCAAACCTGTGGAGAAGGAGACCCAAGAACGGGAGTTTTTAGGTTTCCAAGGAGACCCAAGAACGAGATTTTTCAGGCTTCTAGGAAGGCTAAGGATGGGAGTTTGAAGCCATTCCATGTGCATGCTCATGCAAAGTTTTCCTTTGTGCTGAACAGTGCAGATTTGTGGGTTTTCGAGTGTATATTTTGTAAGAGTTTGGTGTTTCCAGTTGAGTATTTCATATCAGTTTGGGTTGATGCTGTATAGTAGACTCTTAAATGTTAAAATAGAGCTGAAAATATGTATTTGGATATGATTATACTTCTGTGATAGATTATTAAGTTTTTGTGGTGATTCTGGGCTATTTTGTGCTATTTTCGGGAGCCCGATG
Source organism: Cupressus sempervirens (assembly GCA_028749045.1). Lineage (NCBI taxonomy): Eukaryota > Viridiplantae > Streptophyta > Pinopsida > Cupressales > Cupressaceae > Cupressus > Cupressus sempervirens. Next base: position 476,029,280 of record CM053783.1, on the reverse strand, counting down.
AGCATTGTTTTTGTCCTCCATTTGGGAGATATTGTGTGCATGTTATATAGATCTGGAAATTTCATTTTATAGGCTTTTATGCTGCTCAATTTTTTGTAAAAATTTCCACTTTCAGATTTATTGATAATAGGTGAAGCTGTGAAGCTTTTGACACTATTTCCGGCATACCCGATTTGGGGTTTATTGAGAAATTGGTGGATCTTTCAAAGATTGGTTGTTTGATCTTAAAGATCTGATTAGAGGCTTGAAATATCATATAAAATCAGAGAAAGGGACATTTCAACAACATGCTATCATTGTCACAAATCTAGACACTTGGCAAAGAATTCCAAGACAAGGAACCAATTAGTGAACCAGTCAAGAAAGGAAAAGGAAAGAAGATGGTTGATGAAATTAAAATCAGAAAAGAGATTAATATGGTATGAATTAAGAAGCAGGATAAAATCCAAAAAGGCAAGCCATCTAATGGTACATCACTTCGTGGTGTGTGTTCTTCTTCATCAAACTAAGCTAACATTTGGCTTAGGGGGAGGGAAATGAAAAATCTATTGTATAGACCCCCAACAATTGAAAGGTAAGATTAATTTGTATAACTAGATATATAAAGGAGTAAAAATATTTCTAAAATAATCTAGTTGAATTGTTAGTTTGTGCTAATGTATTGGATGTCTGGTTTATCTCAAATAATGGAAAATAGAAGGTCTATTGGTGATGCATTTATTGTTTATGACAAAGTTTGTATGGAAGTACAATTTTATAACTTTATCAGTATCTTGCCTGATAAGTAACTATTTTGTAGAAAGAAAAATGCATATTGTGTAGCTTGGAGAGATTAAAACTAAAATGTGTGAGTGTTTGCTTCATTCAGGAGGATAAGACTAATTGGAATTTGTGCCTAACAAGAAATCAATATTTCATGAGGGATCCCTAATTGCAAAGAGTAAAAGGTATATATCAAAAACTTTCTACCATGATTAAGAATTCAAGATAATTAGTTAATTCAAAATGAATCTACCTAGATTGGTTGAATCTTTTAATGAACATAGTCAAAAGTTTAAGATACACTTGAGGAAATGAAAAGGAAAGGACTCTATGGATGTCCCATCAAGTGTTCCCTATGGATTGTTACACATGGAAGACATAAATGCATTCATATAATGCAAATTTGAATGCATTGGAATAATTTTAATTCATGATCAGTTGAGATGTTGACACTAAAAGAGGAAAATAGAAGAATCATCAAGAAAGGGTTGTACATCACTTGGTTTATTTTCCATATGAATTCAAGGAAGACCAATTTTGGTCTGTTCTAAGTAGATGTCATGGTCAATACATGTGGTTAGAAAAACCCCATTAGATCATAAAGTAGTTTATTGATAAGGTAATCGGTCTCAATGCAACTAATGAATACTACCCATTTTTAAGAATATATATAAGAAAGAAGTGACAATATTGGCTAAGTCAGAAAGCATGGAAATACAATGACTATGAATGAAATAGAAGACAATGATGTCCTATTTGCTACAATTATTATTGGTTATAAGATTTTTTCACTTTATCAAGGACAAAGTAGATCGATGGGTGCAATTAATGCTTCTTACTTGATGATAAAAGAAGGTAAGGATTATGATCTACTAGAAGAATTAAAAGTGCAAATTATGGAGAACATAAAAAAGATAAAAAGAAACAAAAGGAAAGAATTTTCTTTTGGACAATTGATTATGTGTCTATTCTTCTACTTTTAGAATATGTTTCCATATATAGATAACATCAAATGGTCTAAGGATGATCCAATATATACTCAAATTAGGATTTGGATATGTGATTTAGGAATTAGGTTTACAAAGACCTTTTAGGGACACTTGAAGGAATTCTAAAAGAAAATATATGCCAAATAGAGGATTCCTAATGATATTGTGCACAAGAATAGGGATAAAATATGCTCAATGGGGAATATAGACACGTGTATCTAGGAGAAGTAGTAGAACCAAATATCACACATGTATAACCAATGGGTTATGAAGTTGAGATTGAAAAATTGAGTCTTCACATTGAACACTTACTTTCTATGCCAAGACACACCAAATAACCTAGATTTGTGTAACAACCCCTTTTTCAAGGGCCTTAGCTAACAACTAACATGTCATTTAACACAATTAAAATTTCATATTCATGAGCATCAGAAGGCGACTAAAACAATTATTTTAAATGTTCATATGATAGAGATTAATGGTTATAATAAGTTTAACTGAAATATATTAACTAGCTATTGTAAGAGTATTCAATCAATAATTATGATGAATATAAATACCATCATAACCAACTGTTACTTAATAGAAAGAGAGATCTTTTCTACTAATAAAGATACACTACTTTTCATAATCACATGGAGATAGTTTCATAACTAGTTTACATCTTCAAATGGAAGAAAACCAATGGTTATAACCAAAGAAAATAAGTGATTAAATGATATTAAGCATCTAATATATCTTCAACTTGAAATTTAAATCTCATTAATGAAAAATATATGTTTTTGTTAAGGTAAAAATATATGTTACTAGAAGATATTTGAATGCATATCATATCTTTGTCTCGTGCAAGCCTTCGCATCTGGTGGAGAGGAGAATCATTTCTAAGAGCTTAACCTCCCCACTATGGACCCTTAAGTTTTCCCATACAATCTCAACTGAGAAAGGCCCTCCCTACACTGGGATTAAGCATTGGACACTACTTTTCAACTACTAAGAAACTTGATGATAGAGTACCAATCGGTCGCTTGACTTGACAACAAGATCTAAACATTGGACTACCATGGACTTACTTAGTTAATCTAGATTGATTACATTCATTTCTTGTTTAATGATTTCATTCTCTTTATCCTATAGGGTTAGCCCAATTTTAATGATTACCAATTCACTCCCTTCATCTTGACCTTACTAGTCATCTTGGATGAATCTCTGGGGTGAAGTTCTAAATATTGTTTTACCAGATCCATTTACATTTGCCAAATTTTTCTTAAAGCTTAAAAAAAATATTCATGCTACTTGCATCTTAATTATTGATCCTCCTTGAGGGTGTTTCCCTTATCTCAAAGACATATGAAGGGATGTCCTTGTATAAGATGATACTAGAATGAAATTCCTTTAAAATATAGTTATGTTATAAAGTCTATATTATGATATGATTTAATACTACGGATAGGAGATTAGCATTTTTCCATGAAAATAATAGTCCATTATGATTTCCATGATCTGTTATGGCTTCAACATTCTAATAAACAATCGATATTCTACTATGAATTAGTAGTCTGATATGTTATCAATAGTCAATTATAAATCAAAGTTTAACTTACTCATTCGGGTTATAGTTGATCTCCATGACTTACAATAATACACAACCTAAGAATGATCAATGCCTTCAAGAGAGTTCCTTGCACTTGTAGACTTTGAACTCCAAGCATCGGAGACCTACGACACTTGCAGGTAGTAAATATTTTCTAATATCAGAGGTTCTTGGACATATTAACTATGTAGATCATGAAGCTATTGTGGCTAGAGTTTGTATGCAATAACATAGGTTATCATGTTTGGAGATAAAGACAGAATCAAATCTTTAATACATGGTAAAGAAAATATGTAATGGGGGTGTCCTGGGCAATGAATTTTCCACATATATGTTTGCTTCTTACCCATGCTCAATTGTGGTAAGAATATGAAAAGGGTGGCAAAGAGGGTTACAAAGAAAACAAAGAGCCATCAACTTAACTAGTAAGCATATAATATTTAATTTGACCCTCTGCAGTGACATAAGGCATGATGAAATAATTAACAAAGTGGTTGCTCATGAAAAATAAATAAGACTTTGGCCAATGATGAAAGAAATAAAAATATAGTTTTAATAGATAACATCATGGTATCTATGAATACATATATATGTTTGTACACATACACATGTACATCCATAAACTCCAATATTATATGTTCTTAACTATACATCAAATATCAAGTATGCGTATACATTTTTATAGATCTTAATTGGTTTATACATATACACATATACATGTATGTTCATGTATAGAGATGGTGTTGATATGTTATGACATGCCTTAAACACCAAGAGGCTCCAACCAAAAAAATTGAATGATAAAGGTAACAATGTGTTCATATTTAAAGTTATGCTTAGTGATTTCTTTTATTATTAAGTGATATATAATTTAACTAGTTAGCTCATGGTCATCCAATGTACATTCTTGCTTGCTTAGTTATTTACCCTTAGCCATGGTGGTTAAGACTCATACCTATTTGACCAGTTATAGGTGGTGCCCCTGTGCCCAATTCCTTTATTGCAATTCTCACCACCCCCCCTCCCCCCATCGACATGCTCCTACAAGAAAAATAAATTCTCCACGATAATATCACATTCCTCAATATAATTACAATTAATATAATAAGTTATTATTTATAAACCATCATAATGGCTAACCACCATTTCACTTCCCATGAATTAATGATGAATAACCAAATTTCTAAGGTTTCAAGATAATAATATAATAATATTATAATGACTAACTAACATGTCATCTTTGCATCAATTATAACGATTAACTAATATGTGATCTTTATATGAATTTATAATGATTTACCATCTTACCATCTCACATGATCATAACTAATTTTGTCTATTAACTGACCTCACATGAACCCTCAACAACTATATGAACATTTTTAAATTGAGAAAAGAATTGGGATGTAATAATTTGAGACATACAAGGAGGGAAGAATTATGAAAGAAAAATAAGATAAATAGGAGAGGACCAGGAGCAAAGTAAAGAGACTACTAGTCACTACAGAGAAGGGGAAAGATAAGGAAAAGGTGAAGAATGAGTCTCAAGTGGAAGAACAAGAACTAACACAAAAAATGTAAGAAGTGTAAGGTAATGAACATTTAAACTCAACTAATAAGGATTGGTGTGTGTTAGACTATTCAAGAGCAAATTGAACTTATTCATACAAAAGAAGGTTGGAGAGTTGATTATGTGTTTAAACCTAGAACTCCTCTAGGTGAATGCCAAAAGGGACAAAGAACAAAGAGTATAGGTGACAAAGGAAAGGAGCACATGTTAGTATAGGAGGCTTAACTAGGGGAAGAAAGTCAAGAGTAGGCATGTAATGGAGATGATATTATGATAAAAAGGAAAATGGAGAAAGCCTATATGAATCCAGATGACATGGTACAACTTGAAAAAGATCTAAAAATGAAGGCCAACATGGAGAAGCTAAAACAAGAGAATCATGTCATCTTGCAAGAAAGGGACATATTTTCTAAGCTCCTACCATATGTAGAATATGATAAGATGGGAAGACAAATTGATTAATTGTTTGTACTAGCTAAGGCCACAAATGGTAAGATGGATAACTTGTTACTAATTTTCATTTCTACTTCATAAATCATAATCTGGATATGCTATCAATATACTAATATACTTTTTTTGTAACACCTTTGTTATTTTTGTCAGGGGGGAGGGATAGTATGTTAAGGAAAAAAATTTAAGTTTCTCTTACATTTTGCATGTAATGGTTAAGGAAGTTATATCCTAGTTAATGCTTTTTAAATGTAATTTACAAATATTTGTCCAAGTGTTTCCATCAATGATAAAAGGGGAGATTGTTGACATTTGGTGAAGATGATGAGACATTGGTATGACATGATGTTGTCATTATTCTAGAAACAAGATTATACAACAAGGTAGGGGGTCCTCATTTGAAGCCCACAATCTTTGCCCAAAGCCCCCCTTGGACCTCTAGGTTTGGCTTGGGGGGTTTCATGCAAAGAACCCTTTGCATGAAGGCCCCATGGGCCTTTTACATGAAGGGGTCTATTCATGAAGGCATCAATATGGATATTTTTGTTGAAGTCCTTCAAATTTATAACAAAATTTTCCCTTCAAGGGGCTCAAACAATGGATAAACAGGACCATATTTTGAAACAAAATATGCAAGATTGTTGTACTCCAAATAAGCTTTCCAATTACTATAATTTTAGTATATATTGTGTTTATCATGATGTTTTATTTCTAATTTTATTAATTACAGATTGTTTGACTGTTTCACATGTCTTTATTTGATGCTTTGGGAAAAATAGAAAATGAGAGTTTTTTTTTGAAAAATATGCATTATAGAGATCTTTGTGTTATCTTTCTAGTGACACAAGAAAAATAATATTTCAAATTATATAATTCAAATTATATTTGTCAAAAATAACCTATGTCTAAATTATTGTTAACATTACTTTTTCATTGAATAAAATCTATAATTTTCAGAAAAATTAAATGAAAACAACTAAAGTTGCTAGGTATTGATGCTACCATTCTATCCTTGAAATATGTTTTCATTTTCATATTCAAAAACAAAATTTATGCTGATCCAAAGACCCATCACTATTTGAAAATGTCATTTTTCCATACAAACCACTTCTTGGAGGAGAAGGAAAAATGGACTTTAATCAATTCAAGTAATTTTAAAAAGTGTAGTTAGAAATTAGAAAGAAAATGCTAAAAATTACTAGTTATATCATCTTGAAATTCTTTACGATTTTTTAGTAATACGCATCTGAAAAGTGATTTAAAACAAATGAAATTGTTTCAGTGTCAAAGTTGGCCAAAAAGTGGGAACTAGTATTCAATTGGGACTAGTATTGTGGGAATCAATATTGAATGTACAACATGTGTATGATATTACACCAAGGCAATTGGAAGGATGTTGATTAGGTTAACTTTGTGTATTAATTGATTACCCTTAAGTCACTAAGTCATGATAAAACATGATTAGTGCATGCTCTGGTGTGTGTTATGGTGTGTGATCATAGGCATGATGTCTAGACATGTCTTGTATGCTAACTCTATGATCACACATACTAAATGTACGAATGCTACAAGTTATGGTTAATTTGTTGAATACAAGAAGATGGTTCATAGTGCAAGAATAAGAGTAGGAATAGAGAAAATAATTTGATTGGTGTACTTTACATGGATGCAATCAGATTGTGTAATTAAAGATATATAGTCCTGATAATGTTGGTGAATTTGTGTGGCAACCACACATTTTTGGGAATTTTACAAATGAAGTTATTGGAGTTTGATGACTAACAAAGAAAGTAGTGAAGAACAATTTATTACATTGATGATTGGTAATGTCAAGTTGGTTTATGAAATTGACTGACATTGGAAGGATATATGATAATGTGACAATGTTGATGTGGATTGGTATTACCTATATTGGTCAAACTAATATAATATTTATGAAGAGGTGAATGAACCTAGGGAAATGTAACACATTTTGACTTTCTTCTCAAATTGACGTGTGATACGATTATATTATCGATGTGAAATGGAGATCATTTCCAACTTGTTTGGAAGAATTGTGAGGGAAATTTGTTTTTGTTATGAAGTTTTAAGGTTGTGGAACCCTAATTAAGGGAATATATTAATAACAATTTATGCATGAAAAAAAGTGTGAGTAAAAGTGAAGGAAAACAAAGGAAATTGTGTGTATAGTGGTAGAAAATTGAGAATCAAGGAGTGTGATTCAAGATAGGAGTCATTTTGTATGTGAAGTGAAGTTTGAGTTTAATTGGATCTATTCAAGCAAGACATTTTTGTTATTTATTAGATCATTCTACTTGTTTTCTAATAGTTGCAATAGGTTAAATCCCTTAATAGGGTCATGCTTAACAGTGTGAGTAGGATCTCTAACAAGATATAGAGGCTAAATCCTTTAATGGGGTAATACATTTTCTTATGTATTGAATCTCTTAGCATAGTAGTCTTTAACATGACTTTCTAGCTCCTAACAAGGTATGCCTTTAACAAGGTGATTGTAATCGGTCTTAATAAGGAATGTTTCATAGAGCTTACTGAAAGATTGTGGGTTCCATCCCCACTGTGTTTTTTTCCCTCTAACAATTTCTCTATGATACCCAAAATCCTGGTGTCTTGTATCAAATTGTGTGGTTGTTTGATGTTGTAGTATTTTATATTATTTTTAGTTTGCATGTCAATTATTTTGGAAGCTCTTAAGTTTATTATTAGAATTATTGTTGTATTAATACAACCCCCCACACCCCACCCCCTAGGTGAATTAAGTTCTCTTGCAAATTGAACTTTTTATGACTTTTGGCAAATTGTGGCTATCAATTACAACACTTTTTCAAAATTGTAGGCAACAATATTAAATAGATTGCTTGAAAAATGTTGATTCTATTGGTAAAATCCTTATATTGATATAATTAATTAATTAAAAAATTAAGCAAATGGAAGTACATTTGACCAAACATTTATAAAGTTAGGGTGAAGTGGAAACCTCTTTTAGTCCAAAATTATTCACCATCTAAAAAATGTCAACATGAAAATTTTCCAATTGGAAAATATTTTCCACTAAAGTTTTATCTAGTTAAAGGCAATACCACCATCCTAGTTCTAAAATAGAATTGGTTCTCCCCCCAAAATGTAAAAGATATATAATACCATCCACCCAATTTGAAAAGAAAAATCAATTCCCATGATCTCTTAGAAACTTGTAAAACTACCATCTAGTGGAGGTAGAGGATATATGTTGACATAATAGGTTTGGTTATCTTCCCTCTCATCAGAAGCTTACTTACAACCTAGATTTGGCCATGGCCATTGTCATGAACACAAAGGATACTAAACTACTTCTATAATCTTTATTATTCATAAAACAACAACATTTGAGGAAAACATTGCATATATTTTTGTGATCCTTGATGACCTACCAAAGTTCACAACTTCTTCTTGTATATGAATAGCAAGTTCCCTTGTCGATGCTAAAACAATTATAGTTAGACCTCTTTATGAATCATTTTGATGCCATCTCAAATGAAGAAAATATAGTAAAGGTAATGCAACATTTCCCCATTTAGCAATGTCTACTACCAGATGACCCTAAAGGGCAATTGGCTAAGATTGTGCCTATATAGGAGCAGGATACATAAAACTTGCATTTGAAATTGAAAAAGAAAAAAGGAGTGAGTGACATAGAGTAATGACAATAAATTATTTTCAATCTCATGCAAAATATTATGATAATCATATCTTCGTTCTTTCCTATGTTTTTTGGGGTATTTAACTTGGTGAGTAGAAGGATTACATGCATGTTAAATTTGTATTTGGGAAGCTCATGGCACCTTTCTATATTCTAGAAAAAGGCACTGCACATACAAAAAAAAAAAGAATATCAAGCCAAAGTACCATACATGGAAACAAATCAATCAACTAAACAATTGTAAACTAAATAGGGTTTTTTTTCTACAAAACTCATGTTAGAAAACATAGATATCACAACTAGAAAAGATCATTCACACAAACTACTAATACAAACAAAAAATCAAAGAACAAAAATACTAACAAAAAAAAATCTTATAACCATTGTGAAGTTGAAGAAGGAGACACACCCCCAAAATGCACAAATCCATGTCATGAGCCAATTTTCCATATAACGAACAAAATTGTTGATCTCTAAACCTATGTTGTCGAGTAGTGACCAAACACTTAGTCATTTGCAAGTCATTTACTAGGAAAGATTAAAAGGTCATCACTAGGACCGAGTTATCAAATAAAGGTTGATCAAGTTATACTTAGACCAAGTAGAACAATGATTGTCGAGAATTTAGTAAAGATCAAGCATATATGAGAGTCAAGGATTATAGTATGAGACAAGTAATTTAGTGATGACCAAGCATATTAAAAAGTTACCAAGTTTTGAGTATACAGACTTATAGAAGTCGAGCAACAACAAACATGACCGAGCGTCAGAAGCACTTAGGTGTCGAGCAATACAATTTTTTTTATGTGAGTTTATAATGACACAAACTCATGTGTGAATTATTTTGGTCAATATTTCTATAAGATTTAATATTTGTAAAGCCATATCATATTCTATTTACGCATTATTAGCAGAAGGTGATAATCCCTAGATAAAAAATTTAACCAATCAGAAAAATGGACATAAACAACAAAAGATGATGAAGTTTAAACCATTCATTTAGATTTGGAAGCTTCAAATGAAGTTTATTTAAAGAGGATTCTAACCCTAGAATCAAAGAGGTCAAAGAAACGATGAAATATGAAAGGGAACATGCATGTGAAGGAGTTATTAGTCAGATGCAATAGAGAGAGCAATCAGAGCAGTGAAGGACTGAATAGATTTATTAGATTAGGAGAATCAGATTAGAGTCAAAGGAAAGAGGAGACCCAAGATTAGCTTACAGAGCATACTAAGGGTTAGGTACTAAATCAATTAGTTTGTAATTGAGACAGGAAAAATCTCTTAACAAAGTGGTCCCAACATGCCTATGTAAATCTCCTAACAAAGTCCTTACTTTATTGTAAGTGTCAAGCCCTCGAATAAGGCAAGACCTAATAGTCATTTAATCTTTAACAAGACAAACCTATCACCAAGTAGATCATATTTTATGGTCAAACATTGTAACCTTAATAGGTTAACTTTATTGTTGCAACAATGAAGATTTTTGGATTTCATTCCCACCCCTATTTTACCTTCATCTTGAAGTGTTTCTAGGTAACCAAATCATTGCGTTATGTGTTGAACTATTATGGATGTGATGAACTTATTTTATGTTTCAACATTTCAATTTTAATGATGAATTGGGTATGAATAAAGAGAATTGATTTTAGTATCAAAAGTTTGATATCCTGATTCATTCCCCCCCCCCCCCCCCCCCCAAGTATCTTGTTTCCCATATATATTCCAACAATTGGTATCAGAGCCCAGTTCTTCTCTTAACAGAAAGATTAACAACTTAGGAGTCTAATATCATGGAGATGGAAGTATACAAGTGGGAAAAGATCATTGAAAATCATATAATTGAAATATAGATCAAGTTGCAACAATTAGAGACAGCAAGAGAAGAATTGAGAAAACCCCTTAAAAGGAAAGGAGAGATGGATACATAACTTAATGACACTCAATACAAAGAAGTTGACACAAAAGGTTTGTTGGATAATGGAAAGACTATTTACAAAGATGAAGCAATGACATAATTATTGGAAAAGAATAATGTCCTAGTGAAGGAAGAAAAAGATTTGAAGATAGAACAAGAAATCCAATCTGTCACACTGCATGAAGATGTTAAAAAAAAGAAAAGAAGAAGAAGAAAAGATTATAGTTAAAGAAGACAAAAGACAAATAGCTAACAGACTTGAAGAAACATCATTTGAAGTTCATAAGCTTACAAATACTCGAGTTGATATGATAAATCAAATAGTGATTGCAAATTAGGAAGCAAACAGAAAGGATTTGGAGATCACAAGCCTAAAGTTGCAAAATGAACAATTGAAGAATGAGTTAAAGCATGAAAATGAACTCATGGAAAGGATGCACAAACCAAACGAAGTAATCAAACACTTTGAAGACATGATGAAGTCACCAAGAGCCTTAGACACATCTGGACTTGGATACAAGCAATATTCAACTACTGAAGAAGGTGAATCATCCAAAAGTGGAGAACAAAGGAATGCAAAATCAAAAGGTAAAGCTACATGGTATTACTATGGAAATATTGGACATATAATTGACATTGTTAGAAGAAAAAATGGTAAAAAAACTCCTAAACCTAAGCCAAGTGGTAATTTTTCTAAATGCAAGAAAGTAGGACATCAAGATCATGAATGCAGAACATAAAACAATGATTCAACAAGAAAGGCATCTAGATTCCAAGGTCACTACTATAATTGTTAGAAGTATGGACATAATGCCTATGAGTGCAGACTTAAGAAGAAATCAAATTGTTCACCTGAAAAACAAACTCATACAGCAAAGGAAGGTAATTTCTATAACTGGGATTACAACAAATGGTATAATTGTCACCACTATGGAGAATATGGAAAAATCCCAGAGAATTGCTTCAGGAAACATCTCAAAGGAAACTACAAGAAATGGTTAAATAGTGAGATAGTATGTTTCAATTGTCTTGGAAAGGGACACGTTAGTAAGAATTGCAAAGCTAGGACACCTGCACTAGCATCAAGAAATTTAAATGACAAACTACAAAAGAAGAAGGCATGAATAGAAGTAGTAAGAGCTAGAAGTAGTAGTTTAGACGACATTGTGATCACCCAATCTAATGGATCTGGTGATCACATCACATCTTAATAAAATATCAAAGGCATAAGGAACTGTATTACTGAAATCTATATTTTACATCAGTTCCTTGCATTAAAAGTTTTGAAAATATATATTTGCATAAATTAAGAGATGTATGAAAGCATTATTTAGTAAGTACTGAGCATCAATGGTATAGTCTATATTGGTCAAGTCATGCAGTATAGATTGAGTGATCATGAAGGATTGTACTCTAACTAAGTGAGTTGGTTATGACCGAGCACCTAATGTTGATCAAACAAAAGTAAAGGTCGAGCCCAACTGTCATACACTATCTAAGTATGAGGACATCTATTGTAGACCTAAATTTAAAGATCAAAGGTATATATCAAATTTAAATGATTATCTTTCTTACCTAGCGATCAAAGAGTTCAAGAGAAGACTAAAGGTAATCTCAGCAACTAGAGCAAGGAATTGTCAAATTTGTGAAAAAGAAGTACTACTCTTATTGTTGAGAAAGATATTTTTTTGAAAACCCTAGTTCACAATGGCATTTGGAAGTGAAGTGGCAAAGTTTAATAATGCACAAATCATAAGGAATGATCATAGGACTCCACCAAATGTTAGGAACATAAATAAGATTGAAAACCTTGTTGATAATAATGGAGCGTTTTCATCTATTCCACCTAGAGTCTTGACTATGTAAGACATTAGATCATGTTATCAATGCAAAATCAGAGAAATTGGAGATTTTGAAATCAAAACAACTTATGACAAGTTGTGTGTAGATGGAATTTTGAAAGATGAATTCAAAATTGTTGCAGACAAAGGATTAACTTGTGCCCTAGTTTTTTCCAAAGTTTTCAAGAATGAATGGACAAAAATTATTCTAGGATGAGTTCATGATATGAAAGCATGGTTGGAAGGTGGGCCAATCAAGAACAACAAAGCAATTATTCAAAGAGTAATTAGATATCTGACATTGGATCAACCTAAGAGCATAAGGAGTGGTACACAGAAAGAAATTGAAAACCTAACTAAGTCAAAATGGAATGCACATGGAATGTCAATAGACTGCATTGAGGATCCACTAATTGAATTTCTATCGATGTGATTGCACACAAGTTTTATCAATCTAGCAGATTGAACTGTGTGTCGTGCATTGTAGCTGATTTGAGATATAAAATTGTGAAGAAAGATCATGAATATGATCTCGTTGAGCCACAGTTATAACAACTTATAGAAAATTTGGAAGAAATTAGAAAAGATAAAAATACATCTTGTAAGTTTTGATCCCTATTAATTTGTATATTTTTCTATGTACATAACTATTTCCCCATTGTTGGAAGGATCTCATGGGATAGAAACAAAATTTTCATAGATTAGCCGAATGAGCTAATACAAAGATTAGGAGATAATTTTGAAGTAGTCATGGACAACTATTTTGATGAATTCAAAAGTAAAATGAAGAACAAGTTGTGGATTCCAAAATCAGTTATGGATAAATATTATGATGAAACTATTTTCATTATGGACACATATTTTGTATTTGCTCAAGTAGTAACACCTAGGGTAACATGGTTGAGACCTGTGACCTATAAGGTAAATGTAGATGGAATTTCAGCAACTGTCACAACACTATTGGAAAAAGACATAGATACTAGTGCTGAGCAATTTGGTACATATGAAATAGTTACTGCCAAGCTAATTGTTGAGGCTGGCACACCTAAGGTAGGAAAGAAAAGCAAAAGAAAAAGTACCAAGGTTAATCAAACTAAACGAGGAGAAGGGCCAGGATTGTTGACAATTGGCTTTATGTAGTGATGTAATTGTTGTCATTTATGGCAACACATGATGTATATGTTGTAGAAAACCTTGGAAATAAAGATACTTAGCCTTTGCTACTCAGAAAATTGTCTAAGTATGAAATTGGTTTATAAGAATGTATTGTTTTGATGTATAACTTGTTTATATGATGTTATCTGAGAGAGAGAGGTTAGATGAAATCAATATACATATTGATGATGATGTATATAACCTCAAATATCAGTATAGATAGTACAGAAAAGAGATATTCATGTTTTATCAGTGAACAAAACAATGAAATTAATGGTAAAGAAATTATTTTGTTTACAAAATAATTGCTTGACCAATTAGGACTGACATCCTAGATGTTTACTTTAAGTTGGAAAAGTATATTGTGGTTCTAGCCAACCTAGCATCAATTTATAAAAAGGCATGATAATTGTACAAAGGATATCTTGTGAGATTAAGTATGCATTTGTAATATGAATGTGATATGTGAACTTTTTGTGAAGCGATATATGTGAAGTTTTGAGAACCTATTTTTGTGATTCGAGATCGAGCTAAGGTCAAAGATCAACCAAGAAAGAAGGTACAACATCTATATACATTAGGATTAATTACTTGTTTAGACAATGAGCTCTTATTGTAATTAGAAGTGCATGTTTGTGCAATGAGTTCTTCTTGCATCCACTGTGCTACAACTTCTAATAGGGTTGGAATCTTCGAACAAAGATTCAAAGTCTCCTAACAAGACTCCTATGTACTAAATTCTTTTATAGACTCCTAATAGGGTCCATCCTCTAACAAGGAACATTTATATTAGTACATCATCTAGTGAGTATCATCCCCACCAGGGTTTTCCCTTGGCCAAGGTTTCCCTAGTTAACAAAATATGGTGTTATGAGTTCTCTCTATGCATGGTTATTACTATTGTTTAGCATTACTTGTTTACTTTCTTATGCATGGTTCAAAGTAATACATAATATCTAGTTGGAGATAAAAGTTTGTAGAATATTGATTCACTCCCCCACCTCAGTATTCCCTATTTCTAACAATTGGTATCAGAGCACAATTACTTAGAAGAGGCTTAGTAGCTTGAGTAAGATCCCTATGGATATGGAATAGTTGATGAAGAACTTTGAAGAGGCACTTGAACAAATTGATCTCCTTACTGAAGAAAGAGATAAGCTGAAAGATAGATACAAAGACTCCAAAGTATACATTGGACAATTGAGGGACAAGATTGAACATCTCAAATCCAAGCCCAAATCTACTGAATCTGAAACTACTGATGATGAATATTCAAAACTAAAAATAGAGTAAAAGATCTTGAGGCATGAATTAAAGATTATCAATCTAAAGTTGAGTTTGAAGAATGATCCTAGCCAAGTTGAATTTGATTCAAAGACTGAAAATTTAGATCTTAGCGAAAGTCTACTAAAGAAGAAATCAGAATTTGAAACATTGAAAGAAGATCGTGAAGAAATTCATAAGTACAACACTATTATGAAATGTGAACTAACTCAGTGCAAGCTACAATTTGAAAAGCCACATACTAGCAGAGAAAATCTTGATGAATCAATATCAATAGAAAGACCTACCTATGATAATACCGGTCTTGGTTATCTATTTAACATGTTTGCAAAGAAACCTGAAAGTAAGTCAAATCTAAAAGAGAAAGATAAATCTGATGATAAGATTGAATTTAGTAAATCTTCTAATAAACCCAAATAAGTTGGACAAGAGAAGGAAACTAAGAAATTGGATGAACCTAAGCAAGTGGAATCTCCTAAGGAAACCAGGTATGAATTTAGATGTAAGTGTTTTTCATGTAATAAAATAGGTCATATGAAAAGAGATTGTACAAATAAGTCATTTAATCATGTTACAAAATTTTATTATCATAATTGTCATGGTATTGGTCATAATGCAATTGATTATAAGAAACCTAAATATGATAATGATAGAAGAAATAGTAGAAATGTCTAGAAACACTAACCTTGTAGATAAAAGAAGATCTAAGGAAAGGAGATCAAGAGCAAGTAGACCTCATGAAGAAAGAAAATAGATCGTGTGTTATAAGTGTAACAAATTTGAACACATGGACCAAAATTGTCAAGCACCTATTAATCAATAGAATCCTAGAAGCAGAACCCCAGTATGTCAGTTATGCAATGACTTCAGACATACAACAAAGTACTACAGAATGGACAGAAGCAATAATGGAAGGAACTTTATAAACAAAAACAACAATGGAAGAAACTTCAAAAATGACAAAAGGAATCATGGAAGTAACTCTAGCACTAAAAAGACAATGAAGATCAAAATAATGTAGTTAGTGAACTTCAAGAAGAACTTAATGAGGCATTTGTAAAATGATTAGATATTTCAAAAGAAAAGCTAGATGATGCTGAGATAGGAAAATTGAAGTTAGTAATTGAGTTTGATTCAAACAAGTTGAATTAAGCTTATTCACAACACCAAAATTGGAAACTTCATTTAGAGATCGAGCTATGAGTAGGGAGGTTGAAAGGAGATGTATCTTGATAAGTTTGGATTGTAGTTAAGCTTGTTTGCAATTTGGAGCTTGTATAAACAAGTTACGAAGGAAATAAATGTTACTGGTATAACAGAGAAGTTTATTCTATGATAGAAGATGAAATTTGTGTTTCTACAATCAATTTCATGGAGCAAAGTTTTATGGAGCATTTTTGTGATGAAAGGAAGCTATTGTGAACTTCAAATAGCATTTGAAGATCAGACAAATGATCTTGAGCAAATATTTGATTTCAAAGCGAAATAAATAGCTTTTTCAAGTTAGCAAAGTATGTAATTAATGCAAGTTCTAGTTGAATAAATAAAGTATGAACTTGATTATTTCCACATTATGATCATCTTAGAAGCTTAGAGCACCCATAAGAAAAGTGGCCAAGTGATTTTGAGCAAAACCCTACTTTAGAAAAAAGATATTTTATCATTTTTTGCATAGAAATTATTTGATAAATATTTGGTGTAATCATGGATATATCTATAGTTCAAAATGTTGAAAATGTTGAGAGACCCAAATTAAAGGTTGTTCCTATGAAAACTCTAGAGGAAAACCCTAATTTGGCTTTATCCGTTACTTCAGACAACGTAGTTTATTTGGAAGATGTAGGAAACTACTTGTGTAGTAAATTTGAAACTATTGGAAGTGAGTTTATGAACAAAGATATGGAAATTTTTTTCAATCGTGATATGACTATTAAGCCCGGATATGAGTATCTGAAGGATTTAAACTTAGTTAGATATCACTTTTACTGTGAACTTGATACTGAAGAGTGGACTTAGATTATATTAAGCAAAATTCATAACGAAAAGATTTGGATGGGAGAAGATGTAGTTGACATCTCTGCTAACCTTATTCATGAAGTCATTGGTCTTAGCAAACAAGGCAGTGTACCTATTGGTGAGAAACTATTTAAGAAAAAGGTTGAAAGTTATACTAAGGTAGTTTACAATGGTAAGGCAATGGTGATCAACACCATCAGACAACATGATGTGAGATTCTTGAGTAGAATTATTGCATACTCTATTTGTGCAAGTTCTAAGAGCGATGAGTTGTTAGCATGTTTTATCTATGTAGCCTATAAGATTTGCATTAAGAAGGAGCAAGTAAATTTAAGTGAGATTTTGAGAGTACAACTTCTTGAGAATCTAGAGAAGATTAAAGCAACTAAGAATGTTGTATTCAAATTCTAATCTTTGTTTAATCATATTTTATTCCATATACTTAAAAGATTTCAATTTCTATTAGTTATTGATATTATGAGTAGTGAAAAATGCACTATGGACAAGATAACAGATGTGTGCAAAAGGCATCCAAGAGAGAAAATCTTGGACATTAAAAAATTGATTATGAGGACATTTCAGAATGAGATGAAATAGAGATTCAAAATTGCCCCTACAATTTTTGACAAATTTAAGAATGATATATGTTTTATGGTGGATACAGACCTAACCTATATTGAAGTAGTAGAACCTCAAGAAACATTTCTTGAGCCCTTAGGTTATGAGTTAATTGATGATGTTGCTATTGGTTATATTGATTTAATGTTGAAATCCAATATAGATCAAGAATCATACAGATTTAGAACATATGAGGAATTAATTTAATTAGCTTACTAAGCATCATTAGAGAAAGCATCTTATAAGAAGATTGCAACTATAATGAAGAAAGCACTATTTGAGGCCGGTATGTCAGAAGAAGAATAATAGCGAGTTAAACAAGGAATCTTCAGACTAAAACAAACTGGTGAACAAGGTGTAATGTATGTGACACCTCTATTAGTTGGCCAAGCATCTGGTGTATCCATTGTAGAAACTCCTACAGAATAGACCATCCCATTTGCTGCTGAATTGGCTAAACAACCAAGTGGATCTAAAAGGCAGTCAAAAAGAGTTAAGCAGCAAGCTACTGGACCAGAGAAAAGAAAGAGGACATTATTGAAAATTGAAGACTCCAGTGATGAAGAAGAATAAGAGGAATAACAAGATAAATAACCAGAGAAAGTTATTGTTTCCTAGAAGCCAATAGGTAAAACAAGGCAACCCTGGAAACCAAAGATCGAGAAGATAAACATAGCCATTGTTAATGAAGAGAACTTTGTGCAGATGAATAAGTTTTATGATTTCTATAGTGATATGGAGAAAGAACAGATTAGTATCTCTGTTGTGAGATATATGATTCTTAATAAATTGAAACTTAAAGACATTAAAGGTTTTGTCAATCAAAAATTTGATGACAAACTTATAACAAAGACGGCACCAATTTGAGAAGAAGATATGGAACTTCAGAAATCAATGATAAGAACTATGAGCAAGACTGAATATGAAGAAGAAATAAAGAAATTGATGGCTAAACTAGCACCCTATCTACAGAACAAAATGAGGCCTATTCTATTTATGGGAGGTGATATGAATAGAATAAGAAGTGAAACTATTGCAGCTATCAATAAGATGATGATTGAGGTAGAGGCATCTCCTACTAGTGTAGAGAAAACTTTGGAAGTATCAATAAGTGGTGATACTATGCAAATTGATCAACTAAGTGTTACAATTAACATTGATGATAATCCTTTCATAAGTTCCGATTATCATGAGCCCCATTCTGAAGATATTCAGGATCAGTTGAGACCGATTAAAGAAGAGAAAAGGCAACTAGAAGAAGAAAAGGAGAAGACTGAAGAAGCCAAGCTAAAATTGATTGAAGAGGAGAAGAAGTAGAGAGAATAAGAAAACAAGAGAGAAGAATAAAATGAAAAGAAAGAGAGGAGAACGAAGAAGAAGAGAGAAAATCAAAGAAGGAAATAGAGTAGAAACAAGAGGAAGATGAGGTGAAAGCATCTAGCTCATCCACTCCTATATCTCTTGCTAACCTTACAGGTGATGTCTCTTGCTAGCCTTACAGGTGATGATGACAATCAATCTAACTTGATCTCATCCTTGAAAAAATTGATTGAGATGAATAGAAAAGTCAAAAGTTCACAGAGAGCATTAATGGAGGCAATTGATAGATTGCACATCACCCTCACATCCAAACATATAGAAGCAAACCCTAAACATAAAGCTCAAGCAGTTGTAAAATAATTTGATGAATAGTTTACAAATTGTTGAAGGTTGTTGAGTCTAAGGCTAAAATTCACATGATGCTAATCTTTTTAGCACCATTTGTCAAAATATTTAGAATGATTTGTTGAGTCTTGATACTTGTATCAAGAAATTCTGAAGATGTCAACAAGTTGGCAAGGTACTATACATCAAATGTACTTTATCTCATAATTTGACCAAAGATTTGGATAGTAAGATTCAAGAGAAGCTGAGTGAGCTATAAGCTCTAACTAGTTAGATACAACAACCCTCTTGCATAGTCAATGAGTTTGAAGGACAAGTTATTGGTGTTCACATAGACATCAGGAAACTACAACTTGTAAAAGAGAAAATTTTGAGAAGACTATCAGAATTTAGAGAATCTATTGCTCTGAATATATCAACCATTGAGAGACAATTGGAAGAATGTGTCAAAGCAAAGGACACTTATGCAAATTTTACCTACTCTGACCTTAATGCAGTTGAGATTGCATCATATGCCTTATGTGCAATGCTCACTACTGCCAAAGTAGAAAAGGGCATGTGGGAGAAAAGTATGAATAGTTAGAATGCAAATTTTGATGATTGTATGAAGATAATAACAGTTTGAGGCACCAAGATAGAATTTTTTTGATAGTTTTTGACTTTTCGACCTTTGTCATTGATGTCAAAGGGGGAAAATTGTAGAAGAAAATTATGTAGTAAGTTATGTATGTAGTAATCATATCAAAAGGGGGAGAATTTTTAATATGAAGTATATGTAATGTAATAGATGATAAGTATTGTAAGTTTTGATAAAGTCTTGTCAGTTAGCCAATTTTCCTTACTTTGTTGCCATCAATGGGAAAGGGGGAGATTACTGACAATTGGCTTTATGTAGTGATGTAATTGTTGTCATTTATGGAAACACATGATGTACATGTTTTAGAAAACCTCGAAAATAAAGATACTTAGCCTTTGGTACTCAGAATATTGTCTAAGTATGAAATTGGTTTACAACAATGTATTGTTTTGATGTATAACTTGTTTATACGATGTTATCCAAGAGAGAGGCTAGATGGAATTAGTACACATATTGATGATGATGTGTATAACCTTAGACATTAGTACAGATAATATAAAAAATATATATTCACGTTTTATCAGTGAACAAAATAATGAAATTAAAGGTAAAGGAATTATTTTGTTTACAAAATAATTACTTGACCAATTAGGGCTGACATCCTAGATGTTTACTCTAAGTTGAAAAAGTATATTGTGGCCCTAGTCAACCTAGCTTCAATTTATGAAAAGGCATGGTATTTGTACAAAGGATATCATGTGAGATTAAGTGTACATTCATAATATGAAATGTGATATGCGAACCTTTTGTGAAGTGATATGTGCGAAGTTTTGAGAACCTATTTTCATGATCCAAGATCGAAATGAAGTTAGAGATCAACCAAGAAAGAAGGTATAGAATCTATATACTTGAGGATTAATTACTTGTTTTGGTAGTGAGCTCTTCTTGCATC
Organism: Cupressus sempervirens; assembly: GCA_028749045.1. Lineage (NCBI taxonomy): Eukaryota > Viridiplantae > Streptophyta > Pinopsida > Cupressales > Cupressaceae > Cupressus > Cupressus sempervirens. Next base: position 476,008,195 of record CM053783.1, on the reverse strand, counting down.
CATTGTACTATAAATCCTAACAGGGTTGGAATCTTCTAACAAGGATTCAAAGTCTCCTAACAGGGACTCCTATATACTGAATGCTTTTATAGACTCCTAATAGGGTCCATCCTCTAACAAGGAACATTTATATTAGTACATCATCTAGTGGGTATCATCCCCACCGAGGTTTTCCCTTGGCCAGGGTTTCCCTAGTTAACAAAATTCTCTATGCATGGTTATTATTACTGTTCAACATCACTTGTTTAATTTATTATGCTTGGTTCAAAGTAATAAATAATATCTAGTTGGAGACAAAGGTTTGTAGAATACTAATTCACCTCCCCCCCTTTTAGCATTCCCTATTTCTAACAAGGACAACCCTTGAAAGCCAAGGAAGGCAAAGGCAAAGAAGTTGCAGTTGTAGAACAAAAGGCACCAAAAAAAAGAAAGGTTTTGATTATTGCACCTAAGGTAAAGGAAGACTTTCAAAAGAATATGCAAGAAATAGTAACACCATCAAGGCTAAAGGGCAAGGTGTTCATCACAAGAAGGAGGTCAGCACAACCTACTACCGAGCTGCTACCAAGGAAGCCATCAAAGAAGAGAAAGTAGACATATGTGTAAGAGAAGCCAAAGGAACTAAAAGTTGCACAAGAGGAGGAGGAAAATGAAAAAAGGACAGAGCCTGATGAGACTAGAAAACTACAAATGGTAAAGGTGCTCTCTCTAATGACTATGGATCAAGTATGTGAAAAATTAATTGAATCAGAAAATATTTTGGCTATAAAAGGCCTACAATATGATTCTTTGAGAAATGAAGATCAATATAAACTTGAAGAAGCTTTAATTAATATGTTGATTAAGTTTACACGTACACCTATGGAAGTGGAAATTGGAATTCATGTGGGATTGTATAATAGAGTGGATACCAAATGGAAATGGGCATTGACCACTGACAAGCAAATAAGAGAAAAAAAAATTAGCACATATCATGCTAGATTTGGGGAAGACACATCTGTCTATAGCCCTTAAAGATTATGTTAAGAAGCTTATGCCAAGGTATAGGGCATACAAAGTTCTAAAGAACAAAGTTCTTGAAGTAGAGCAAGCAAGTATTGAATTTTGGAAAGAAGTATTTGGAGTATAACCTCAAACGATAGAGGTGAGAGAAAGTCAAGATAATACAGAACTTACTGAAGAAGAAAAGTAGGAACTAGTTGAGATAACAACAAAAATAGAACTTATCAAAGGAATTAAATTTAAGGATATTGCCACAATTGAAGATGATACTAACATCTCTCCATCTAATCCAAATATAGTCACTGAAGAAGAAATTCAAGGATTGATGAATGACTCAAGCAAACTCTTTACAAATCCAATTTTATTACAAGTAATTGAATATCCAAAGCTTGAAGTTAAGAAGCTTAATGATGTAAAATTCACACTAGTTACAGAGGCTACAAGTGCTGAGCAACTTGGTAAAGCATTGATTGTATCTTTGCCACCAATGACTTACATGCAAATTTTGATGCAGGGAAGGGTTGAATAACTAGGGCCAAAGGTTCACCCAACTATCCAAACTACCCTGTAAGAGTTAACACAATGGAAGCAAACACAAAGAATAGCAACCAAAGGAGGAAGAAGAGTGAAATACTTGATTGATTTATCAAAATATCTTCATACATGCCCAACTGTAAGGCCTTCTAAGTTATGACCAAATAAAAATATATTTACATTCAAAGATCCAATAACAAATTCACACTTTTTTCGTTTTTCTCTGCAATCCTCTTCCAAAAACTCCCTAACTCTAAGCCTAAACACTCTATATATACTTGCCAAAATGTCTTACAAAGCATTCTAGAACATTACATAAGAGGAAGGCTGACCCAAAAATGGTCTGGACACATCCCAAGAAAAGATCTTAACATAAATATCACAATCGAAATAAATCATGCAAGTCAGCTCGCAAAAATCACATCCAAATGCTGACACTCAACATAAATAGGAAAACTCGGCATATGAAGGTTCACTTGGCATACTCTGGGTAACTCGGCACATGAAGAGTCACTTGGCATACACTGGGTAACTTGGCACATGAAGAAACACTTGGTCAACACTAGATTGTTATAGTAACTTGGCACCAACTAAGTGCTACAATAACTCAGCACCAATTGAGTGCTACAGTAACTTGACACCAACTAAGTGCTACAGTAACTTGGCACCAACTAAGTGTTATAGTAATTCAACACCAATTGAGTGCTATAGTAACTTGGCACCAACTAAGTGCTACAGTAACTCGGCACCAACTAAGTGCTATAATAACTCGACACCAACTTGTAGAATGAACAAAAATGAGCAAGATAACAAGGCAACCTAGGATGCTCCTGCATCAGACAACCAGGGTTGAAAGAAATGAATCTCCTAAATCATTGAGATGTCACAATCTGAGTTGAATCCAACTTAGATTGAGAAATCCATGAAGTGTCTTCAATAGGCTTGTTTCTCCACTTCACCAAATATTCATAGTAATCTTTTCCTCTTGTGCTCTTGCCAACTCTATGATCCACTATCTGTTCAACTTCTTCAATCTGCTTCTTAAGATAATCTTCTAATACAATAACTTCATCATCTAACTCATGATACTTATACAAATTAGCAATATTGAATATAGGAGATATATCCATGTCATCGGGTAACTCAACTTCATAAGCATTTCCATTGTCAAACTTCTTCAAGATCTTACAAGGTCCAAACTTCTTCATATTCAACTTACTATATGTTCCAATTGGAAATCTTCCTTTCTTCAAATGAACCATCACTTCATCACCAACTTCAAAATCATGATGTCTTCTAGACTTATTAACATTCTCCTTATACTTTTGATTACTTTGTTCCAACCTCAACTTCACTTCCTTATGCAAAGACTCCATAAAATTAGCTTCTAGTAATTTTCTATTCACAACATCTCAGTAAATTACCCAAGCTTCTATTCACAACTGAATGCCTTTGAACAACATACCTTCTTGAATGAAATACTCTTCATACTTACTTATGTGATCTGTCAATTTTGGTGCTCTGCACTCTCTCCACACCTCAGAAAAATCAAGATCAGCATCATACAATTGTTTCATTTCATCAAAACCAAGAACTTCAACCTTCATTTCAATCAACAAAGAACGTCTTCTACTCAATCCATCAGCAACTCTGTTAGTAACTCCACTCTTATACTTAATAACAAACGTGAAACTCTACAAGTACTCAACCCACTTCATATGTCTCTGATTTAATTTATGTTGACCTCCCAAGTATTGTAAAGCTTTATGATTAGTATACAACACAAACTCCTTAGGAATTAAATAATGTCTCCACTTCTTCAATGCTTGAATAATAACATAAAATTCTTGACCATACACATAATACTTCCTTTTGGCATCATTCAACTTTTCACTAAAGAAAGCAACGAATTTACCTTCTTGACTTAATACATCTCCTATACTTTATTGAAATCATGCAAAACCAATATAGGTAATTCAACAACCTTTTGTTTCAATGTCTCAAAACTCTTATCAACTCCGTGTGTCCACTTGAATTCTTTTTTATCTCCCCTCATTATTTTAGTCATAGCATTACAAACAACACTGAGATTCTTTATAAACTTTCTATAAAAACTAGCCAAACCATGAAATGATCTTACCTCACCCACATTCTCAGGTGTAGGCCATTCCAAAATTGCTTTAACCTTATTAGGATCCATCTTCAATCCATCAGTTGAAATCACAAATCCCAAATACACAATCTCCTCTTGCATAAAAGAACGTTTTTTCAGATAAATCAACAACTTTTCCTCTTTCAACCTTTGCAATACTTGTCTAATATGCTCAAGATGTTCTTCCTTAGTTTTACTAAATATTGAAATATCATCCAAATAAATAATCACAAACTTACGCAAAAATCTTTTCAGAACTTCATTCATCAACCTCATGAAAGTACTAGGTGCATTAGTCAAACCAAAAGGCCTAACCAACCATTCATACAAACCATCTTTTGTCTTGAAAGTAGTCTTCCATTCATCACCTTCTCTAATTCTGATATGATGATAGCCACTCTTCAAATCAATCTTGGTAAAATACTTTGTTCCACTCAAACAATCCATTATGTCATCCATCCTCAGCATAGGAAACTTATATTTCATTGTTATCTTGTTAATAGCTTTGGAATCAGTACACATTCTCCATTCTCCATTCTTTTTAGGTGCTAATACAACATGTACAACACATGGACTCAAGCTTTCTCTGATCAAACCTTTTGCAACAACTCATGCACTTGTCCAGTAAGTTCTTCATTCTCTATAGGTGTCAATCTATATGGTGCTTTATTCAGAAAACTAGCTTTAGGAATCAGATCCATACAATGACTTATACTTCTTGTTGGAGGTAAACCATCAAGTGTATCCTCTACAACAATCTCTTTATACTCATTCAACAATTTTTTCTAGTACGCGGTCAATACTACTAGCTATCCCTCGGTTACCACTGACTGGCACTCAATTAACACTATTTTTTGGCACTTGGGTACTATTGACACAAGTTGGTTTCTTTGGAATTATAGCAAAACAAACTTGATTTTTTTTCATTTCTTTTTCAAATTGTTTCCCATTAACCATGCAAATTTTTACAGTGGTACAATTAACCTCATCTGGACTTTCAATTAAAGGTAGCAATATTTGTTTCTTCCCATTCACCCAAAGAGTTTATTGATTCAATCTTCCATTATGCATAGCATATCTATCATACTACCAAGGTCTACCCAATAGAATATAACAACAATCCATAGGCATAATATCACACAAAACTTCATCAAAGTAATGTCCAATCTTGAACTTCACAAGGCATTGCTCATTTACCAATATCTTATGCTCATCTTTGATCCATGAAACATGATAGGGTTTAGGATGCTTTAGGCTCTGCAATTGCAACTTTTTAACCAGCTCTTCTAATGCCAAATTTGTAGAACTTCCACTGTCAATGATCACTTTGCAACAATTTCCAGCTATCTTACATCTTGTCTTGAAAAGACTTCTCCTTAAAATAGGTTTCTCATCACTACCCTTATTACATAAGTTTCTTCTCACCATCAAATTTTCTCCAACCTCAGGTCCACTTGGTGAAGCCTCATCATCTCCTTGAATCACAACATTTCTATTACCTTGCCCACTTTTAGAGGATCTACATTCAAAAGATCTATGTCCCTCTTTACCACATCTAAAACAATTACCATGAAATCCACCTCTAGAATAAGAATTACCTCTTCCTCAGTAAGAATTACCACTTTTCCATTTGGTCTTGCCTTTTCATCATTCATCCATTTAGATTTTCCTTTATCTTGCACAAAACTTTTCAATCTACCACCTTCACCATAAGATCTACCTCTGTCTCTCTGGAATCTACCACCTCTACCTCTTTGTCTTTGTTCATGCTTCTTTGCTAAGATCTCCTCATCTTTCAAGGCATATTGATATGTTTCTTCAACACTTTCCAACTTCAAAAAACTTATTTCATCTTGAATTCTAGATCTCAATCCATTTATGTACCTTGCAATTTTCTCAACATCATCATCCACATGTCTAGATTTGATATCCAATCTATAGAATTCTTTGGTATACTCTTTCACAATCATGTCCTTTTGTCTTAAATTTTGCATTTTTCTCAACAAGCTAACTTGGTAATCAGCAGAAAGGAATTTGTTCTTTACCTTGTTCACCATCTTTGGCCAAGTTTTGATCTTCTCCTTTCCTCTCCTTTGTCTATTAGTTTGCAAATGCTCCCACCATAGCAAAGCATGACCTTTCAACCTAGTGACTGCAATCTTCACCTTTCTATTATCAAGAGTGTTTTCATACTCAAAGAACTTCTTCGTATTTGAGATCCAATCCAACATAACATCGGTATCCAATTTTCCATCATATGGAACAACGTCTACATCAGGCTTTGAATTTTCCTTGGACAACACTCACAATAATCTTTCCTCATCTTGATCTTCTTCAAGCTCTAGATTATGGTTTGGTGTTGTTGCTTCATCATCACTTACATCATCAAGATGCACTCCTCTCCTCTAGGTTGTCTCCATAATGTATAATTTGGCTGCAATTTGTCTCAATTGATCCAATACAACATTATCAGTATTATTTCCTCTACCACGAACCATCTTTACAAATCAGGTTCTTGTAATATCGTAACCCTTTGCAAGTTATAAGTCAAATCCCCAGATCTGCCACCCTACAACCAAATCCAAATCAAGGTTCTACACGATCCAATCTCCACAAGGATGAACCTCTAACTTTGATACCACCTGACGCAGGGAAGGGCTAAATAACTAGGGCCAAAGGCTCACCCAACTATCCAAACTACCTTGTAAGAGTTAACACAATGAAAGCAAACACAAAGAATAACAACTAAAGGAGGAAGAAGAGTTAAATACTTTATTTATTCATGAAAATATCTTCATACATGCCCAGCTATAAGCCCTTTTGGGTAACGACCAAATACAAATACATTCACATTCAAAGATCCATCAACAAATTCACAATTTTTTCATTATGCTCTGCAATCCTCTTCCAAAAACTCCCTAACTCTAATCCTAAACACTCTATATATACTTGCCAAAATGACTTACAGAGCATTCTAGAACATTACATAAGAGAAAGGTCGACCCAACAACAGTCTAGACACATCCCAAGAAAAGATCTTGACATAAATATCATGATTGAAATAAATCCTGCAAGTTGGATCACAAAAATTGCGTCCAAATGCTGACACTCGACATAAACAAGAAAACTTGGCACATGAAGGTTCACTCGGCATACTCTGGGTAACTCGACACATGAAGAGTCACTTGGCATACACTGGGTAACTCGGCACATGAAGGAACACTCAATCAACACTAGATTGCTACAGTAACTCGAGGCACCAACTAAGTGCTACAGTAACTCAGCACCAATTAAGTGCTACAGTAACTCGACACCAACTAAGTGCTACAGTAACTTGGTACCAACTGAGTGCTATAGTAACTTGGCACCAACTAAGTGCTACAGTAACTCGACACCAACTTGCAGAATGAACAAAAATGTGCAGGATAACAAGGCAACCTAGGATGCTCCTACATCAAATTTTGAAGAAGGAAGGGAGTTCTAAGAAAGTCTCAAGCACACAATCGGTAGATGAAGTAATTATATAGAAAGAGCAAGAGGTTACTCAAGCTCTCATTCAAATGCTTAGTGCAAAAGTTGCAGAACCTACACCAGTGACATCTATACAAGTGATATCTACACTAGTGTAACAACCAAAAGGGAGATCAAGTGAGAAAGGAAAATGATTACAAATGTCACTGTTGAGTGATACACCCTTAAGATCTCAGGTTATGACTCATGAAGAAGAGAATATTGAAGAGTTAATAGATCTCAATGAGGTAATTACATTACCTACATATGATTTGAATAATCTTACACTAAAGAAAATGCATGTATTGCAAATCTTGTTAAGTCAAAAGGCCAAACAAGAACAAATGAAGAGAATACATGTAGTGCATACTGTCAAAGATATTTTTATAGATGCTTTTAGCATTATAGATGTCAATCATCACCATGCAATTTTGGATAAACTAGTACATGTAGTTGATAGAGTTCAAACATAAGACATAGAAACAAATGAGAAGTTGTTACAATGGTCTGAAAGAAGAATGGAGCATAAAGTTTTGCATAAAGTCTCGCATGAACTTGTAGGATGATAAGCCAAACTTTCTACAACCATTACACAATTGTAAACAATTTTGAAAATAATAAACTCTTTATATTTGAGATTGTGTGATGCAAATTTCCTTACAATAGATACTCCACGATCATTACAGTTATTGCATTCAAGTATGAAGACAAATGTTCACTCATTGAGCAAGAACACAACTTCAAATTCAACTTCATTCAGTGAACTTATATTTAATTAAACTAGATTAGCTGAACTCATAGCTAAAGATGCAAAAATAAGGACCAAGTTGGCATTAGTTCAACTTCAGTTATTGCCATACATAGAGATCATTTAGAAGGTTATTTATATTGCCAAGGAAATTTTGTAGAAAGACACACATTTTGCACACATTGAAGGATTTATTGACCTAGCTGCCAAGCTAGAGATTCAATTTCAAATTTTGGAAAAGGCACAAGTAAGATGGAACCAATGCTATGCTAATATTGTTGCAAGTCATTAGAATTTTTTTGAGAAGTTTCAACTCACGCCAACAACCCTAGCTAACATTAGTGACAAAAACAAGGGGGATATTAAATAAGGCTAAGTTAAGGATGACAATTGATCAATGGTAAGAAGGGAGAAGAAACAAGTAAGGGGGAGTCACAAGTAAGGGATTAATGAAGAAGAAGATGTTAGTCAGGAAGATGAAAATTTTTGGTAAGGAATGATTTCATGACAAAGTGTTTTTTCCACTACTATCAAAGGGGGAGATTGTTGATCTCTAAACATATGTTGTTGATTAGTGACCAAACACTTAGTCATTTGCAAGTCATTTACTAGGCAAGATTACAAGGTCATCACTATGACTGAGTTATCTAGTAAAGGCCGAGCAAGTTATACTGATAGAGGGCCACACCACTCTAACAACTCACAACCAAGAATGCAACAATATAGAGACCAAGAAAAAAAAATGCTTCACAAATAATTTTATTATACTTGAAAAATCCTTACAACACCCACAAGATGATATGACTTCTTCAACATAAGAGAAATCCTAAATAAGAGTCTTCACACCAAGAGCTTCACCAAGAATTTCTACTTTAAGAGCTACACCTTTAGAGCTTTCACACTTTGAAGTCTTCACGCCTTCTAGCTTCTACTTCTCAAACTTGATTAGAAATGCTCATATCCCTTGCTTAAATAGGCACTTACCACCCAATGCATGACTTATCCACAACCTTCTAGAATTCCACCTACACAATACCCACAACCTTCTACAACTTCCATAACCTTCTAGAATTACAACTAAGCACCACCATGTGGCCCAATTAGAAAATTACATTTCTTTTATGGATCACAACAAATATTAAATGCAAGATTTAAGAAACTTTCCACAAGCTTCTAAGATGCCACCTACACACCTCGATTAATGTAATGACAACTATTTTTTTTATTTTTCTATTTATGCCACCTATGCACCTCGAAAATAAAAATCCTCTTTTCCTTTCTTTTCTCCTTTTTATTTTTTTATTATTTCTCCTCTAATTTTCGTCACTTTTCTCTCTCCTCCAGAAATTTTTTTTTTTTTTTTTAAATTTTAAATTTTACATTCAACATGTCTCCCCTTTATTTTGGATGCAAGATGCTCCTGCATCATATACTTAGATTGAGCATAACAATGATTATTGAGCATTCAGTAAAGAATGAGAAAATATGAGAGCCGAGGATTATAGTATGAGCTAAGTAATTTAGTGATGACCAAGCATATTGAAAAGTTATCAAGTGCCAAGTACACATAATTATAGAAGCTGAGAAACAATAGACATGACCAAGTGTTAGAAGCACTTAGGTGTTGAGCAATACAATTTTTGTTATGTGAGTTTGTAATGGCACAAACTCATATGTGAATCATTTTGGTCAATATTTCTATAAGATTTAATATCTATAGAGCCAAATTAGATTCTATTAATGTGTCATTAGTAGAAGGTGATGATCCCTAGATAAACAATTTTACCAATCAGAAAAAGGGACATAAAGGACAAAAGATGATGAAGTTTAAACTATTGATTTAGATCTGGAAGCTTCACATGAAGTCTATTTAAAGATGATTCTAACCCTAGAATTAGAGAGATCGAAGAGAGGATGGAATGCGAAAGGGAACACACATGTGAAGGAGTTATTAGTCATATCCAATAGAGAGAGCAACTAGAGCAGTAAAGGACTAAACAAATTTATCAAATTAGGAGAATCAGATCATATTCAAAGGAAAAAGGAGACATGAGATCAACTTACAAAGCATACCGAGGGTTAGGTATTGAATCAGTTATTTTATAATTGAGACAGAGCATATCTCTTAATAGAGTGGTCCTAACAGGCCTATGTAAATCTCCTAACAGAGTCCTTACTTTATTGTAAGTGTTAAGCCCTCTAACAAGGCAAGACCTAATAGTCTTTTAGTCTTTAACAAGACAAACCTCTTACCAAGTAGATCATATTTTATGGTCAAACATTGTAACCTTAACATGTTAACTTTATTATTGCAATAATGAAGATTTGTGGGTTTCATCTCCACCCTAGTTTTACCTTCATCTTGAAGTGTTTCTAGGTAACTAAATCATTGTGTTATGTGTTGAACTATTATGGATGTGATGAACTTATTTTATGTTTCAACATTTTAGTTTTAATGATGAATTGGGTATGAATAAAGATACTTGATTTTAGTATCAAAAGTTTGAGATCCTGATTCACACCCCCTCCCCCTCCCCCCTCTCAGTATCTTTTTTCCCATATATATATTCCAACACAAAATATGCCCATTTTTCCATACACAAATAACAAGAGCATGCAAAAGAGTAAAACATCCCTTTCAATTACTCATGATTGTGCTTTTCAAAAGGGGTGTTTCAAACATGAATGTTGAAATGGTAAAATGATCAATGGTGCTTTGGAAAAATTATAAGCAATATTTATGCATAACGATGGATGAAGGCAATGAAATATGCAACAAAGCCATCAAAATTATTGCATCTAAGAAATTCAAGGAGTTATTTCCCTAGGATTGTGCAATATAGTTAAAATGCCATGTTTCATCTTTAAATAACAAGGCATTTCTCAATGATATGACATGATTCATCAGAAGATTGTCCCAAAAGCCACACAAATAATAATGTTGAGGGAAAATTTTCCTTGCATGAAATGTCATTTTTTTTTCAAGTGACATAAAGAGATTGTTGTGATTGGTACAAGTGTTTTTCTACCATTTTTTTTAGTTTTGTCTATTTCTCCTACACATCCGCCCTTATGACCAAAACTTTTTAACTAATGAATGATGAATGTGAACTATATATATATAAAGAAATATGTATCTTTATTTTTATTAAGATATTTGTAAAAATAAAAAAATATGTGAGATGATTTTGGAAAATAGTTTTTCACCTCTAGAAGAGTTACAACACAAACTCCTAAAAATGAGTAAAAACAAAATTAAATTCATATGAAACAAGGGGCACAAGTGACAAAGTTCTTGCCTTTAGTGTGATGGGTTTTGAGGTAAGAGTCGAATCAAATTGTATATATAGAATTTTGAACATTTAGTGACAATGACGTATTCATAAACTACAAATTTACTAGACATTGTACATAGATTAAGTGCATACAAAATTCGATTTGGTGAAAGAAAGATTAATGAAAAAAGATTGCAAATTGTTTCTCCTTTGTGTGGTTTTTAATTTATGGTTTTCAATTAAATTAAGTGTCAACTAATTTTAAATTTATAACCGATAATATCATAAAGGTTAAGTCACTTTTGCACAACTTAGAACTCGGTTTAATGTTTCAATTTGGGATGCAAAATAAACAATACATATTTTTGTTAGAAGCATTTTCGTATTCTTACATCGTTAGGATGTAAATTAAATATTGCATTAATCTTTAAACTTAAATTTACAACTAATAAATAATAAATGATTTAAACATAAAACAATAGATAATGATAAGAGCAGAAAAATACATTTTATTGTGAAGTTGTATAATATATTAAAATTTAACTTATAATATATTATATAAAAAATAATTTCTTATTAGAAATGTTACTATAAAAATTTAGATCATGAATAGTTAACACTGTTCACATATTTATATATTTAAAAATAAAAATACTAAAAAATTAAGAAATAAATAAAGTTGGAAAAAAATTATAGTATTTTATCTATTTTTATAATATTGTTAAATATTTTATATTTTCCAAAGTGATTTTATTTATTTTTCTTCGTGAATTGTATGTGGCAAAATTGTAGATGAGATATGATTGATTGAGATGAGAATATGGCAAAAAAAGAAGTAATTAAACTCTTTTAATGATCTTGTATCATAGATAATAAATTGCATTAAATGATGATACGATATTTTTTTGCTAATTAAAGTTTAAAAATACTAATTTTTTCATTGCCTTTTTAAAGACTAACAATAGAAATTTAAATAAAAAAATATTATTTATATATTTTAATTCACTGAAAATTACTAAACTTTATCAAATCCAATAGTCTTTAAAAAATCTTTAGAGGTGACTGACTCAAATTAATGACACCAGCTATGGTGCAACATATTTGCACTGAGCCCCTACCCGTCTCTGCCCTCACTCTGATGTCCTTCGCTAAAGTCAGCCAAATAATTCATGCCCATAGTCAGCGAAGTAATTCTTCCGTGCAAAATATTTAAGATCATTTTTCACTTCGAAATTAAAACTCATACTTTTTTTTTTTTTTGACTAAATCTTTCCATATATTTTATTAAATATTTTCATCTATTTTAAAGTTTAGTGTAATGTGTACAATTTATAAGATTTGTTTTTAAAAAATAGATAATATATGCATCCAACTATTTTTTATTGATGACAACAAATTAAAACAAGAATCTTTATTATACATGATGGAAACTATAATAATTTTTTAAACTACAATATGTTTTATATTATATGGTTTAATTGGATGCATGTAAGTTAATATTTTTATATGTTATTTTAAATATTTTAATTAAAAATTATGAATGATTTTTTAAATTTTGAATTAAGATAAAAGTATATATATTTAGTTTTAAATAATTGATTGAATAATGATTTCTTAGACCTTATTTAACTTTATTATTATATCATATAAAATAATTAATGTTTAAAATATTTTTAATCAATAAGATATATTACACATTATGCAATATGAATTTTCAAATTAATCAAAATTAGCAAGGGCACAATTACTTGATCCATGATGGGTTCTTTGTAAGCCATTCAACTTCACCACCATCTATGGAAAGAGTGATTGGAAACTCATATTAAAAAGTATGCATAACTCAAATGAAAAACAATCATATAATGAATAGCGATTTTGCATGTCAATATTTTAAATAGATTTCATCAAACTCTTATCAAAAAAAGAAAGGAGGATGAAATGTAATTTTGATATAATGTAATGTGGACTTTAAAATAACATATATTTAATTAAAAAATAGTGAATAATTGTTCTTGGTTTTGGTAGTGTATATTTTCTATTATAAATTCCATATCACTCTCATTCCACATGATAAATCAAGACACTATATATATAATTTTTAATTATAATTTTGGATCATCTTCCCTTTTCGACAAGATAAATCACATGTAATATAATTCAAGACATTTTTTGAAAAAACATAGACAATTAAAACTAAAACTAAATCATGTGTACGCATAGACAATTAAAACTAAAACTAAATCATGTGTACTAGAAATAAAATAACATAGTAGTCCACAAGAAATTCCATAAAATATAATAAAACATGATGTTTCTAGATTTAACTAAATAGTTATTAGATGGGAGAGCTTTTTATAATATAATCTTTTCATAGTGTTTCCTTTCAACAAAGAGAGAGAGAGAGAGAGAGAGAGAGAGAGAGAGAGAGAGAGAGAGAGAGTTCCCTCCCCCCCACACACAAACACACACAGACACACAAACACACACAGACACACAGACACAGACACAGACATACAGATAGATACACACACACAGAGTGTTTCCTTTCCACACACACACACACACACACACAGTGTTCCCTCCCCCCGCGCGCGCGCACACACACACACACACATAGAGTGTTCCCTCCCCCCCACACACAGACACAGACACAGACACACAGTGTTTCCTTTCAACACACACACACACACACACACACACACACAATGGAGCGGGTGTTGAATGTGGAAATACTAGGGAAGGGTAATTAAATAGTTATTAGATGGGAGGGCTTTTCTCGTTTATGAATGTAGTCTTTTCATAGTGTTTCCTTTCAATAACTATCTTGAATGCTAAAGAAACCTAGAAACACGCACATGCACACACGTGCACGCCCACACACACACACACAAACACAAACACACACACACACACATGATATGTTTAAACTATTTTACTCTTATTGGTATAATTAAATGGAGTGGGTGAATGTGGCAATAATAGGGAAGAGTGGTAAGGACAAGATAAAGATTTATTTTCTCTCTACCTACGAGTTAAACTTCCCTGGATCCTTGGTCTACTGGTGGTGAAGTTGAATGGCTTACAAAGAGCCTTTCATGAATCAAGTAATTGTGTCCCTGCTAATTTTGACTAATTTGAAAATTTATATTGCATAATGTCTAATATATCTAATTGATTAAAAAATATTTTAAATATTAATTATTTTATATGATATAATAATAAAGTTGAATAAGATCTAAGAACTCATTATTCAATAAATTATTTAAAACTAAATAATATCTACTTTTATCTTAATTCAAAATTTAAAAAATCAACCATAATTTTAAATTAAAATATTTAAAATAACATATAAAAATATTAACTTACATGCATCCAATTAAATCATATAATATAAAACATATTGTAGTTTAAAAAATGATTACAGTTTCTATCATGTAGAGTAAAGATTATTGGATGCATATAGATAGATAGATAGATAAAATTTTAACGTCCACGAGGCTAAAAATAGCCTATGGGACAGCAAGACAACTCAAGCAGACTTAAGTAGCAATGTTCGTTGCTTGTGTAGGATGATGATGAGTCCACCCAATTGCTCAATGTACTCTTTGTTGAATAAGTTATGCCAAGAACAATCACATATAGTGTCTGCAAATTTATCTCTACTACTCTTGTAGGCTTCACATTCTAAAATAAAGTGTTGTTCAGTTTCCACTTTCCCAGAATTGCAGAATCTGCAAATTCTTTCTTCCCAAGCCTCCTTTGGCCTCTTCCAACGTCCGGTCTCACAACGAAGTTGGTGAGAGTTGGTTCTCAACTGAGCAATAAGAATTTTAGCCCTCCAAGAAATGTTGGCTCCTATGTATGCTTTTTGGAGTTGATCACAAGCGGGGTTGAACTCATTTATATAATATAATTTCTTCCTTCCAATCTCGCTTCTCCAATTTCTCTTGTAGAATTTCTCCATGACAAAGACCTTTATTTCTTTATTATTTGTGGGGCAAATATTGAATTTAATATTCCATTTACTCATCCATTTGATGTTTTGTTGCATCCATGTCCTTTTTCGCTGACATAGTGTGTCACTAAAGACCACTTTAGGCCATCTATCCTCTTCCATTTTTTCGATTCTTTTTAGATAACTTAGAAGGCAAACCATAGCAAGTGCCTCAATAGGAGCAACCCCCATTTCACTTAGCATGATATCATATGGAATAGTGCTTTTGATTTTAAACTTGCTTGTGATCAAGCGCTTTTGGATTCCTTCGATTTGTTTCCATTGTGCTATAGTAGTGTTGCTGGCCCATAATTCACACCCGTAAAGAACAATTGGCAGCACAAGAAGATCAAACAAGGTTTGAATAGTTTTCCAATCCCACAACTCTGCTTCACGACACCTATTCTAAAGAGCATAAAAAGCCTTCCACCCACCTAATATCCTTTTATACCTGCAGTTAGACCAGCTTAGTTTTTTGTTGAAATCGATGCCAAGGTATTTATACTCCGCAACTTCTTCAAGAACACTTCCATTGTAATAAAATTCATGTTGGTGTTGTTTTTTATTATTAGAGAAAATCATAACCTTAGTCTTGTTGATATTGACCTGCATCCCCACCATTCCGCAAAAGCGCTCAAGAGAAGATAGATGATCTTGCAAACCATAGGCAGATTTGGCAATTAAAATGAGATCGTCCGCATATAGGAGCAGTTTTATAACAAATTCACCTAGCTGAATGCCTTCACCCTTTTGCATGTTTAACCACTCTTCCAGTTTGTCAATATATAAACCAAACAAAGTAGGAGATAAAAGGCAGCCCTGTTTGACCTCGATATCGCTCCTAAAACATTCTGAAATGCCATCTGAAGTTCTGATTTTAACTTTCACGTCTTCGTACATCCTATGAACAACAGCTCTGAGATGCATAGGAATCCCCAATTCTTCCATCCTAAACCAAAGCTTGTCTCTCAGGACAGTGTCAAAAGCCTTTTTAAAGTTGACAAAGCAACAAAATACCTCTTCCTTTTTCAATAATGTGTCTCAAAGTGACACAGTGATCCACTGTTGAGTGCTTTGGCCTAAAACTAGCTTGTCCTTTAGCACGTTTATGGTTTTCTTCTGCCCATTTGCTGATCCTAGTTTCTATCATGCTGCCAAAAAGTATAGCAAAGAGGGGATTGATCATTATAGTCCTATAGTTGGAGGGATTGTTAACATCACCACTCTTAAAAAATGGTATTGCAAGGCTGATTGTCCAATCTTTCGAAAACCCTTCTTGGCAAATTTTGTTGAAAATTTTAGTGATGTGCGGTGCAAGAGTTTTCATACCCCACTTCAGATATTCTACTTGGAGCGCAACAAGGTCTTTTGCTTTGCCTCCACCTAACTTCTTAATCCCTGCCTCTATCTCTTGCACAGTGAAAATATTTGTATCATCATTGACCAAAGGTGGCTGTCCCACTCCACCCTCTTGTTCATAAAGTTTCTTAGCATATTCAAACCATTGGGTGGTAGTAACATTATTATTTTCAGTTTATTTTCTCCTTGGTTGGAGTTCTTTCCAAAAACGTTTGGGGTTATTTCTGCCCAAGAAAATTATCTCCTCTCTCCTTATGAACATAAAATTAGTTTTTTTCTTCTTTAGGATCTGTTTGTAGGCCTTAATGTCAAGGTTAGTTTTATTTGACTCCCTTAGGTTTCTTCTAGCCCTCTTGCATTCCTTATCAAACCAAGCATTGGCTGGAAAACAATTAGTTTCAGATTTTCTATTTTTTGCTCTCTTGCATTTTGAAAGAGCCTCATGAATCAAATTTGATAAATCATATCTGTTAACACCATGTTTATACATAGGGTGTCCCATACAAAGTTCCTCAAGAGTAGTTCTGAAAGTGTTACTATTTTCTGAAGTTAACAAAATTCTACCCTGAGAAGGGGGGTATTGAGGGCCTTGGGTTTTTGCTCCAATCTGCCTATCCTTTGCCCAATACAAATTTACGTACAGCAGTCTATGATCTGATTTGAGATCCCAAATGTGTTCTCCAATTGCAACTTCTTCAATATTTTCATACAAATTTTGTGAACAAATTACATAATCTACCACACTTGCTCCGTTTTATGTGTTGCAAGTGAAAGTGCCTGACTTAGCCCATCTAGCCAAACCATTACAAATTATGAGATCAAATGTGCCACATAGAGTGATCAATTCTTCCCCAAAATGATTGCAGCCTTTAGCATCTTCGAATATTCTTTCCCATTGATGATTTCTTTCTTCTGTGAGCCAAATAGGGTTATCATTTACTTTGGAGCTGAAAATACTTGCTTGCCAATTTGTTGTCCTAGCATTGAAATCTCCAACAAGAAGAACATCCCCATGTTGCGAAAAAATAGCAACATCTTTCTTTAACGTAGCATAGGGGTCATTGTGATCTAAGCCACACTTTTTATAAGTTTTAGATACTTGTGGAACAAAGTAACAAGCTGCAATCCTGATAAGAGTGTTATTTTCCACAATTTTGAGCCATATGAATTGTTTATTAGAATCAGTCTTTTCCAATTGAATGGCATGACCTTCCCTTTCTTTTACTAGAACCATTATACCTCCATAACCTTTACCATTTCCCACTACCTCATTCCACACTGCCATCTTCCAATAGCCTTCAAACAAGGGGTCTTACATCCCTCATGCTCATGTGTCTCTATGAGACAAATAATGTCTTTTCCTTCCACAATAAGTCCTAACCCAGGCCCACGTCTCCATGGATAACCTCTGCAATTCCAACAAACTAAACTTAAGGACGCCTGGGTTAAGTTTGATTGCTATTTGTTTTGATGTGAAAGACTCAAAGTTGAGTTATTATCGCTAAGCGTGATTGCTGATCTTGTTGTATCGCTGCATGCTAATGTGTTTGTTGTCACACCTTTGTTGCCTTCTTACTACCCTTCATTGGAGCGGTAGCCAAAATGAGCAATAATTGCTTTTCCCTTGAACATCCAAGCTCTTTTGCCTTCATTTCTAGCTGTTCTAATTTTTTCCATTTCCATTCTTCTTTCTACTTGCTGTCTCATGGTTAAATCCTCCTCTATAACAAAGCGAGAACCCCTCAAGAGCTATTTTTTGTTAAGTAAATTTTGTTTGTCGCTAATGCTAGGCATGACTACCTTGATTGGCCTATCTCTCTCAGCTTGTGGTTTGCCAACCCTCCAAGCTTGACAGATTTGTCCTTGCCACAACAACACATCTTGTAGGAAATCCCTCGTTAAGTCGAGGGTGTGTTCGCCTTCTCCATAATCTTTTATCCCTTTGATAATTATATTGGATGCCCTACCCTACCTTTCCTTGACCTCTCCATCTTGTGTGTTCACACGAATCTTTGCCTCTTCTCTTGCCATATCAAGGTGTTTGCTGTTTTTGTCCCGAGTTTTGGTGACTTCTGAAAAACTTCTCCTCTCCTCTTCAACCCCTGCCTTTCCCAACAAATTAGTGTGAAAAATCGGTCTCTCCTTATAATGAGATGACTCGATATTTGTTGTGACCTTGTTTGTTTCCAATGTAGCATTCAGATTTTTCCATTCATCCTTCATGTTCTGCCATTCAAGCTTCCCTGCTAAAAGTGTCTCTTGCAACGTTGAGATTTGAGCTTTTAAAATGTTGTTATTATCTGCAAGAGTTTTATTTGCTGCAATTAACACCTGCATATTACGATAACTTTCTTGTTCCTTAGCCTCTAGGAGTTCCAACCTCCTCTTGGCCCTCAATAGTTCTTGCACATAAAGATCTGGGCACCATGCGAGAGGTGTGGAGGTAAGGCTGTAAGTGACAGAATTGACAAAGTTGTTGCTACCACGCAAATGACTGTCACCATCTAAGTGTGGAGGGGGGTACATTTTGACAACATCTTTTTGTTTCTTCTCTGGTTTATGCAATCTCTGCCTGTGTTTCTGCTTTTCATGTGACCCTTTCAAGCGAGCAAGTCTACGTTTTAAAATGCCCTTGAACTGTTTAACGTTGACCCAAATATATTTCCCTGTCTTGTCGAGTGATGCCATTTTGACTTGACCTAAATGGTTAATTTCAAAGCGCACCAAAATTTCTTGACCGTTTTTTACCAATGATATGGTTTGTTTTCCCAATGCTTGCATATCCACCGTTTGTTTTCCCATTGTTTGTGTATCCACAATTGGTTTTTCCATTGATCAAAGGAAAGAAGGACAAAACAAAACTAACAAGAGCAAATATATAAAACAAAAAAAGTCGGAAAGTGCACTTGGAAACCCCTGGCTTAAAAGCCTACCCCTATCTTGCTGTGGGCTGGGCCCAGCTGTTGTTTTTCCTTTGGAAACAAGCCTGTCTAAAATCTGAGCCTGTCTGCTGCCTGGTCCCACTCTGATGCTCCGGTGTGATGTCCTGGTCCCACTGTAAGAAGTGCTCTGCAATGATTGTTTCTGTTGGAATTTGTGATGGCTTATAGCTCAAGAGAGTGTGAGAAACTGATATTTTCTGCACTGCACGCAACGAAAACCCGATTGATCGTTTCCTTGGCGTTGACTGGAATCAAAACTCCTTTTGTCCCCTGCTGTATGTTTTTAGCAGGGGTTATCGTCTTGGGGCATTGATGTGCGATAGTTTTCTATGTCCGCGATGTGTGAAAGGCAGACTTATATTATCTATTTTTTAAAAACAAATCTTATAAATTTTACACATTATACTCAACTTTTAAATATATGAAAATATTTAATAAAATATATGGAAAGATTTAGTTAAGAAAAAAAAAAAAGAGTTTTAATTTCGAAGTAAAAAATTATCTTAAATATTTTGCACGGAAGAGTTACTTCGCTGACTATGGACATGAATTATTATTTGGCCGACTCTGGCAGCGAAGGACATCAGAGTGAGGGCAGAGACGGGCAGCGGCCGGTGCCCAAATGAATTGTTGTTGGTATCAAATGATTCCAATCTGCCCTAGGCAGAATATCCCACTGTCACAATTTAAGACTCAAAATATCAAAGGAAAGTAGGATTATGCAAATTTTATTGCTTCAGGTTTAGGCTCTCCAGGTTTAATCAATACGGAAAAGAGAATTCACTCCTCCCGGAAACGATCTCAATCCAGTAGGGGCAAATTGGAAGTGATGCACACAGACCCTTTTCGGTTGCTTATGAGAACTCTGCAAGCAATCGAAGATGATGGCTAAAACGAAACGGTTACTCATTTCCCACTCAAAATGTTAAGACAATCTAAAATGGCCCCTCTATGCTGTAAGACTTTCGTACACACATTCCCATATAAATTATTGAGGTTATCTTCCCTACGAGGCCAAGAAAGAATGCTTGTCTGTTGTACAGCAAAGGCTCTCAAGGGCTCTTTTGTTGTGCCCACAATTGTTTTGGATTCGAGTTCGATTAGTGGTAGAATGCAAGGTTTAAGGAAGAACTGGTCTCGGGTTTGGGTTCATTCGAACGGATACAAACAGACAGCGGTGTCTGACATGAACTCTGAGAAGCCAAAGGTAGAGGAAAATGATGATAAGTACAATAAGTTTCTTACATTGCCGAATATCTTGACGTTAGGGCGCGTGGCGGCTGTTCCCCTTCTCATTGTGGGTCAGTTTTAAAGCATTAATAATGGTTTGAATTTGAAGTTGAATTTGGTATCTGTTAAAATTTGTTTGTAAAATTTTGAATTGCTGCAATGTTAATGCTTATTGAATTTTTTCCCTAATGACTCTCAGTGGAGAAATTTTATGATTTCTCTATTGCCAAATAAGCTTAAATGTTCAAATTCTGAAAAATAGTTAAAACACTGCAGATGGTTTCACAATAATTCGCCGTTTGATGGCAAATCGTAGCTGTTTTCGTGGCATAAGTAAAGTGCTGCTAGCATACTTTCTCCAATATTTGATGTCGGTAATAATCATCTGTCTGTAAAACGAACACTTTCAATCATACATAGCGTAATGTTTTGGTACCTGTATCCCTTGATCGTGCGTGAGTTTTCATTTGTAGCAGATGCCGTAAAATTAATTAGAAGTTGAAGCTATTTTTTATGATGCATTAAATTTTCCCCACGGCTTGATTTAGTGGTAGCTGGCTCGGGTGGGTACCATCTTGCAAGGTATGCCATATCTAGGCCAATATATGGCTTGCCGTAACGGTTTGAAGTAGCGAACAGTTTTGTTTGGACGAGCAATCCATTGGAATTTGGGTCAGTGATTATATCAGACAAACTGTGGAAGGTGTATGAAGTAGCTGCTTATGAATCCACTGGATCCAAGGTTCTACTGTCTTGCATTTGTAGTGACTCAAAATTGGGAGCAAGTCTTGGCTGCAGATTAGCTGGATCCGCTAGTAAGCAAATTTTTTCCACACGGCTCAATCTAAGTGGTAGTGTGTGCGGGTGGAACTGCATACCATCTTGCCCGCTACGGCCTATCTAGGCCGATATATGGCTTGCCGTAACGCTATGAAGTAACAAACAATTTTGTTTGGGCGAGCAACATCTACTGGAATTTGGATCGATGATTATATGAGACAAGCTGTAGAAGGTATATGAAGTAACTGCCTACGAATCCATTGCCCAAAGCAAAAAATTGGACACTATCTTACTATGGATCCAAAGTTTACTGTCTTGCATCTGTAGTGACTCAGAATTGGGAGCAAATCTTGGCCGCACATTAGCTGGATCCGCTAGTGAACATTTCTAGGAAGAATGAAGATGAGGAAGGAAGAAGATTTTATGCATTGATGCTGTTGACTCAATTCCTGTTCCAGCAAAATTTATAGTTGCTTTTGGTTTGGGTGTTGTATATTGTTACTCTCTTTCAAGGTCGTCTGTGAAATTTGGTCATCTTCTGTGATTTTGCCTTAGTTTGATCCTATGTTCATTATGCTGGGTGGAGCACTGTCTAAAGCTTTTCTAAAAGATGTCTAAAACTGGATGGGTTCACAAAGATGTGACGGCATTTTGTTTGCCCTTGATATGTTTTGGAGTAACTGTTGAGATGGTGACACATGTCGATAGATTTGATGTCAGCACTGTTTGTGGAGTTTAGGAGTGCATGGCTATTTCTTTATGGGCTTACTCAAATCAATTCATCACCCTTGCGGGTGCTTCAGTGGTTGATTTTTACCAGTTTCAAAATTGATATGCCATTCTTTTGTTTAAAACGTAGATTGTTGAACTAGCGTGACATTTTTTGACTCAAGTCACCTTATTATTATTGCCTTTTCTTTCCGTCAAATCAAGTCTCACTGAGCATTCAGGGCCTTAAGTTCATCTTCTTTTGTTTTTTTTGATAATCGGTTTCTGAATCTCAGTTTAGGTATCTATTTGCAAACGTAAGCCATCAAAGTTGTTTAGCATAAGGGGTTAGCTTCCATGAGAACACGAGTGACCAAAGTAGCGAACTTTTAAATTATTGAATTCATTCATTTTCTGATCAATTTGTTAGTTCTAATATTGGATAGAAGCTTTGGTTTAATCAGTGTCTCAATCTGGGATAATAATTTTATCTAAAGAAGAGATGCTTTCTTATTGGAAAAAACAAATTGAAGTGGTATTTGCTTTGGGTTTTCTTAGAATATATATAAAGGCACTGGAATTTAGGAGCTTTGACAAACTACTGTTTTTCTGTTGTAGAACTTTTTAAAACTCCCTGCTTAAGAATTTGTTGCTGGCTAAATGTTTAAGAGCTGAGGCTTGTACATGACTATAAAAATAAAAAAATGATATATTTAAAGTTGATCCTATTAAAGTCCAGGGACATCATAAATCAGATCTTTTTAACATTGTTGTGAGTGGGTTCTCATTAATAACAAGATCAGTGTTATTATTCTATTTCTTTTTTAAACTTGCAATTTATATTAAATACTGATGCCTATTTTCTTCCATTGCATTTTCCCTTTCACATTTTTTCTCGCTGCTTTTTGGCTTATTTATTATTAATTTTTGTTCCTTTGGTAATATTACTTACACATGAATTCTACTTATCAGCATTCTATCTTAATGGATGGTGGGAAACCGTGGGTACAACAAGCATCTTTATGGCAGCTGCTGCCACAGATTGGTTGGATGGTTATATTGCCCGCAGAGTATGTGGTCCATCTCCTTCTAGATAGTCCTCATGTGCCCTCAGATTTGGCTTTTCTTTAAAACATTTATAATTTATTACCCGCTGTTTGTAAGAATGCAAATGTAAATGTTTTAGTAGGATTTTAATCCAAGGGTAATGACAGTATCCACTATCGTGGGCACAATCTGGCCTGAGCCATAGTGATTGTCATGCATTGCAGACAAGATCGGGTTCAGCTTTTGGAGCATTCTTGGATCCTGTGGCTGATAAGGTAAGCTTGATTATGTTTTCCTCAATATGAGCTTTCTTCTGTAAGCCAATTTAGTTGTTATTGCTATCTTTTTTGTACCATAAAACTCAGGCAGTTAAAGGCTTTCAATGCTCGGTTTCATCTCCATGTTGACATTAATTACTTTTTATTTTAATAAATATTAATGCATTAGATATTATTTCATC
This sequence comes from Cupressus sempervirens, assembly GCA_028749045.1. NCBI lineage: Eukaryota > Viridiplantae > Streptophyta > Pinopsida > Cupressales > Cupressaceae > Cupressus > Cupressus sempervirens. The sequence continues at coordinate 475,984,454 of CM053783.1, read as the reverse complement.
AGTCTTTTCTTAGTATATATCATCAAGTATGCTTTTGCTGCATTTATATCTGTAATCAGCTGCAATAGTAAATACCAAAAATCATTTCATTGTCTATAATATACACTATCTTGTACAAGTTAGGTTGAGGTTTTGACTTTTAACTATCAACCATGCCAGGCATGCTGCACTTAGACACTACTGTTGGCATAGCATAATGATGAAAAGCAAAATCAAAACTCTCAAACATATATATTTTTGTCGTTAAGAATAAGAGAGTACATAGATACAATTCTTTTGTGCGTGACTGCTTCTTCCTACCCTCGAGTCTGAAATATTGCATAAACTAAACTAAGCTTCTAATGGATCCAAATAGGAATCCACTATTTAGAAAATAGTTTCAACTTCCTACATTACCATTAGTTATGGCTTCTGTTTCCATTTCACTTTTTAGCTTCCATTCATCACTAGACACTTATTCAAAGATATCCAAGGCACTTTGTGTCCTCCCCCATAGATGCTTTATGTAAGATTGACTTTTATCTGCTGTAATTGCCAGACTTCCTTAATCTTTTGACTGAGTAATGATTCCTCCAACACGCTCAATTTTGCATTCCAATATGCATTCCCAAGATTATCAGTACTCATTCCATATGGTGGAATCCTCTCATTTTTGTCATCATCCTTGTGTGTTGAAAGAAATATAGTTTCATTTTGAGGTTTTCTTAGCATCGCCAACAATTTGACTTCCCCATCAAATAATGTATCTGAATGTTAATGTTTATCTCTTTGATCCTTCTTTTGGTTGTCTTCATAAGGTAATTCTCCCTCTCTCCTTCTCTGGCAACAAAATTTTGATTATATTCTTCTATCCTTAATGACAGTTTTCAATGACTGCCCATTTTCTTCAACATCTGCACAATCTGCATTATGCACAAATTATCAGTTTTTAAAACATAAGGCTCTCTAGCCTCATTGGATATCTCTATTGATAGATCTTTATGCTGATCTGAACTTTCCAAATAATCAATGAGAATTTCATGGAGTCCCTCATCAACATTATTGTCATCTTCTCCAAGGAATGATCCCTGCTCTGGTTCACAACAGTGAACTTCTTCCTCAAACTTAGTTTCTTTAAGTTCTTCCTTCAACCAAATGCCCATTGTATGCCTCAGCTTTTTTCTCATCTTTCTTACAAACAATTCCTTGAGAGGCCATGTAATTTGCTTCTTCATTTTCCATCCACACCTCTGATCTTTCTCACTTTCTTGTAACATCATCATCATTTTACTGAGTTCTTCTTTCGTTTGAACCATTCTTGTTCAAATTCTTCTTGACTCATTCTCTTCATAAAAATGCCATTTGCTTTGGCATTCTCCTCATTTTTGTTGTGTCTATTACCTGAACCCTTGTCAAGACTATTAGTACTCATTTTCACTCTTTCTCTTTCCTTTTCCACTTGTTATCTGTGCTAAGCCTCTGCAATAGCAAGTCTATTTCACCCTGCTATCAGTACCTCACCAAGCTTATCTCCTTGAACTTGGACTTTTGGTAACACTGGTTGTCTCGACTGGAACCTTTGAGCTCCCTTTGCTCCTCTAGGCCTCTGTGCTCACTTAGCTTACCTCTTGAGAACTTCAATTTTTCTCTGTTGTAGCTTCCCTAACTGTAATCAGTGCCAATATTTTCCACTGCTGCTACCTGTTTTCAACAAATTTCATCTCAATCAACAAATTTCATCTCAACTTGTTGAAAACAAATGACCAATTACCTGTGTATTCTTATCAAAACATGCATTGCACTGTCATAGCCTTTCCAATTACTCTGCTGGCTGCAATCCTCTGTCACTGCTGTTCAACTTTTAAAAACACATTTCTACTTTCCTCCCAAAGTAGAAAATCTTTTCTGTAACCTCAAAGAACGTTAGTGTTCTTTCTTTTTCTCCAAGATCCCAATCAAGCAACTATTAATTCTCTTCAAATCAAATTAAAATTTAGAAACATTTTGCCTGTCAAACTTCCAAGCCTGAACTGTTGGAAATTCTGAAAATAAAATTGCCCAACTAATAATTCTATTCCAAAGAGTTTCAGTTGGCTCTGAGGTCAAAATGATTGGTTCACAGTTTATCTCAATTTCATGCTACTGTATTCTCCCAGCAAGGAATTAAATAGCTGACTCCTGCAATGAACCATATGCTGAGAAGTTTGCCAGAGTATGCAAATCTATATCGATCTACTTCCTTTCAACTTGATGACGACGTGAGTTTTCTTTAATCCTTATTAACATGGCTCTGCAATTTGTTCAAATTTAAATTATTCATCAACCAAGGTCCAATTCTTTCTTAAAATTTCTAGAACACCCAAATGCCTTCCAGCTTGGATTTTCAGAGTGACAAAGATTATCCAGGTAATTGTGTCACTATTGCATTTCCAATTAGTGCCGAAAATAATAAAATTCTTACCTCAACGCAAGTGGATGAGTTCCATGCTTCAGCTATTGCCAATTCTAACCATATTTCCCTTGTTGTAACTTAACATAAATCTAGATATTCAGATTACAACAAGATCTCTGCTTAGACAACTTACAAATCAATCTTTCAACACAAAACTATATCATCCAACATGCATTCAGTTGATATCAGCAACCCAAGATTTTGAATGACATCTTTTCTACAGGTGGTGATTTCCTCTTATGAATTTGGGCAGCAACAAAATCTGCTTGGATTCTGAACTTCCTCAATATAACTGTCTATGATATGGCCAAGACCAATATTAACAATTTGAGTCACCAAAAAAAATCAAATGTTGCAACCGCTATGGAGGTGATTAAGCCACCAATTTAATTCATGGGTGCAGGTCTCCACTGCTGCAATGCCTCTCTTCTTCACTTTATATGATGGATTGTTGAGAAAAGAAATTGCAAACACAGAAACAATATTAAATTGGAATTCATGAACTTACTCATGTATAGTCCGATAAAAACTTGTCATCTTCTGACTAAAACTCCTTATTCACTGGAACAAATTCTTCAACATGATTTCTGCTTTTTGATGCTCTTCGCTCCTAGCTTTTTAGAACATTTTGAATTTCTTAATTTCTTTGAGAATTGAGAAAGTTAGACATTTAACCAAGGCTGCTTTTTAAGAGAAATCTGCATACGTTTCTATGGTAAAACACATCATACACATAAAATAAATAAATTATTGTTAGGCACTGTCCGTCGTGGCCTCTCTCCTTATAGAACAAAACGAGTCAACTCTCTTCAAACAATAGAAAAAACGACAATCTCTGCAGCAAGCTTTCTTGCTGAATCAGCTCTTTCTATGCAAAAAATCAAACTTTGAGGACATGCCCAGCAACTCATATCTTGTAGGGCAATAAGCTTTTTACCCAACGGCGGTCTCTGCAACAGCCACACCGATGGGCTCTTAAGCAGCAATCTCTTTCTTTTTAATTCTCTGCACACATCATATCTACGCACCCTTCTATTCTCTTTGTCTCCTTGGCAGCTAAGGGGCAAGCTTTTGCAAACAGCTTTGACTTCTGTGATTTACAAATCACTGGACTCCTTGGGCCCTCCTACTGAGCAACTGAAACAAAACCTTGGCTCTGATACCGTAATGGTGAAAACCAAAATCAAAACTCTAAAACATATATTTTTTTATCATAAAAGATAGGATAGTACATAGACATATTTCTCTTGAGCGCGACTACTCCTTCCTACCCCTGAGGCTGAAATATCGCCTCCTTTTATACATTAAAAACCAGGATTCTAATGGATCCAAATAGCATGCCACTATTTAGAAAATAGTTTCAACCTCCTAGATCACTGTTCAAACAAATTTTATTCAGAGGTTTTACAATGCCCTTTATTTACCAATCAATACAAAAACAGAAAAAAAAATGAAGCACCTGCATCACATAGCCTCAAAAGTCCTTTCTTTCTTGTTAAATCTTAAAGGAGGGGAGTCCATGTAAAATAAGATTGCTGTCGTCTTGAAATGCACTGATAATGATGGTAATGAGGGCTTCATTTAACAAGAAGGCACAAGAGCTCTTAGATTAAGGAGCAGTCAGACCAAGTGTGGTTAGTCAATTTTATATTCATGCTAAGGAAGGATGGAACTTTGGTACGAGCACAGACTTTCAGGCATTTAACAAATTTGCCATAAATAATCAATATCCATTATCAGAATTGCCAATTCATTGGGTCAGCTACAAGGACCAGATGCCCAGCCAAGTTGGGCAATTCCAATCAAAGAAGAAGACATGTAGGGAACAACGTTTAAATGATTAAATTTACATAAGGCTTGTCTTAATGGTTGGAAATGGCTTTTGGGTTACGTAATAAATCTCCAATCTTTGATGCCAACTATTGAAGTTTCATGGCTTTTAATCAGTGTTACTTGGAGACTCGTCTTTCCCCTCCAGAAGTGTCTCAACGATGGAGACGCCTCTTGGGGACTTTAAGAGTCTCTGGAGTCTTCAAAAATTTCTGGAGACTTCATGGTGAAGTCTTCTAGAGGATCCGTGTGTCCGATTGAAAGAAATGAAGTCTCCCACCTCTCTCTTGATTAAAATACAAATTTAAAATACAACATTAAGTCATTTTATGATTTTGACCCTCATTTTAATGTTTTTTTAGTAAGGTGATTTTAAATGATTTAAGTCATTTTATTTTAGAAAGCACAGCTTTAGAAAGTTAATAGAGACATTTTAATTTTTTTAGCCACGATAAGCATTTTTATTCATTCCTGAATCCTAAACTATTTGACTCTATTAATATGACATTACTATTTAGTATTATTCTTTGACTCTTTAAACTTTTAATGTTCAGTGTTCATTCTCATAACTTTCCATTGTTCTTTTTTTCAAAGCACTATGTTATGAATCTATAGTATTTGTTAGAAATCATTAAATTATATTAAAAAAAATTGCCATCTCCAAGTACCCCCATCTCCCATTTTTGAAAATTAGCTGCACCAGTACTGAAGACCTCCAAGTCTCCCCGTGTCCAGGTGACTTTGCTTTTAACTTTTTTGGATTCTTTTGTCATTGTATACCTTAATAACATACAGACTTTGGAGGAAGATATCAAAAACCTGTAGCAAGTGCTTACTGTACTAAAGAATCAGTTGCAGCGTCACTTTCCGAACTAGGATTCCCTTAAAATTACATCTTTACTTGGAACCCTTTTTTGGAGATGAGCTGAAAATAAATTCAGCCAAGGTCAAGAGTCCAAACTATCATTAAGAGGCCAAGGCCTATAAACTTGATTGACTTTTAAAAACTTGCAGGGTACATATATCTCCTCAAGTCTATATCTCATTAGTGTTGCAGCTCTAACACATGCTTTTATCAAGGGAGGAGGGAAATTTATTTGAACAAAGACAAAGAGGAGAGCTTTTGGTACCTTGAAGAAGACAAATTCTAGGGAAACCTCTTTTGACTTCTAGTGACACAGGCAAGGAGTGCCCAAAACACATCAAAGGACCGAACATAGTGGAAGGAGAGAGCACAATGCAGATCTGATATTTATTTATTGAAAATCTTGGTACATGTTGGGCTGTGAGGCCTTCCCGGTCACAACCTTTACAAAATGAAATCTTTACAGAATTGTCCTCATACATGCGAGATCCATGATCTCCAGATTCTAAACTCAGAGTCCTCTATCTTCCACTCCCTCCCAAAACCCACAACATGACTCCCTATTTATACTAGATGAAATGACTCAAAGAACCTTCTAGATCCAACATAGGAGAAACCAACAACCCCAAATAGGTCCACCTGTTTCCGAATGAAAGATCCTTTTTTTAACAGTGACCTAAATTACATGCACAGTCGGCTCAGAAAGAAAAGACCAACACAGGTGAACTCGATGAAAGAAGGAACCGTGCAACTCAGTGACTAAACAATCCACCGAGCACACCAAGAAGTCACCTTGAAAACCAAGCCCAAAGATAATCGAGCACACTGCCAAGCTACCAAGAAACATGATTGCAAAGAAACCCAAGATGTTCTTGCATCAGACACCTGGGGTTGGAAAGAAATGATTCTCTGAATCATGTGGGAGGTTCAACTTGAGCTGAATCCGGCTCAAGTTGAGAAATTCATGTAGAATCTTCAACAAGTCCGTTTTTCCATTTTACCAGAAATTCCATTTACCCCTTTCCTCTTGCTTCTATGAACTCTTCGTTCCAGAATTTGCTCAACTTCCTCTATGTGCTTCTTAGGATAATCACATAACACAGTCACTTCTTCATCAAGGTCATGACACTCATACAAATATGCAATGTTGAAGAGAGTTGATATGTTCATATCATCAGGTAACTGCACTCCATTCCATAAGCATTCCCATTGTCAAACCTCCTCAATATCTTGCAGGGACCAAATTTCTTCCTTTTCAGCTTGATGTATTTCCCAACGGTATTCTGCCTGTTTTCAAATGAACCATTACTTTATCCCCAACTTCAACAATCATGTCTCCTTGATTTATCTACACTCCTTGTATTTCTGATTATTCTACTGCAACTTTTGTTTCACATCCTCATGTAATGCCTTCATAAATTTAGCAAATTTTTCTCCTTCGGCACTTCTCTTTTCCTCTCCAACAACATTCATCAAATTTGCCATACCCCTCTAGGTTGCATGCTAGTAATAGTCTACAAAGGTGTCTTACAAGTACTTTGTTGGATATGACATTGATGAATTTGATTATAGGCTTTGGGATTTTGAAAATTGTAAAATTGTAAGAAGCAGGGATGCCATATTCAATGAGAAAGTGTTGTACAAAGATTTGTTGCAGCAACATGAAAAGAAAGAAAATGATTATGTAGTGCTGGATGATATTTCAAAAGCTGATGTTCCAACAATTCTTCATGATTTGTAACAACCGCAACAACAAATACCACACACCCCAGTGAATGTTAGACGGTCAACAAGGCTAAGTAGGCCTCTAGAAAGATTTATCCTTTCTTGTATTTTATTTTACTCACTGATGTTGGTGAACTTGAATGTTATGATAAAGTTGTGCAGGTGGATACTAAGATTCAGTGGGAGTCTGCAATGAAAGACGAAATTGACTCTTTGTTGAAAAATAAGATGTGGGATTTATGCAAGTTGCTTGCAAGTAAAAGAGCTTTATTGGTTAAAAGAAGAGGATGGATTGAAGAAAATATTTAAAGCTAGGTTAGTGGTAAAAGGATTTGCACAGAAAAAGACATTGATTTTGATGAGATATTCTCACTTGATGTTAAAATGACTTCTATTTGCGTTGTTTTAAGTATTGTGGCTACTGAAGATTTGCATTTGGAGCAGCTTGATATTAAAACAACCTTCCTTTATAGTGATTTGGATGAAGAGATATATATGGCACAACCACCACAACCACAAGGATTTGAGGTCAAAGGTAAGGAGAACTTAGTGTGCAGATTGAAGAAAAATTTATATGGCTTGAAGCAAGCACCTTGGCAATGGTATTTGGAATTTGACAGGTTTATACATGAGCATGGATATAGTAGGTGTCATTTAGATCATTGTGTTTATTTTACGAGGTTGGATGATGACAGCTACATTATTTTATGTTTATATGTTGATGATATGCTTGTAGTTGGGTCTAACATGGATCACATTAAGGGGTTGAAACATCAGTTAGCACATGCATTTGCTATGAAGGATTTGGGGGCAGCAAAACAAATTCTTGGTATGAAGATTTGCAGAGATAGGAAGAATAGGAAATTGACATTATCTCAGGCTGATTATATTGCAAAGGTGTTGCACCGTTTCTTTATGGAGAATGCTAAAGCTGTCAGCACACCTTTACCTAGTCATTTGAAGTTGACTAAGGATATGTGTCCCAAGACACAAAAAGAGGAGGATAAGATGTCCAAGGTACCCTATGCTTTAGCTATAGGAAGCTTGATGTATGTTATGGTATGTATTAGGCTAGATATTGCACATGCAGTGGGAGTCGTTAGCAAGTATATGAGTCATCTAGGCATTGAGCATTGGAATGCAGTCAAATAGATTCTCAGATATTTGATAGGTACATCCAGTAAGTGTTTACATTTTGGGGGGTCTACTACTGATTTATAGGGATTTGTTGAATCAGATTTGGTAGGGGATATTGATACTAGACAGAGTACTACAGGTGATGTATTTATTGTTGGTGGGGCAGCCGTGAGCTGGGTTTCTAGGTTACAGAAGGTTAACGCTTTATCCACTATAGAGGCAGAGTATGTTGCTGCTACAGAGGCAGCCAAAGAGATGATATGGCTTCAGTTCTTCTTGGAAGAATTGGGACACTTTTAGAAGGATAATTATTTGTTTACAGATAGTCAGAGTGCCATTCATCTTGCAAAGAATTCAGCTCTGCATTCAAAGATAAAACACATACAACTGCGGTACCATTTCATTCGGTCAGTTTTGGATGATGGACAATTAAAGATGAAGAAGATACATACAAATGATAATCTAGCGGATATGTTTACAAAGGTAGTTATAAGGGAGAAGCTGAACTCCTCTTCAGCTTCGGTTGGTCTTCTCAACTGAACAAAATAAAAGAACAACATAGTCCAGGGTGGTTTGATATTCCAGTGGGCGCTATAGGTTTAGTAGTGTTATGATCAGTCTCCAAGTGGGAGATTGTTGTGATGTGGAGCCTAATTAGATTCAAAAGTTTATTTAGTGCGGTTTCCCTCTAGATTATTTCTACGAGGTCAAGGCACAGCACCCTAGGTGCGCTCCCAGTTGCAGTATAGGGTGGGGTCAAGGGGCAATGCCCCTGCTGGGGTTTTTTGGGGAAGCCAAATGTAGTACAGGGTGGGGTCGAGGGGCAACACCCTTGCGGGGGTTCGAAGCCAAAAATGCCCTTATATTGTAAAAGGCGTCAGCTACTATTTTTCTATTATTCTAGCCCTAATTTTGTAAGCGGCAAAAAGCTTGTATAAAAAGGGCTTAGGGTTAGGGATTTTCATAACATGTGATGCGAAAATTGATTTTTGCTGCAGTATTGAGCTGTAAGGGATTACGGATTGTAATGAGGTTGTAATCACTAGATAATAATAATATTCGACTTGCTGTTGGTGGACATAGCTGAGGGATTGGGTGAACCACATTAAATCTTGGTGTCTTCTATTCTCTTATGTGCGATCTATTATTTTCTGATATTGGTTATATTTGCATGTAACTGTTATTTCTGTCCGTGGTATAATCCTAACAGCTTCATCTCTCACTATTTTAATATAACTGCAGATGTCAACTAATAAATAGATCAAAAAGCAATGCTGTTGGATTTCGGTTCAACCATAGCAACATTGCAGCAGGTGGAGCTGAAGCATTTATTTCTCCATATATTATGAGTTGGTTCAGACTTTCCATTTCTCCAGATGCATTATTGTAGCTTGCTAGTACTAATTTATATACAATATCCTATATTAATATAGAACTTGTTTGAAAAGACTATTTTTGATGTGATTTAATTTGCAAAGCTATAACTATACAATCTATGATTCAAAACAAGAAACACAATGGCTAAGACAAAACAAATTGTATCTTAATATATGTGGATATTATGAACTCTTAGTGTAATATTTTTGGGCCCTCGAGGATCCTTATGTCCTTTTGAGCATCATTATTACATGAGACAACAACAAGAATTTAATGCAGATTTCTCTCTTGAAAGAATAGTAGAATTATTTCCAAGGTTCCTTTAGGCTATTTGTAAGCCATCTGAATAACTCAATTGAAGATTAATGTGATTGTTCATAAGGAGGTCTTTGCTGGTTCATTGAAATCTGTAGGGCTGCAAGCAGTAACAAGGATACCATTTTTTGTATTTTATGATGATATGCAAACTATCAATGCAACGTAATCTATCTCTAGGATGAATTCTTAATTTAGTCAATACTTCAAAGAAAGCACAGAGGTTGGGTAATAAGAATATAAGCAAATTGCTAAAACTAAAATCTAATGAACAAAAATTATCACAGAATAATCTTGTGATTTAAACCACAAGAAGATGAAGGAAAGCCACAAAACATGAAATAAAAGAACTCATAGTCCAAGCTTTTTTGACGCAATCATCGAGAAAAAATATATTATGTATGATGTATCAAATTCATCAAATTGTGAAGCAATCACAAATGTATGCACACACCACAGTTTATTTACACGTGCTAATAGAATATCTTCCCAACGATCAGTCACGACAAGATAATTGCAACAATAATAGACTCCAAATTAATGATCACAAGCATCTTTGAAATTTACAAATTAGAATCGCTTAATTTATAAACTTCAAATTAATAGTAAGATTCTCACACCATGACTGAAATACCAATTGCATATAGCTTTATTGCAAAAATTGTTGACTTTACATTGTATGGATGTGTTTATATAGTGCTCGAACTCTAAACTAAGAAAACTTGTAGCTAGGGTTTTCAACTATGCATGAAATTGAAATTACAATAAAGTATAAACAAACTTGATATTTTATGTAAAACTACTTCTAAACTAGTTGCTAACTACTATGCACGGATTATCATCCATATACAATGTGCATGTATGTACTACAACTCAAAAATCTGTCCATAAACGAAGGAAAATCAACTGCAGCAAAATTTATCTTCTACACTAGTTGAGCCCTTCTAAAATCATCACCATAATTCGTGCTGTAACAATGATACATTTTTTTTTGTATTTTATCTTTTATGATGAAATGCAACTATCAATGCTATGTAATCTATTTGTAGGATGAATTCCTAGTATAACCAATTCTTCAAAGAAATCACAAAGACGTTAGGGTAACAAGAGTATAAGAAAATTGCTAAAATTAAAACCTAACGACATAAATTATCACAGTATCATCTTGCAAATTAAACTAATAGGAATATAAAGGAAACCCACAAAACATGAAATAGAAGAAGTTACGATCCGAGATTTGTAGATGCAATAATCGTGGACAATTATATGAAGACATATGATGTATCAAAATTCATGTAATCGTGAAGCTACCGCAAATGTATGCACACATGAGACTAATTTATTTGTACACCAATCAAATATCTTCCCAATGATCGGTCGTGACAAGATAATTGTGACAATAATAAACTCCAAAACTAATAATCACATACATTAATCACAAGTAAAATTGACTCTTTGAATTCACAAATTAGCATCGCTTATTTCATAAATATTGCACAGATAGTGAATTTCTCACACCATGGATGAAGCACCAATTGCATATAGCTTTATTGTAAAAATTGTCAACCTTAATTACATTGTGTGAATGTGTTTATATAGTGCTCCAACTCTAAACCAAGAAAATCGTAGCTAGGGTTTCAACTATGCATGAAATTGAAATTACAATATAAAAACTTGGTATTCTATGCAGAACTAGTTCTAAACTAGTTGCTAACTACTATGCACATATTATTATTTATTTACAATGTGCATGTATACATTACAAATCATAAATCCATCTATAAATGGAGAAATATTAACTGCAGCAAAATCTGTCTTCAACTCCAGTTGAGCTCTCCTTTAAAAATATCACCACAATCTGTGCACATGAAAGCCTTTGATTGTATGCAACTGATAGATGCTTCCAGAGCATACAAAAACAACCAAAAATCACCATGCATGCTGCCTAATATTAGGACGAGCGTGAAAAAATGCAAAAATGCGTGACTGGCCAAAATTCTCGGAGCTCGACTCCAGCTCTTAAATTATGAAGTGCAAAAATCTCCCAAGTGTCTACCAGTTTTCAAACTTGTTGGAGTTTCGGAGATGTTGGATGTCCAAAACTCTGAAGTCGAGGACTGCTAAATTTTCTAAGTATCAAAAAAATCTGAATTTCTGAATTTTGTACACATCAAACGTGAGGCACATTGATTATTATTCATTTACAATGTGCATGTCTACATTACAACTCATAAATCCTTCTATAAATGGAGAAATATCAAGTGCAGCAAAATCTGTCTTCAATTCCAACTGAGCTCTTCTTCTAAAAATATCACCACAATCCGTCACATGAAAGCCGCCTTTGATTGTATGCAAATGATAGATGCTTCCAAGGCATGCAAAAACAACTAAAAAAAACCGTGCATGCTGCCTACAATTAGAACTAGCATGAAAAAATGCATGACTCCAAAATTCTTGGAGCATGACTTCAACTCAGAAATTCTGAATTGCAAAAATATCTTAAGTGTCCACTAGTTTTTGAACTTGTCAGAGTTTTGGATGTCTGAAACCCCAAAATCCAGGACTGCAAAATTTCTCAAGTACCAAAAAATCTGAATTTATGAAATTTGTCCACTTCAAACATGAGGCACATTAACACAAGAATACATCCCAATCTAGGTTCCGGAGCTCCGTGTTTCTAATTTGAGTGACGATTGCCTATTTTGGAAACAGGCCTGTTTCCAACTGCTTAACTAACTTTGATGAAAACATGTTGCGAATCTTGCACAAAATGATGGTCATTAGCAATGTTTTATTGAAAGCCATAAACTACTCTATTAAGCAATGAAAACTGACTGACACTGACCCCAGGGCCCTAAAATGCTGAGATGCAACAAATGAAACTGATCAAATAGACAAACTAGATAGACTTTCGTACATGTCAAGGTTTAGATTGTGAAGGGAATTTCAGAGGCTGAAAAGGCTGAAAATGCAAAGAATATAGGGATAAAATGCAAGGTAATAGACCTCGTAAACGGAGTTGTTGGACATGTTGGAGGCTGACATGTCGACATGTCCAAAATCATGTTTGGACTTGGCATTTGAATGTTGTAAAGGAAGATCAGAGGTGGAGCTGTAGGGATATTGAACTTCACAAACTTGTCGGAGTTTGAAGCTTCAAGAAGTCTGAAGTAAACTTGGCAGTTTTGTTGGAAGATTGGAGAGTGGGAAGTGCAGAGTTTGCGGAGAAGGCGGGGTAGCAGACTGCGACACATCAGTAAAGTCCGAAGAAGACGTATACTCTGACAACTCAAAGAAAACTAGGGAAAAATTGTGGAGATCCCAGGGATATAAGACATGTTGGAGGTTCGAACCTTTGACAAGTCTGATGAAGATAGACAGTGAAAAAATAAAGAAAACCCTAGCTATGACCCAAAAGTTAGAACGACCCTTGTGACGAGAAACCCGTTATCTGACTTACCAACTAAAACACAAAAACTATTACGATGACCAAGACACCAAAAAAAAGAGTTTGCAAACCCTAGAACGAATAGAGGGGGGAACCTGTTCAACCTCAATTGCAAATAAACCCTAGGGATGATCTAACAAACTAGAAATGCCAAAGGATCCAACCCACCTTAACAAGGACACAAAGGGGAGAGCATGAAAAAGATAGCTAGGCGATATGGAAGTTGTGCAACAAGGGAGGACAAAAACGTTGAAAAGCTGACTTGCAGAAAACTTGCACAGAGTGCACTGAAAAATCAAAGTCAAAATGAACAAAATGATCCTTCGGATGCCCTTTATAGACCCCAATTCGCAATGATGTCTGTGTGAGCCCAACCCTAACTTTGAACATCGAAAGTCCGGAGATCGGATAATGAGCTCGAAAGGGAGGAAAGGGCAATAAGAGTGTTGGAGGTGTCGGACATGTCAGAGATCCAACCTTTGATAATTTTGAAGACTTTGAAGACCGGAAAGAATTCAAAACAAAAACACAAACAACCATAAAAGGGGAAACCTTCTGGAAGTCAGAGGTATCAGAGTTGTTGGACATCTGACCTCTGACTTGACCGAAAGGTCCAAAAACTAGAAGCAAAAAGAGAAAGGTAAAACAAAAAAGAAAGCAATTAAGGATGTAGGGGTTGCGGACATCCGCAACTCCGACAACTTTGAAACACCGAAAATTATCTGGATTTTAAAAGACAAAGTGGTAAATACAAAATTAATACTTTGATAACATGTGATACCATCAGTTTTCAGCATCTCTCTCCAGCTTTGATCTTTTTGCTCCTTAATTTCCTCGAGGGTTACTCCTCTTACATGGGTATTTCTTATTTGTATTTTAACTTGATTGCAATTAGATTTCACCTCCTTATGCTGCCATTGTTTCAGTATTCTAGTTCGTAGACCCCTTTCGGCTCCTTTGGTTCATTTTCTGTTGTAGGGTTCAATTACTACTTTTTACTGAATGCACTTTTGAGCTATGTCGCTGGTTTGTGTTCAGTAGTTCGCTGATTTGTTTTTCACAGGTTTGGTATGGCTATGTTTGACTGTACAACAATTATATTATCAAATGGTTTGTATTACCTCAACTGCACATGTAAAATAAATATAAATCACCATCATGGTTTCTTTTTTAGTTTTATAGTTTTTCAAATAACATTTTTTGGAACTTGGTAAGCTTTCAGACATACCTGAGCTGGATCTGCAGATCCAAGCAGGGCCTTGGTAAATCCAGGCGGACTTGACATTGATCAGTACATGGTCTAGACTCTGGACTCACCTGAGTTTGACCAGGGTTCTGGGCAATTCTTGCATTAGAGCTTTTAACTATATAACTTTTTAGTCATGTTGACCTAGTTGATCTATATTTGGCATTAGTATATTTTTTCTTTTCTCTCTTGAATTTAACATTTTGTTCAAATATTCTAGGATTCGGGTGAAAGTGGAAAATCACAAGTTATTAATTGGAAAATAAACTTGTCGACGCAGTAAACAACCTTTAAATTGTACAATTAAATAGATGGACTGATTGTGGGCAATACATTTTGATACTCTCGCATCTGTTTTTATATCCAAGGGTTATTCAGTCCAATTTATGATGATACTACAATGTTAGGTCATCCCTTTTCTTTTAAAGCTGGGATGATTGATCTCTTGTAGAGGAAAATGATTTTGTTGTATGTGGGAGGCTCAGAAATTCTGAACAAAGTCTTATGGTAAATGTTTTGAAGCTAGATCCTACTTGTTAGAAAATCTTAAACAACAGAAGAATCCCTCTCCAATTTTTTTCAGTGCAAAACAAACATGCTTGACTGTACAAGAGTGCAGTGAGTGAATTGTTCTTGACAGACAGTATGGTGATTGGAATTTTTTTTGAGATATTTAGTGTGGCACTGAACAGAGAAATTCAAGATGATGAATTCGAGTCTAGTTTGTTCTTCTGGAGGCAGTTTATAAGCTAAACTGGATAAATGCAGTTAGTTTTATGTAGCTCCTAATCATCTTCATATATTCTGTTTTGAAAGAGTTTGAAAATATTTGGGTTCTGGGGTTAAGGTACAATGACCCACCACACCTTTAAAAGTAGATTCTTTTCTTCTCTAAGTAGAGAGGAAGAAAAAATGAAAATGTGCTCAGTGTTTTGTATTTGTTGGTTGTGAATCTGCACGAAATATTCACTAGTGTTGTATGATTTCATCAATAGCTATTTCCCAAAAACACTTGAATAATAAATATCTGTCTCTATATCTATTTGGGTTGCAAAGTTTATAATCTAACTAGGTTAAGTTCATTGCAGCTTATTGTTGCTACAACATTAGTGTTATTGTGCACAAGGCCTGTTGAAATGATCTGGATTGGACAAGCCTCATGGTTATTGACTGTCCCTGCCATTGCTATTATTGGTCGAGAGGTACTCCTTGGTTCTTTTCTTTTTTGCTTTTATTGGTGAAATGGTAGGTGCTGTTATTGTCTAAGATTATCCACAGTGCAAATGTTATGTGCTTAAATAGTTAGTAGTGGAATGAAATTCACACCTGTTTTTCTTTTTCATAAATACACTGGAAAGATTATCTGCCTTCTGGCAAGTAATTTGACCCACGTGATTATTCTCCATACTGTTTGTTGTATTTCCTATTTATGGCTAGTTAGCCTCTCCAGTTTTCTAGTCTAATACCTAAGTCCATTGGAAAATTGACACATTAATTGGCAATTAAATTCAGAATTATAAATCAATTTCAGCACCCAGGGAGACAAAAGATGTCCTGTATTTTAATATCTCCATTGTAAATTATGTTATGTAATTTGAAGTTCTGGATAATGCAAGTGTAACAGTAAGGTACATGTCTTGTATAATTTTTTAATTTTTTTCTATGGTGGGTAGCTCAGTTCTTTTCATTTTGATTTGACCTGATTCATTTCAGTATGTGGGTCTACTGAGGTGGTGTATTTGTCTACAAGAAACAATTTTTGGGTTTTTTTTAAAGTTCGTGAATCTTGATTTAGGGTTGGAAGTAAAGCCAACTGATAAGTTATTAGATTAATGATTAATCACTTCCGCTACTTGAAAAGGTCCTATGTATCTCACTGCTAATTTTGCTTCTTTTACACAAATTAAAATCACTTCTGGTCCTAGATTAATGATTAATCACCTTTGAAATTTGTCCACAAGAAACAGTTTGTTTTTTGGTCTTTTTTAGTTCATGAATCTGATTTAGGGTTGGAAGTAATGCAAACTGATAGGTTATTCGATTAATGATTAATCACTTCCAGTACTTGAAAAGGTCCTACATATTTCACTGCCAACTTCGCTTCTTTTACACATGAATTAATTTTTTTGTGGTTTGACCTTCATGAAAGTTGTCTCCCCACTGAAACTTATTGTAGTCTTGTTTCTATTTGCATAAGGTACTTACCTGTCAGACACTTATTTCAAGCAATATTTTGTCAATTTGACATGTTTTTCCATTTGTTTCAACATTTGGGTCCTATCTCAGCTCTTATTTTCGTAGTAAACCCAATCTAGAGGAGTGTGACACATCTATATGAAGCTTCAGATGGTGCTATCCCTAATGCAAACTAGAGTTGTTATACTCTAGTAATGGTACATACTCCTCCAGTTTGGATTTCTCATCAATACAATACATTAATAAGTTCTCTATAATTAGATTTATCCATTCAGTTTGCCCGTCTGTCTTGGGATGATAATCAGTAATGTCACTGCTGAAATTAAGCTGAGTTCACAAAGTTGTTTGAAGAGTAATCTGAATTTTAGAAATAAACTTGGTATCTCTATTAGAAATGATTTTCTTTGGGACACCATGTAATCTGAAAACTTATCTGAGAAAACTTTATTCAGAAAACTTTATCTATCAAAATACCAGCATTATAATGATTTACCTGGGTTAGTTAATCAAACACATAAAATTGTGTTATGCCTATGAGTCGAAGGCAGGGACAAAATGGCGAGAAAGACGTCCGGAAAACATTCCACATCTTGCTGCATCAAACCTGTGGAGACTCAGATTGAAACATAGCTTGTAGATGTGGGGTACTAAGTCTGGGTCACGCCTCATCTTGTACGTACAAATAGATTTTAAGATACTACCCCTAAAAGTAAGGTGGATATAGGGTAATATAATCGAAGGAAATATAGAATATATAGAAGAGAGAGATAAGAGATGAATGTATAAGGATGTATTAGCAGATATAAAGTTGTATATCATGTACTGAATGAATACAATGAATACAATTACTTTTTGGTCTCAATATAATGTGTTATGTTTGTTCTTACTATTCTGTTGGTTAGGTTATCCTCTCTTTGTATCTTGTTCTCTGTTGTCCTTAGTATGATTGAGTTCCGGGTGTAAGATTACAACATCATAAACACATAGAGGTTCAAAACTGCGGTCTGTATCCCAGGGTATAATGTAGATTCATCAGTGATCACAAAGTGCTCAATTGTTGACATTTGATTGCATGGTTTTCGTCCCAGCTTTTTATAGTTGGAGGCATGCTTATTGTCATCACTTGTCCTCACATTAACTGTGGTAGTTATCAATTGATTTGCAAGAGGAGTGTTGTGAGCATGTTAGCTATTGGGTGTTTAGTTTCAGCTGGTGTGTTTCAACCATAATTTGCAAACTCTGTGAGTACTCTGAATTGCGGAGTACTTGTTTGCAGAAAAACCTGGTTAGAAATGTTGATGCAAGTACAACGCTGGTTAAATGTTTTTCACTTGTTTTTGCTATAAAACCATGCTTTTTCTCTACTGAGATTTCAATCTTTAATTTAATACTTTTGTAATAAAATTTTACTTAAAAAACAATGTTTCTTTAAGAGATTTTTAATCTCTAATACTCTCCAAGTTGCTGAGTTTTTACCAAGTTGAAAATTTTGGGCTTGCTAAGTACTCTCCCAGTCTAGTCTGCAAACTATGGTTTCAACTAGGAGCAATTAAAGGAAAGCTGTAAAGAGTGGTTATTTTCCTTGACTTCATAGTGTTATCATAATTTTGCCACAATGAGTTCATATATACAATCAGACAATATCTTAACTGGTTATGTTATTGCCATTTTTTCATTATTCTAATTAGTTCAATACAATATTTCTGTTTTTTTGAGTACATATATTTCTATGCTTTGGGAATTGTTCAAAAATTGGTCACTTCTAATTTTGTAGATTACAATGTCAGCAGTTAGAGAGTGGGCTGCTGCTCAGGGAAGTGATTTGCGTGAGGTATTATTCTTCCCTGTAGCCTAATTTTAGTAGACAGTTTGTTTTGAATTTTCTTTGATGAATCTGGATTGTGTCCAGGCTGTTGCCGTAAGCAATTTAGGAAAGTGGAAAACTGCCTCTCAAATGATAGCTTTGACAATCCTACTAGCAACAAGCAGTAGCAGGTTGGTGTTTCATGCTGTTACCTTATCTAATAGCTGAGAAATTTAATTAAAAGATGAGCTTGAAATTTGAGAATGATTCAGATCTTGAATTGATTGAATTTTAAATGATCGTGCTCTCTAATTCTGTGTTTTGTCAATCCAGTCAGAGTGGAGCTAGTGGATTTGTGGCTTCTGGTGTTGTAATGCTCTATGTTTCTGCTGGACTCGGTTTGTGGTCCTTGGCAGTGTATATGAGAGGAATTTCGAGAATATTGCTTAAATAAAACACATCATGTCCTGCTATTGATTATTTCCAGGGTTGGAGGAATTTATTGATCTATATATTTTTTTCTAAAAGAACTTTCAGAGAGATCCTTTTTAAAAATCATTGTTCATCTTTTGCCAATAGTCATGGTAAATGCTACCGATAAAAAAAAATTAGTAATGGTAAACGCTTGATGCAATCAACATTTATTCGAAAGTCTGAAAATGTAAATTAATATCATATATCTGATCTACAATTTTTTTTATATTACATATGGATGGATATATGGTAGGGACCTGGAGGTTACTTTGGTAGACGTTCATATGCATGATATTCAGTTGTCATTAAAAGATGGCAGGAATCTGATTGGTTAGTATTTCTAAAAATGGAAGCATATTATTGGCAATTTCATGTGCTCTTTTATGTAAATTCAATCACATCTGTTATGTTCTGCACTGTTGCTTAATTGTTACAAATTATCTATGTTGTCGATTTGGATGCGGGTGCATGGATGGACATTTTTTTGGCAGGTTTTTGATGTGTGTATATATATGCAAGAAACATACAAAATTAAATCATTTAATAATATGATACCTTATCATTGTTCCAGAAAAATTTTGAATGTCAATTGATAGTTCACAAATATTCAATTCAATTTGTAAGTCATTTATATATGTCTATGCTTACGATTCTAATGCACATCAAAAAATTATTACAAGTACGCAATCAAAATTGAGGTCATGATTCAATGTTCAATCAAAATTCAAGATTCAAGATTCACTAATCAAAATTATAAGGATTCTCTTAAAAATTCTCATTATCTCCAATTGTTGCAAGTTCAAGATCATTCTACTTGTGACATCGTTATTGTCATCACCATCATCGTTATCATCACCGTCATTTATGATTACAGTACGAATTGTTGCATCCAAGGCACACTCAGGGGTTACATCCTAAAGCTTGGTTACTGTTTCCTTATAGCGATTTTTATCATGTGACAAGAGACGCAAGTTGATATGAATGTAAACCAAGGCTTCAACTTTTTATGAGCCCATTTTGTTAAATTTCATTGAGTGGATAAAAGAGTATGTACTCCAATTTTGTTTACCAGGATAAGAACTTGCAACTTGTACAATGTTCACAAAATCAAAAGTAAAAATGAAAAGAAATTTAAAGAGTGTAAGTACTAAATTGTAGAATACGAGTGACAAATAAAAAAATAAAGCAAAAAATCACTTGTGAGAGAACCTTGATTGCGAGAGATTATAGATGCTTAAATGATTGACAATAGAGGTACCAACATCGAGGCAAATGAGTCAAATTATGCCCTAATGTTTTTGTGCATTTCCTCATCTTGGAATAGTCTTTGAAAAGCTCATTAATACCCATTAGCAACATCATTCATTGAATGTCGTGTTACTCTATATGGCATAAAAAATATTTCCTTGCTGATACAACAAAGATAGGGCATATGCAAGGAGATGCAATGATGTGGTTATCTTTTGTCAATTACGATGAATGTTTGTTTCCACCTTATTGTAGATAGATAGATAGATAAAATTTTAACGTCCACGAGGCTAAAAATAGCCTATGGGACAGCAAGACAACTCAAGTAGACTTAAGTAACAATGTTCGTTGCTTGTGTAGGATGATGATGAGTCCACCCAATTGCTCAATGTACTCTTCGTTGAATAGGTTATGCCAAGAACTGTCACATATAGTGTTCGCAAATTTATCTCTACTACTCTTGTAGGCTTCACATTCTAAAATAAAGTGCTGTTCAGTTTTCACTTTCCCAGAATTGCAGAATTTGCAAATTCTTTCTTCCCAAGCCTCCTTTGGCCTCTTCCAACGTCCGGTCTCACAATGAAGTTGGTGAGAGTTGGTTCTCAGCTGAGTAATAAGAATTTTAGCCCTCCAAGAAATGTTGGCTCCTATGTATGCTTTTTGGAGTTGATCACAAGCGGGGTTGAACTCATTTATATAATATAATTTCTTCCTTCCGATCTCGCTTCTCCAATTTCTCTTGTAGAATTTCTCCATGATAAAGACCTTTATTTCTTTATTATTTGTAGGGCACATATTGAATTGAATATTCCATTTATTCATCCATTTGATGTTTTGTTGCATCCATGTCTTTTTTTGCTGACATAGTGTGTCACTAAAGACCACTTTAGGCCATTTATCCTCTTCCATTTTTTCGATTCTTTTTAGAGAACTTAGAAGGCGAACCATAGCAAGTGCCTCAATAGGAGCAGCCCCCATTTCACTTAGCATGATATCGTATGGAACGATGCTTTTGATTTTAAATTTGCTTGTGATCAAGCGCTTTTGGATTCCTTCGATTTGTTTCCATTGTGCTATAGTAGTGTTGTTGGCCCATAATTCACACCCATAAAGAACAATTGGCAGCACAAGAAGACCGAACAAGGTTTGAATAGTTTTCCAATCCCACAACTGTCATGTCCCCTATTCAAATAATTAAAAAAAAAAAAACTTTGTTAAGGCAGGCAGGCTCCAAAAAGGTGAAATTTCGAAAAAAGGGGTTAATCTTTGGAAACCAATGGACTAATAAATAAAAATTATTATTAAATTATATTTTATTAACCCCTTTTGGACGTGAGTTAGGGTTATGCCCTCTTTAAAAGGGGTTTGGAGGCATTTTGGGCTCATCCTACATCTTGATTCTTGCTAATTTTCTTGTTATTCTTCAGAGGCTGCCAAACCTGTGGAGAAGGAGACCCAAGAACGGGAGTTTGCAGGTTTCCAGGAAGGCTAAGGACGGGAGTTTGAAGCCATTCCATGTGCATGCTCATACAGAGTTTGCCTTTGTGCTGGATAGTGCCGATTTGGGTGTTTTCGGAGTTGTTTTTGGTTTGAGTTTGGGTTTTCAGTTGAGTGTTTCATATCAGTTTGGTTTGCTGCTATATTTCAGACTTTATGATGTTAAAATAGAGCTGAATATATGTATTGGGTCGTGATTAAACTTATGAGATAGTTTATGAGTGTTTTGTGGTGTTTTCGGGTATTTTTTGTGTTAATTTCGGGAGCCCGATTGAGCATAGTTTTGCCCTACATTTGTGAGTTGTTGTGTAAAGGCTATACAAATCTGGAAATGTCATTTTATAGGCTGTTATGCTGCTGAAATTTCTGTAAAAATGTCCATTTTCAGATTTAATAATAATTTGTGAAGTTGTGAAGTTTTTGGCACTAATTTGGACATACCCAATTTGGGTTTTATTGGGAAATTGGCAGATCTTTGTAATATTAGTTGTTTGATTTTAAAGTTCTGATTTGAGGCTGGAAATATCAATAAAAATCAGTAAAGGGACATTTCAGTGGTATTAGAGCCGTGATCTTGCCAGCCTGAGGGTTTGTAGAAGTTGCATGTCAGTTTTAACAACTACCCAGATCTTGCATGTCAAGTTTTGATAACTACCCAAATCTTGCATGTCATATTTTATGATTGCATGCAACTAAGTGAAAGAGAAAAAAGATATTTGCAGCGAGAAAAGAATAAAGAAATTTTGATCAAACCCCCAGTTAAAAGTACAAAATTCAAGGAAGAAAAAAGTATGGCTGATCCATATGAGATGGCAAAGAAATTCTTCCAAGACATCCAAAATACTCAGAAGCAAATAGTGGATGGTTTGGCAGAAACTAGAGAGGCTTTGCGAATATTGACAGAAAAATTACAAGGAATTGCATCTATTAATGAGAAAGGGAGCACTTCAGAGGAGCCGAGAAATGGGAGATCCACACCATCTAAATCAACCAAATCTATTTTCTTGCCTGCAGATGAGCCACCAGTACCAAATCCAGCCATTAATCCAGTGGAAGAGGTTACATGTAATTTGATTACATTAAGAGCTACTTACAATGGCTTAGATGATGACTTTCGTAGTTCAGTTCTTTTTAGAGAATATGTCGATATGATGAACGCTTTGATGCCCAAGAAAGAGAACAGGAGGGAGCATGACACAAGTGGAAGAGAGCTCAAAAATAAAATAAGCAAGTTTACATCACCTACTTTTGATGGAACAAATAAAATTTCAGCTAGAGCATGGCTACAAAAATTACAAACTTTCTTCACACTTAACCCCATGAAAGAGAGTGATGCTATTCAATTTGCAAGTCTACACTTGGAAGATGCAGCCTATGATTGGTGGTATCATGGAATGACTACTCAAGGTCACGATCAGGTAACTACATTTGAAGATTTCAGTCAAAGGGTGATAAATAGATTTGACCTCAAGGATGATGAAGAGTACTTTAAAGAATTGTCAAAGTTGAAGCAAACCAAATCAGTTAATGAGTATATAGAAGAATTTCAAAAAGTGGCTGTTATGGTACCTGATATGAGTGAAAAGAGGATCGTTTATCTTTTTCTTGATGGTTTAGAAGATTCTGTTAAGGGTTTGGTTAAGGCTTTCTCACCCTCAACCTTACAGGAAGCTATCAAAAGAAGCTTGCAACTTGAAACTTGCCTGCCTATGAAATCAATCACTAATCAAAAACCCCCAAATCTTTGGCAACATAAGGGAAATTTTCAGAAAAAGACTTTCCCAACACTACCACCAAAAGATGTGACAAATGTGGCAAAAAAGAAGGTAGATGAAGAGACTAGGAGTGAATTACAAAGGAAAAAGCTTTGTTTTACTTGTAGAGAACCATGGGTTCCAGGACACAGATGTTTGGGGAAAGGTCAAGTGCACTATATTGAAGTTGCTTCAGAATCTGATTCAGATGAGCATGAGGAATTTCATGATACTAAGGAGGAGGTAGAAGAAGAGAAAGTAAAAGAAATCAGCAAGGATGGCACTTTAGCAGCATTATCAGGAGTCCCAAGATACCATCCCTTCCGAATTCGAGGGGTACTAGCAGGGCAAAGGTTGACTGTTCTTCTTGATAGTGAGGCAACTCACAATTTTATTGATGAGGGATTTGTCATGAAAAGAGGGCTTAAAGCAAAAGATTTTGAGGGATTCAATGTTACTGTAGCTGATGGATTCACTATGCCTTGCACACGGGTGGTGAAACAACTCAAGATGACCTTAGGAGATTATGAGTTATGTGATGACTTCTATGTGGTTGGTATTGGGGAGACAGATCTTGTATTGGGTGTTCAATGGTTGCACTCTATCGGAGGCTATTACATGAACCATCAAACTATGGAGTTTAAATTTCATTCCAATGGGAAAGAAGTCATATTGAGAGGGTTATCGAATGGAGCACCTAAGGCGGTCTCTGCAAAGAGGATGGAGAGGACTTTTCGAAGAGGACAAGTAACATGGGCAGCAGGAGTCATAATCCAACCAACAAGCTCTCCAAAGAATCAAGGTAATTTCCATTTTGAAATTCAAAATATTCTTGATAAGCATAGTATAGTTTTCAATGACTTGCCTCCAGGATTACCACCAGATAGAGGTTTTGAGCATGTTATAGAGTTAGAACAGGGTGCCAAACCAGTTATAACAACCCCATACCGCCATCCAAGAGGTTATAAGGAAGAAATTGAAAAAACTATTAAAGAACTCCTAGACATGGGATTCATAAGGCCTAGCTCTAGTCCATTTGCATCATCTGTGGTACTTGTCAAGAAAAAGGGATGGTACAATGAGAATGTGTATAGACTACAGGGCTCTAAACAAGAATACCATAAAAAATAGGTATCCCATACCACGCATAGATGAACTCATTGATGAGTTACATGGTGCTGTATACTTCTCAAAAATTGACTTAAGATCAGGCTACCATCAAATCCGAATGAGGAGTGAAGATGTGGAAAAGACTGCTTTCAGATGTCACTATGGGCACTTTGAATTTCTTGTTATGCCATTTGGACTCACTAATGCACCTGCAACATTCCAATCTTGTATGAATAAGGTATTCAGTCAGCATCTTCGAAAATTTGTTTTGGTATTTTTTGATGATATCTTGATATACAGTAAAACATGGGAAGAGCATCTAAAGCACATAGACACTATTTTGGGAATCTTGGAGCAGCAATCCTTCTATGCTAAGCTATCTAAATGTGAGTTTGGTTTGACAGAGATCCTATATTTGGGACATATTATAAGCTCTAAAGGAGTACAGGTTGATCAACAAAAAATTCAGGCAATTTTGGATTGGCCTCCACCCACTAATCTTACACAGTTGAGAGGTTTCTTCGGGTTGTGTAGCTACTATAGGAGATTTGCCAAGGGGTTTTCTCAGCTTGCTGCCCCCTTGACTGATTTGACAAAGAAAGGAGCTTTTGTTTGGACAGAAGAGGCACAAAAAACATTTGATAAGCTTAAGGAGGTAATGAGTTCATGCCATGTGCTTGCAATTCCAGATTTCTCTTTACCTTTTGTTGTTGAATGTGATGCTTCGGGAGAAGGTATAGGGGCTGTCCTAACTCAAAGGGGACATCCAATAGCATTTGAGAGTCGAAAATTAAATCAATCAGAGAAAGGGTACTCCATCTATGATAAGGAAATGTTGTCAATCATGCATGCACTTCATAAGTTTAGACAATATTTGGTATGTGGGAGATTCATTGTTAAGACAGACCATAATAGCCTCAGGTTCTTCTTGAACCAAAGGGATTTGAATGATCGTCAACAAAAATGGGTAAGCAAATTGCAAGCTTATGATTTTGATATTGAATACATGAAAGGAAAGAATAATGTGGTTGCTGATGCTCTCTCAAGAAAGCCCACTTTGTGTTCCTTATCATCTATCTCTGCTGATTGGAAAGTCTCCATAATTTTAGAGTATGCTAAAGATTCATTTGCCACCAAGATTTTGGATAAGTTAGTGGATGATAACAGGTACAAGGTTGTTGATGAATTGATTTATTACAAGAACATGATCTTCTTAGTGCCAGGGTCAAAAACTAAGGAGAGGATATTGAGGGCCTTTCATGACACACCTTTGGCTGGTCACCAGGGATACTTCAAGACATACAGGCAAATTCGAGAGCGGTTTTCATGGAAGGGTATGAAGGAGGATGTCCTTAAACACATTAAGGAATGTATGGTATGCCAACAAAGCAAGAGTGAGCAAAATTTTCCTGCAGGGTTGTTGCAGCCACTGCCTATTCCCGAACAAAAATGGGAAAGTATTTCCATGGATTTCATCACTGGGTTGCCCAAGGTTCAAGGTAAGGATTGCATATATGTGGTGGTAGATAGACTAACTAAGTATGCACATTTCTTTCCTATCACATCTGATTTCAAGGCATCACAAGTGGCCGAATTGTTCTTCAAGGAAATTTTTAGATTACATGGTTTGCCTAGAAACATTGTTAGTGACCGGGACAGTAGATTCCTCAGCTCTTTTTGGAAGGAGCTCTTTCATTTGGCAGGAACTGAACTCACTCCCAGTACTAGCTATCACCCTCAAATAGATGGACAAACAGAGATAGTTAATAAATGGATAGAAGGATATTTGAGGAACTATGTTTCAAATCAACAACATGCTTGGGTGAAATGGTTACACCTAGGGGAGTATTGTTACAATACATCTCATCACATGTCTATTGGTATGCCTCCTTTTCATGCTCTTTATGGTTACGATGCCCTTTCCTTTGTTGATCTAATACTTTCCGATAGTAGAGTACCCGCAGCAAGTGATTTCATCAAGCAAAGCCAAGACATAATAAGGTCCCTCAAGGATAATCTACAACATGCACAAAACCAACAAAAGATATATGCTGACAGGAAAATGATTGAAAGATCTTTTGAGGTGGGAGATTTGGTATTTGTTAGGTTGCAGCCATATAAGCAAAGCACCTTGAAGAGAAGTGGGGCAGAGAAACTCAAGCCAAGGTTCTATGGGCCTTATAAAATCATCAAGAAGGTAGGAGAGGTAGCTTATGAATTGGAGCTCCCACCAAACAGCAAAATACATAATATTTTTCATGTATCTTGCTTAAAGAAGGTTCTAGGCCAGCAAACCATAGTATCTACAGAATTACCACCTCTTGATGATGAAGGGAAATTAGTTTTGATACTAGAAGAGATTTTGGATACAAGAGAGAAAAGGTTGAGAAATAGGAGCATCATAGAGCATTTGGTCAAATGGAAAGGATTACCACTAGAGGATGCAACTTGGGAAGGAGAACATATTCTTAAAAATTCCAACCTTCATTGCTTGAGGACAAGCAATATTTGGGAGGGGAGGACTTGTCATGTCTCTTATTCAAATAATTTAAAAAAAATAAACTTTGTTAAGGCAGGCAGGCTCCAAAAAGGTGAAATTTCGGAAAAAGGGGTTAATCTTTGGAAACCAATGGACTAATAAATAAAAATTATTATTAAATTATATTTTATTAACCCCTCTTGGACGTGATTTAGGGTTATGCCCTCTTTAAAAGGGGTTTGGAGGCATTTTGGGCTCATCCTACATCTTGATTCTTGCTAATTTTCTTGTTGTTCTTCAGAGGCTGCCAAACCTATGGAGAAGGAGACCCAAGAACGGGAGTTTGCAGGTTTTCAGGAAGGCTAAGGACGGGAGTTTGAAGCCATTCCATGTGCATGCTCATACAGAGTTTGCCTTTGTGCTGGATAGTGCTGATTTGGGTGTTTTCAAGGTTGTTTTTGGTTTGAGTTTGGGTTTTCAGTTGAGTGTTTCATATCAGTTTGGTTTGCTGCTGTATTTCAGACTTTATGATGTTAAAATAGAGCTAAATATATGTATTGGGTCGTGATTAAACTTTTGAGATAGTTTATGAGTGTTTTGTGGTGTTTCTGGGCATTTTTTGTGTTAATTTCGGGAGCCCGATTGAGCATAGTTTTGCCCTACATTTGTGAGCTGTTGTGTAAAGGCTATACAAATCTGGAAATGTCATTTTTTAGGCTGTTAGGCTGCTGAAATTTTTGTAAAAATGTCCATTTTCAGATTTAATAATAATTTGTGAAGTTGTGAAGTTTTTGGCACTAATTTGGACATACCCGATTTGGGTTTTATTGAAAAATTGGCAGATCTTTGTAATATTGGTTGTTTGATTTTAAAGTTCTGATTTGAGGCTGGAAATATCAATAAAAATCAGTAAAGGGACATTTCAACAACTCTGCTTCACGACACCTATTCTGAAGAGCATAAAAAGCCTTCCACCCACCTAATATCCTTTTATACCTGCAGCTAGACTAGCTTAGTTTTTTGTTGAAATCGATGCCAAGGTATTTATACTCCGCAACTTCTTCAAGAACACTTCCATTGTAATAAAATTCATGTTGGTGTTGTTTTTTATTATTAGAGAAAATCATAACCTTAATCTTGTTGATATTGACCTGCATCCCCACCATTCCGCAAAAGTGCTCAAGAGAAGATAGATGATCTTGCAAACCATAGGCAGATTTGGCAATTAAAATGAGATCGTTCGCATATAGGAGCAGCTTTATAACAAATTCACCTAGTTGAATGCCTTCACCCTTTTGCATGTTTAACCACTCTTCCAGTTTGTCAATATATAAACCAAACAAAGTAGGAGATAAAGGGCAGCCCTGTTTGACCTCGATATCGCTCCTAAAACATTTTGAAATGCCATCTGAAGTTTTGATTTTAACTTTCACCTCTTCGTACATCCTATGAACAGCAGCTCTGAGATGCATAGGAATCCCCAATTCTTCCATCCTAAACCAAAACTTGTCTCTCGGGACGGTGTCAAAAGCCTTTTTAAAGTCGACGAAGCAACAAAATACCTCTTCCTTTTTCTCCCATTCTTTTTCAATAATGTGTCTCAAAGTGACACAATGATCCACTGTCGAGTGCTTTGGCCTAAAACCAGCTTGCCTTTTAGCACGTTTATGGTTTTCTTCTGCCCATTTGCTGATCCTAGTTTCTATCATGCTGCCAAAAAGTTTAGCAAAGAGGTGATTGATCATTATAGTTCTGTAGTTGGAGGGATTGTTAACATCACCACTCTTAAAAAGTGGTATTGCAAGGCTGATTGTCCAATCTTTCGGAAACCCTTCTTGGCAAATTTTGTTAAAATTTTTAGTGATGTGCGGTGCAAGAGTTTTCATACCCCACTTCAGATATTCTGCTTGGAGTGCAACAAGGTCTTTTGCTTTACCTCCACCTAACTTCTTAATCCCTGCCTCTATCTCTTGCACAGTGAAAAGATTTGTATCATCATTGACCAAAGGTTGCTGTCCCACTCCACCCTCTTGTTCATAAAGTTTCTTAGCATATTCAAACCATTGGGTGGCAGTAATATTATTATTTTTAGTTTGTTTTCTCCTTGGTTGGAGTTCTTTCCAAAAACGTTTGGGGTTATTTCTGCCCAAGAAAATTAACTCCTGTCTCCATGTGAACATAAAATCAGTTTTCTTCTTCTTTAGGATCTGTTTGTAGGCCTTAATGTCAAGGTTAGTTTTATTTGACTCTCTTAGGTTTCTTCTAGCCCTCTTGCATTCCTTATCAAACCAAGCATTGGCTGGAAAACAATTAGTTTCATATTTTCTATTTTTTGCTCTCTTGCATTTTGAAAGAGCCTCATGAATCAAATTTGATAAATCATAACTGTTAACACCATGTTTATACATAGGGTGTCCCATACAAAGTTCCTCAAGAGTAGTTCTGAAAGTGTTACTGTTTTCTAAAGTTAACAAAATTCTGCCCTGAGAAGGGGGGTATTGAGGGCCTTGAGTTTTTGCTCCAATCTGCCTATCCTTTGCCCAATACAAATTTACGTACAACGGTCTATGATCTGATTTGAGATCCCAAATGTGTTCTCCAATTGCAACTTCTTCAATATTTTCATACAAATTCTATGAACAAATTACATAATCTACCACACTTGCCCCGTTGTATGTGTTGCAAGTGAAAGTGCCTGACTTAGCCTATCTAGCTAAACTATTACAAATTATGAGATCAAATGTGCCACATAGAGTGATCAATTCTTCTCCAAAATGATTGCAGCCTTTAGCATCTTTGGATATTCTTTCCCATTGATGATTTCTTTCTTCTGTGAGCCAAATAGGGTTATCATTTACTTTGGAGCTGAAAATACTTGCTTGCCAATTTGCTGTCCTAGCATTGAAATCTCCAACAAGAAGAACATCCCCATGCTGCGAAAAAATAGCAACATCTTTCTTTAATGCAGCATAGGGGTCATTGTGATCTAAGCCACACTTTTTATAAGTTTTAGATACTTGTGGAGCAAAGTAACAGGCTACAATCTTGATAAGAGTGTTATTTTTCACAATTTTTAGCCATATGAATTGTTTATTAGAATCAGTCTTTTCCAACTGAATGGCACGACCTTCCCTTTCTTTTACTAGAACCATTATACCTCCATAATCTTTACCATTTCCCACTACCTCATTCCACACTGTCATCTTCCAGTAGCCTTCAAACAATGGGGTCTTACATCCCTCATGCTCATGTGTCTTTATGAGACAAATAATGTCTTTGCCTTTCGCAATAGGTCCTAACCTAGGCCCACGTCTCCGTGGATAACCTCTGCAATTCCAACAAACTAAACTTAAGGATGCTTGGGTTTAGTTTGATTGCTATTTGTTTTGATTTGAAAGAATCGAAGTTGAGTTATTATCGCTAAACGTG
Source organism: Cupressus sempervirens (assembly GCA_028749045.1). Taxonomy (NCBI): domain Eukaryota; kingdom Viridiplantae; phylum Streptophyta; class Pinopsida; order Cupressales; family Cupressaceae; genus Cupressus; species Cupressus sempervirens. The sequence continues at coordinate 475,954,089 of CM053783.1, read as the reverse complement.
ATTGCTGATCTTGTTGTATCGCTACATGCTAATGTGTTTGTTGTCACACCTTTGTTGCCTTCTTGCTGCCCTTCATTGGAGCGGTAGCCAAAATGAGCAATAATTGCTTTTCCCTTGAACATCCAAGCTCTTTTGCCTTCATTTCTAGCTGTTCTGATTTTTTCCATTTCCATTCTTCTTTCTACTTGCTGTCTCATGGTTAAATCCTCCTCTATAACAAAGCGAGAACCCCTCAAGAGCTGTTTTTTATTAAGTAAATTTTGTTTGTCGCTAATGCTGGGCACGACTACCTTGATTGGCCTATTTCTCTCAGCTTGTGGTTTGCCAACCCTCCAAGCTTGATAGATTTGTCCTTGCCACAACAACACATCTTGTAGGAAATCCCTCGTTAAGTCGAGGGTGTGTTTGCTTTCCCCATAATCTTTTATCCCTTTGATAATTATATTGGATGCCCTACGCTGCCTTTCCTTGACCTCTTCGTCTTGTGTGTTCACACGAATCTTTGCGTCTTCTCTTGCCATATCAAGGTGTTTGCTATTTTTGTCCCAAGTTTTGGTGACTTCTGAAAAACTTCTCCTCTCCTCTTCAACCCCTGCCTTTCCCAATGAATTAGTGTGAAAAATCGGTCTCTCCTTATAATGAGATGACTCGATATTTGTTGTGACCTTGTTTGTTTCCAATGTAGCATTCAGATTTTTCCATTCATCCTTCATGTTCTGCCATTCAAGCTTCCCTGCTAAAAGTGTTTCTTGCAGTGTTGAGATTTGAGCTTTTAAAATGTTGTTATTATCTGCAAGAGTTTTATTTGCTACAATTAACACCTGCATATTATGATAAATTTCTTGTTCCTTAGCCTCTAGGAGTTCCAACCTCCTCTTGGCCCTCAATAGTTCTTGCACATAAAGATCTGGGCACCATGCGAGAGGTGTGGAGGTAGGGCTGTAAGTGACATAATCAACAAAGTTGCTGCTACCACACAAATGACTATCACCATCTAAGTGTGGAGGGGGGTACATTTTGACAACATCTTTTTGTTTCTTCTCTGGTTTATGCAATCTCTGCCTGTGTTTCTGCTTTTCATGTGACCCTTTCAAGTGAGCAAGTCTACATTTTAAAATGCCCTTGAACTGTTTAACGTTGACCCAAATATATTTCCCTATCTTGCCGAGTGATGCCATTTTGACTTGACCTAAATGGTTAGTTTCAAAGTGCACCAGAATTTCTTGACCGTTTTTTACCAATGATATGGTTTGTTTTCCCAATGCTTACATATCCACCGTTTGTTTTCCCATTGTTTGTGTATCCACAATTTGTTTTTCCATTGATCAAACAAAAGAAGGACGAAACAAAACTAACAAGAGAATATATATATATATATATAAAAAAAGTCAGAAAGTGCACCTGGAAACCCCTGGCTTAAAAGCCTACCCCTATCTTGTTGTGGGCTGGGCCCAGCCGTTGTTTTTCCTTTGGAAACGAGCCTGTCTGAAATCTGAACCTTTTTGGTATTGTGTCTGCTGCCTGGTCCCACTGTGATGCTTCGGTGTGATGTCCTGGTCCCACTGTGCCCTTACCTGCTTAGTGCCTTGTCTTTTTTGCCCTTATTTTTTGAAAAAAAACACTCCAGAAAACCAATTACCGAGCCAAAATTTTCACCAGAAAACCAATAATCTGCCGTCCACTATTCTCATGCGTTTCACGGGCTCACCCTTGAAAGATTTGCCTCCAAAGTAATCCTTTGCCTCCAACACGAGTGATATTGCCGCCTACTTATATCGCACAAGGAAGGAAATCTTGCCAAGTTGAGTCGTGTCCACCTTATACTACTTCATGCGCATCTCTGCGTTCTCTGCGTTCACGCGCACCTCATGAGATAAACAGTCGCTTGTGCTTTCCACGCTCTTTCCATCGGCGTGCTTTTCCTTTCTTTCAAATTCTTCGAAGTTATAGTCCGAGGTTCAATTTCCGACTCTCCGAGCTTGGAGAGAAATTTTCACATTTTGTGGGGTCATTCTCATGTGTTTGTAAGACAAGTTTTGCCTTCTCTACCATTGTGCCCATGTCATCATAGACATGCCTCGAATAAGGTTTATTTGTATCAACAAAGTAGAGCATAGTCATGATAGGTTCAATGAAATCTTATACAAATTGCATGAGTCCATTAATTGTTATCCAAGATCAATGTTTTGACCTTTTGGGCCTTCTCTAAATGTGAAGCCTTCCATAAATGCTATTAGTTGGAAATAATCATTTGGCTCGATGCCCTTTGCACCTTGACAAGTCGTCTCATAAAAATCGTATGGGATGCAAATTGGGCCTCAACAACCTAATTAAGTTAATAACAATATCTCTACAAATATTAAGTAAAGTTGTAGACAATTTGATAATTATTTTCGATCAGTAATGAATATACAATTTGATAATTATTTTTGATGAGTATTGAATATACAATTTGATAATTGAGTATGACATAAAATTTATTAAACTAAATAAATAAATAAATTTAGTAATTACAATTTACCTTCAACAACTCCAATTTGGAGAATGACCTGAATGTCGATTGTAACATTTGATAGTTTGTCATAAACCTCTATATCTTGTCCCATTCTTGGTATATTTGTTTCACCAAATCTATTTGGGTGCCAACTTGTTGTATGACCAAGTTGATGAAGTGTACAATGCATGGTGTCCAAAAAATATGGTCATACCGACCTTTAACCAAAGAACTTGCACCTTTATAATTTTTGACATTATTTGTAATCACTTTGACCACATTCTCACTACCCACAATCTTTATGGTCTCAATGAGAATTTTGGAAATGAACTGTGCATTTTTCAATTACCTTTCAAAATCAACTGCCTTGAAAAACATTGCTTCTCTGGGGGACATTGCAATCATGAATCAATGGTTAGTTTTATGTATCTTTCCATCCATAAAAAATAATAGAAGCACCTGAAGTTTTTCGAGAATTTCTAATTGATTGAAGAGATGTCTCTATAGAAGTCCTCTCTTTTTGCAATAGGGTGGTACACACCTTTTCATACCCGAGACTTGCTTAATCAACTAGCGCTTTACTAATGGCTGTGACCATCTCCTTCCAATATGATGATCTGACCAAGTTCAAAAGAAAACCATTGCAAAGAGACAATGTGTAATGACTTGATCAGTAAAATCTCTTTCTTTCATTTTAAATGTCACATTCAATGGACCTATTGGTTCCCAAAACCGCAGATTGGAATCCTATGAGCCTTGCCTGTTCTATGCTGGGATATCTAGCCAGTTAAGGCTAACTTGACGGGATTGGCTTGCTAGCTTTGCAAAACTAAGACGGGTGTACCTAATCCTGAGCAAAACACTTGAGCACAGGATGCTTATAGCAAATTTATTAAAACACAAATATAATGAAAGTTTTCCAAATGGAAAGAATTATAGAAAAACTTTAAACTTCCAGTTGATGTGGCTTCGTGACTCCTCTCTTCATGATTGTGTTTTCTATTGGTGGAAAGATGGTGCTCCGGCATTTGGTACTGCAATGTTCTCATTTTCTAAAAGGCTTCAATATGTTAAAAGGCAGCTCAAGATATGGAATAGGGAATGCTTTGGGAACCTTCACTTTATGAAGAGGCTTGCTCAAGAAGATCTTGATGTCATCACAAGGGAGATTAGAGATCAAGGTTTCTTAGAGGATCTTGGCAAGGATGAATCCCTTGCTTCTAGAGCTCTAGAAGAATGGGAACTTCGAGAGGAAATTTTTTGGAAGCAAAAGGCTAGAGTTGATTGGCTCCAGGAAGGTGATTGTAACACTACCTTTTTCCATAAAACAGTGCAATCTCATCGGAATCAGAGCACTATCTCTTCTTTGGTTAATTCTCAAGGTATCCAACTGAATTCCTTGCCAGCTTTGTTCCAGGAGGCTATTTGGTACTTCTCTACCCTCTTCTTTGAGGATTCTCCTCCTGCTGATAATGAAGAAGATCTTACTTTGTCCTGTATTCCTTCCCTTATCACTCAGGAAATGAATGATTATCTCATGCATCCTATTTCTTTGGAAGAGCTGGAGGAGGTGGTCTTTGGCATGCCTAAAGGGAAGGCTCCTGGTCCTGATGGCTTTCCAGTTGAATTCTTTCAGGAATTTTGGGACATCATTAATCATGATTTGTTGGAGGTGGTTAAAGAATCCTATGCTAGCAAGAAGATGCTTCGAGCTTTGAACTCTACATTCTTGACTCTTATTCCTAAGAGAGAGGGTGCTAATCAATTGGAGTTTTTTAGACCAATTGCCTTATGTAATGTGGTTTACAAAGTTATTACTAAGTTGATTGTTGAGAGATTGAAAAGGTGGCTTCCCATTATTATCTCAGAAGAACAAGGTGGTTTTGTTGCTGGCAGACAAATTTTAGATGGGGTGGTTATTGCTACTGAGGCTATTCACTCTATGGCTACTTCAAGGGAGAGAGCCATGTTTGTTAAGCTGGATATGGCTAAGGCCTACGATAGAGTTAAATGGAGCTTCCTAAGGAGTATTCTTCTTTCTTTTGGATTTAGCTCTGACTGGGTGAGTTGGATTATGAGTTGTGTTACTTCTGCCTCTTTTTCTGTTCTTATTAATGGTCAACCTTCTCAACTATTTGGTGCTTCTAGAGGCCTCTGCCAGGGTGACCCTCTCTCCCCATATCTATTCATCATCATGGCTGAAGGCTTGGGCAGATTCATTAAGCATCAGGTGTCCCCGAATTCTATTCAAGGCTGGCGGTGGGGTAATGGCTTACCTTCTCTTTCCCATCTTCAATTTGTTGATGATTCTACTCTTGTTGGTCTTGCTAGGATCAAGGAAGCTGAAGCCTTTCGACATGCTTTGGACGTTTATTTGGCAGCTTCAGGCCAAAAAGTTAATGAGCACAAATCTTCCATTTACTTTTTTAACACTCCTGATTCTATTCAACACAGGATTGTTGGTATCCTACGGTTTCATATAGGATCACTTCCTTTGACTTATCTTGGCATCCCTATTGCTGTTTCCAGGTAGCCACGTCTCTTCTGGCAAAATTTGATTACCAAGCTTCAAGATAAGGTAAATCATTGGACTCATAGATGGCTTTCTACTGTTGCCCGGGTTACTCTTCTTCAAGCTGTTATCCAAGCTCTTCCTACTTATCGAAGCATGGTTCACGCTGCACCTATTTACTTTCTCAAGGAGTTTGATGCTCTTTCTCGACAATTCCTTTGGAGTGGTAATTTGCGTAGTACTAAATGGAGCTTGGTTAATTGGGCAACTGTTTGTAGGCCTAAAAAGGAGGGTGGTCTTGGTCTTCGATCTGCTCTATTGAGTAGTCAAGCTTTGGCTGCTAAACTTTATTGGCGATGGTGCTCTAGACAACATCAACTTTGGGCTCATATTATCACTCATAAATATTTTCATGGTGCTGATCCTTGCTTTGTTTCTGCACTTCCTCTTGAAGGTCGTGGCTCAATGGTTTGGCATACTTTGAAGATAGGTACGATGTTGGTAAAGAGGGGTCTGTTTTGGATATGTAAAGGAGGTTCTCAGGCTTTTTTTTGGTCTGACGCTTGGGATGGATTCCCTTCCATTTTATCCATATACCGTCATCTTCAGCCTCTTTGTGACTCTTTTCTTGCCACTGGATGGGATAAAGTGGCTCATTACAAGACTCCTTATGGAGAGGAGTCTATCTCCCATCTGTTCTTCCATTGCTCCTATTCTACTCAGATATGGCACCTTTGGTGGCGCGCTTGGGGTTGCTCTTGTCGGCATGCTTCCTCTTTGCCTGAGTTCTGGGCCCGCTTGGGTACTGCTCCCTCCAAGTCTTCTTTTCTCCATGCTGCTTGGATTGCTGGCCCATCTTTCATGCTTTGGCATATCTGGTTGGAGAGGAATCATTGCATATTCCAAGATGTTCGGCTTGGTGTTTTGCATCTTTGGTGGAAAATATCACATTCTCTTCAGGAAACTATTCTTATGAAGTGTGAGCTTGATGGGGGTATGGATCCAGTTGATCTTGCTATCTGTAATCGCCTCAATTTTCATCTGCAGGATGGGGCTGCAACTCATAGGTTTCCTTCTATGTCCAGGCAGCTTCATCATCAGAGGAAGGGTCGGGTTAACCGGGATGGGCACTGGACTCCTCCTCCCTGTGTAGTTCTGAAAATTAACACTGATGGTTCTTCCCGTGGGAATCCTGGTCCGGCTGGTATTGGCGGAGTGGCTCGTTGTAGTTCTGGGGATGTTAAATTTTTCTTCTCAGTTCATAAGGGTGGTTATACTAACAATCTCATGGAAGCTCAGGCTATTTTATATGCTTTGGAACAGTGTTGCTTGCGGGGATGGAGTAAGATTATCTGAGTCTGATTCCCAGGTAGTGGTGAACATGCTTTCTTCGCAAGAGCTTGAGGATGTTAGTTGGCAGCTGGCTACTATTGTTAAGCAGATTCTTTTCTTCTCTTCCTCTTGTCAGTTCATTAGGTTCACGTATATTCCTCGTGAATGGAATAGAATTGCTGATTGTTTAGCCAAATGGGCATCTAGTCATGATCCGGGTTGGAATATTAGGGATAGGAGGCAAATGTCCTTTGAGATGGTGCAAGAATTTGATGATCTTGTTGCTCAGGATCGAGCTCCTTGTTGAGCTCTCCTTATTGTATTCCTTTCTGTCTTAATAAATTTTTACCCCTCTTTTTGCATTGAAAATTATGAATTAACAAATAAATGTGATAATGTTTCAAATAAAGAATGAATACAACAAATGATTATATTAATTCTTCAATGGAAAGAAATGAAACAGTTGCCAGCATATGAATTATGAATCAAGAGTAATATAAAGACCAGTGCTTAATTAAATGGGCAATCAGAATCAATATTATAAGTTGAAATGTACAAAATTATGAAGTTCAATATATTTAAACTATAAACAATGTTAACAATTCAGACGCAATGGATCAATTATATGAACACAATTTTAAACTAGTCTAGGATGTACTTGAACTCCCGGGATATGGAGACAAACTAGACAAATATGAAAACAATTAAATATTTCACAATAGCTATTTTTATCAAATTTAAAATGCAATAATGACCCAATCCACTTATCCGAATTTTAAAATGCTTATAAAAAATAAATAAAAAATATTTATAAAGGACACAACTTAATAATAATTCAACTCTAAAATTAAAAATAAATAATTATGCTGGAAATAAAATTGCAATAAAGACACTCCTTGTAGATGATCTATATATTGCGAATCTATCCAGACTGCATAAAATTTTCCCAATAATTCAAATCCACGAGCTTTGTTCAATCGCTCATTCCTTTACCAATAGAAGACATAATATATCAAATGTGCATATATAACTTGAATATGAAAAATTTGTAAGAAATTGTATATATATTGAATTGTCTATTGTATATAATGTGCCTTCATACTTATATATTTTGGAAAGATATTGGGTGCTTTTCAAACATCACACCCCTTCATAACAAATAACCAAATACTAGCAGTTGTGTCTATGTACATGCAATGATTAGCCGATAGGAGAGATTTTTCTAATTGAATGCAAGGAAAAGAATATGTTTTATGTTGCTATGGAGAAGATATATCAATTTATTATTAGATTATGAGTATAGTAATTCAAATCTAATATATTGTGTTGAGTTGACATATTTAGAAAGATTTAAAGTAAGAAAACATAAGAAATATTACAAGTAAATAAAAATACTCATTCATTAAGTGTGAACATAAACCATTGTGTGCAATGTGACAATTTAGTATAGTGTTTAACAGAGAAGAGAACATATGTAACTTGCCAACTAAATAAGTTAAAAGGAATAGTAAAGAAATATAATATTTTTTAATCAATATTTGTTTCAATAATTTTTATTTGTTGTGCTTCAAATTTATGGCGTTTGAGCTTATATTAGACATATATTTGAATAAAAAAACATATTATTCAAATTGCAAATATCTTATTTGAGAAGTACAATTAGAAATCATATTGTTAACATATGACCTAAAACATAATAGTAAATAGTGTAAATCTGCATAAATGTTGTAATTAGTAGTGTTGAAAGTGGTATACTGTAATCTACAAAAGAAAATTAGAATAATTTTAAGTTAGGTTTCTTTAAATTCAATAAAAATTAACATATACACATGAAGAAAAAAGTTATGATTCACATGCTTTTAACTTTTAAAAATTAATAAAAAAAAAATATAAACCATACATTGAATTTTATAGAAGATAAATCATATTAAAATTATATAATCATATTTTCACTACAAATCAACATGTACACATAAGAAAGAAAAAAAATATGATTAAAATGTATTTAAATTCTAAATAAAAAATCTAATTAAAATTATAATATAACATAAATTAAATTCACAAAAGATAAATCATACTAAAATTATATATACACATTTTATTTAAATTTGATAAAATGAAAAATAAAACTCAAATTTATAAACTTACAATAACTTTACAAAGAAAAATGAAACCAAAACTAAATAAACATACATTTCAACACTCACGAGAGAATTATATACAATTTAACTTTACAAAGGAAAAATCAAAATAAACTTAAATATAACATGTATTTAACACATTTAATATATAAAAAATCTAAAATTATATGTAACATGCATTTAACTTCAAAACTAAATTATCAATCATTTAGCCCATACTATATTGCATGCAATTAATACATGTCCATTCTAGTTTTAATCTAGTAAGAAAGAAATTATCATTAACGCATTTAACTTCTAAATTAAAAAATCAAATAAAAATTGTTTATTACATAAATTGAATTTCACAAAATGCATTTAACATGCTTTTAATATATATAAAATTCAAATGACATGTAGCATTTATTTAACTTCAAAACAAAATTATCAAATCATTACCCACTATTTTGTATGCAATTGCTACATGTTCCTTAAATTTTCATCTAATAAAAAAAATTAATAACATGTATTTAACTTGTAAATAAAAATCAATTATACATATTATAAGTGGAATTTCACAAATGATGAATCACATTAAAATTATAAATATATATAAATTTGACAAAATTTGAACAAAAATATTGTGATTAACATATATTTTACTTTGAAATAAAAATCAAATTAAAATTATATAAAATATGCATTGAATTTTTAAAATGAAAAATCAAACTACAATTATATAAACTTACCGATAGCTTTACAAAGACAAACAAACATGCCTTTAATCTTCACAATGAAACTCACACTAAAATTAATAAATCTTGTGTAACAATCATTTAAATTCAAAACAAAATTATCAAACATTTGGCCCACGGTATTTTGCATGCAATTAATACATGTCCCTTCAAATCTTTAACCTCCATCCTCTATGCTCTAACTGTAAAGAAAACTCATTCATGCTCAAAACTAAACCTATATTATTGAAATTAATAAAGAAAATTTAATTACAACATTCTTGGATTCTAATATTTTGAATAAGAGAATATCATTCTGCAAATTAAGAGGTCTTTTAGTGATCCTACAAACAAAAAGATGTATAGATAATTCTTGTTGTTTTGAAAGCTACAAGGTTTTCAGATTTGATATGATTTCAACATAAATTATTTTAAACATTTTATAAAAATGGTGAATTTTTTTGAAACTTATCCAATAGAAAGGAAAATGGGAAACTTTCCAGCAAGCTTAAGAAATAGTAAAAAGAAAGTTAAATCTATAATAGATTTTTCACATCATAAAAAAGAAAAGTTCAATTTCTAATAATTGATTTTTTCACATGATCGAAAAATCATAAAACCAAGGTGGTCTTACAACTTTTCCGTCAAAAAATTAAATTTCGGGAGCAAAGCTCCCACACTGAGCCTATCGGCTTAATAAAACTTTAACCTGTTTGGCAATGGGAATACAATCGGAATAGGCATATGTAAATTTTTAAAATTTTGAATTCTTCATTTGGATGCACCAAATCGGAATTGGAATATGAAATAAAATAAGAATATGTATTCTAATTTTGGCCAAAAAATGAGGTTTAGCAATTCCACCTAAATAGGTGGAATTGGAATACGTATTCCTATTCCAGTTTTATTTATTTTAGAAAATATAAATTTTTGGATCCGTGAATTTCCGAATCAAAAAGAAAATAAGATTATATACCCCCATTTTCTATTCCAGAATAGCTATTCCTATTCCTCTATTCCTATTCCCATAGCCACACGACCCTTATAATTTTGAATTAACAATTTTATAACTTCATGAACGGTGGCATATATGATCAGATGCGAGAATCCTCTACCCCAATTTTGGGCATGTCCTCCTATGTGTATCTTCAGTAATTGACTACTTCCAACTGAGGAGCAGTTTCTTAAATGTCAATATATCATTTCTATCAAGGCTATTTTGACCCTGATATCAAAATTTTTAATGGCCAAAATCTAACTCCCATCCTTCAATATCTTCTTGCACGGTGTCCTCCATAATTTTTTGAGCATCACCGTGTTGCCAACCTAAGTACTCTCGTGCCCCTGTGGAAGACGTTCTTGAAATTGATGAGATGAGTTCACGGCAACAACTACTCATACGCACATGCTTTCGAAAATGTCGCTGCCTCCTTCCTCTGAAATGGACATGAAATCTGAACTCGTCATGCACATACACCAGAACCTTTACAAAACCTTCCTTCAGCATGCATATCCACCAAACCTGCAGCAACATCAGAGAAGCGTTAGATATAAATCATCAAACATTTGCCAATATTAAATAATACTCCAACAACTTCTACAAAATATGGGCACCAAAGCTTCTTGGGCAATCATTTTTCAGCCTTCAATTTTCATTTCCAATAATTGACCGTAAAGTACTTCCTTTCATATTTCAATATTGGCAAATTTCTTTATCCAACTTAGCCATGTCTCAATGTTCCTTCATGTTTGATCTGGGGCTCTCCCTTATGCGTTAGCCTTATTCTATGCTTGTCCACACTGGCCTCCAGAAAATTTGTCCATACATTGACTTGTCTGACTTACATGGCTGGGTGAAGATGTCCATTGAGTTCCATATAAACTTAATACTCTACTTTCCAATCTTAAAATAGTGACTCTTCCCATCATTGCCTTGGACTTTATTAGTTCGTTCTTTGCACATACTAGACTCACGATGGCTCCTTTTAATACACATTTGTCAATGGTCAACGTAGTTTTGTAGACCATACTCATACATGTATTTTAATCATCAACCTCTTCATGTCTGTTCTCAATACTGTAAAACTTTGTGTGCCTCGTCATTTTATATTTCAAGGTTCATTGTACCTTTTCTCATCTAGATGTTGCCCAAGCCTGATATGTTGTCCACTATAATATGCTGCTCATGAAACTTCTCATGATCTGGACTGTCTGTGATTGCAACTGTGCACTATTTGATGTACACATATGTCCATCAGTTTCTTCTCCAAAGATTATTATTCTCATTTGCAAACTGTGAACATCTGGTCAAGAGGTTTTCAATTTACACCACTGAAGAGACTGTTGAGTCAAGCTGGGAGCGTACACGTTGATTGTGACCTATGATGAGGTCATTGATAAGTTTGGAAATTGATGCTAGTGGTTTCATTGCTGATTAAACCTTGAGAACAACAGACCTATCATTTCACAAAAGTTATTTCAGACCAATACCACCATTTAAAACAGGAACATCAAATCTTCATTACTCTTTGTTGACTCTGTCATTCAGAGCCGCTATCGGACATTGGACACAATCAATGAAAGTGGTAGATCTCAAAAGCCAAAAGCATAATATTCTTGTGATTATCTGCTGCTGCGCTCCCAGATTCTATTATATCAAACCTCTATGTCTCTTGGATAGATTCACAATACTGAACTGTAGTAAGATATGCATCAAGTTTTTTATCCATTGACTTAATTATCTTCTGTTTGATCGATGATTACTGCCTAAACCTAGTTACTGTCATTAAAATATCTCCAGGTGTACAGATTGTATCTACATAACATGTTTATGAAGCTTGACCTCTTTATTTATATAATTATATTCTAAAAATCAAAATAGGAGCCTGTATTGGCAAAGTATTTGGGATAGCTTGCATTCACCGTTCAAAACTTGTCCTCTTCTTCATATTTTTCTTATCACAACTCTTCGTGTTTTGAAACATATTATTTAGTCCTTAAATCAGCAGAACATTTGGTGGTCTCCCCTGTTTGCCTTCCAGGGTATTCCTCTTGCCAAGACTCAGGGTGCCAGTGCTCTGCGTTTCTTTAAACGTGGCATTCACACTACCAAGGACATTTTTTCAAGAGTCACCATGAATTTCAGGTCTTGGGAGGATATGCAAGTTCAATACCGCCTTGTGCGTGCCAATCGCCAGAGTTATGACCTTCTGTTGTCTTCCATCCCTGTGCACTTACTTCATAAAGTGGGGATTCAGTCTGTTTGACCTTGGTGGTATGATTGGAAGTGGTTTCTTGCCACTCCATTTACCAATTATAAGCCCAATATGGGATACAGATGGCTTTCGCCCCACCTTCCGATGGTGGACACGCTTAATCAATAGTGGCATTTGCATTCTTCGCTTTCTCAATGGAGAAAACGGTTCGACACCATTTAGAGTGCCATTACAGAACCTAAGATTGCTCACTTTGCTTGGTGCCTTGCTTTCCAAGGTCTTCCCCTGGGGCCTCGGCTTAAGCACATTGGGGTTCCTGATTCCAGATGCCCCTTCTGTGGCCAACTTGAGTCCTTTTTGCATTTTTTTGGTTTTGCAAGCGTGCTCAAAATTATTGGCACTGGATCCATGATTTTTTCAAGCCTTTCAGGCCCGAACCTTTTTCATGGCACATGATCCTACTAGGTGATTCCCCCAGATTTCCTCGAAAGTTTTCCCAGATTTGGCATACTTTCAGGATGGAAATTTTGTTTTCTCTATGGAAAGATAGGAATGCAGTTTTATTCACTCATAGTTTTTTGGATGTTAACATTGCAATGTACACTAATGCATGCATTTGTAACAATGTCATTATGCAGATACAGGTGCAAGCTAATAAAGTTGCCCTGGAGGTTGCCCACTTACAGGAATTGTTAAACCACTGGGGCAATGCTCCTTGTACCATTGCTAGAGTGCCTCCGGATGCCTCCTCATCTCACGGTCGCAGTTCCAGACGCTAGTCCTCTGGCCGCCATTCACACACGTCGTGCTCCCAGGGTCCCCGCCACTGCTCTTCCAGCGGTGGTCATGGCAGTTGGAGGTGCCACTCTGCTTCCCCACCACGTGATGGTTCTGGCTGGTCCCGGCTCCCGCCCTAGGTGGGCTTCTGGCTGGTCTCCGGCTCCTCCCCCTAGATGGGCGCACTCTGGCAAGTTTCCCCAGCTGGCCTTGGTGATTTCTCCTCCGCGGCCAGACAAGAGGGATGCAGAGACTGCAACTACCTCAGATCCTGCAAATGCTGCTGACAACTGGACTGTTCCTAGTCCGCCTCACAATCCCACTGATGCGTGGGGATTTCCTGATAAAGATGATCCTCCTCCCTCTGCTGGTACTGCCTTGGTAGCATGAGGTTGTTTTAAATGTTTTTTTTTTATGAATAGTTTATAGTTGCTGGCTGCGGCCATGTTGTTTACTCCGACTTTGGCCGATTGAACTCATTCGCGGGGTGATCCTGTATCCCCTGGCCCTTTTTTGTGAATTGTAATCTTAGTAAATTTTATTAATTGAAAAGGACTATTCATAAATAAAAAAAACATATTATTTGGATATAAGTAGTGGGTAAGATCTAAGGATTTTCCCTTTTCGATGGTGCTTAAGACTCTAAAATTTGCTAAAATTTAGAGTTTCATTTGGACCTCTCTTGCAGCTAATAATTACCACTACTACTTTTGCTATAGGTACTTGCAAGAATGGATTTTTGAAGGATATAATTGGTTCAGTGGTAATTACATTTTTTCCTTTCCAGATGAAGGTTGATAAGAATTTTGTTTTGATCTTCTAACCAATTTATCGACCTCTTCTTGCTTTTTTATATGTCCCGCTATTTGTGCATTAAACATCCATTTTTCATCTTTTTTTTTGCAGATTCCCATTTCTTTGCTATGACTCATAAAATAGACTTCGACCCAAGAATATGAGTTATTGAATAGTTTTTTACTATCACATACATTACACTTCTAAAGATATATCCCACCTCCAGGAATTTGTGATATTCTTGTGGTATATCTTCATAAAGGAGATCTCACATCAATTTTGAATTTACCAAAGCTTTTTGCTCTCCCACTGAACTTTGACTACCGTCGGTGGTTATTATTGCACAATACAATACAATTTCTTAGTATTATGAGAAATTAAATAAATTTAAATTAGAAAAGATACTATAAATAACAAACATGCAAGTGTCTTTACAAATCCCGTGATTTCCAAAAAATTGTTGAACATTCTTGGCTTCCACCAAGAGTTGCTACCTTCTTTATATCTAGGTATCCCTTTATTTACTATTACTAATAAAGCTATATTTTGGAAATCGATTGTGAACAAGATCAAGAGTAGGATTTTTAACTGGAAATATTGATGGCTTACTTTATTCGGGAAGATTTTGCTGGTCAAATCAGTCTTGTCTTCTATTCCAAACTATTCTATGCTTGTCCTTAAAGCCCCAACTAGTATTATTAGATAGATTGAAAAAATTATCAAAGGTTTTATTTGGAACAACAATTTGACTGATGTGAAGAAAGTCCCTTTGATATCTTTAAAAGATATGTTTTTTGATAAAGTTAGCAGTTGTATTGGCTTACACGACATGAGTAAGAGAAACATGGCTTTTAGTGCCAAACTTATTTGGAAGATGTTTAGGAAGTCCGATAGTAAATGGTGTAAGATTATGCAAGAAAAGTATCTTGACTCCTTGGATCCTAATAGGATTATAACTGTTTTTAATCCCCCAAATGGTTCAGCCATGTGGAATTTTATGATTTCCTCCAAAGACATCATTACAAACCTTGTCTCCTGGAGGTGCACAATGGGGAATTTGTAAAATTCTGGGAGGATTCTTGGTCTAGTTTCCCCCATTGTCGCTTGGAAATGAAAAAGATTCCATTGTCATTGTTAAAGACATTTGGGGTGATTATTTGATAGACTATGTCCTGGCTGTTGATAGATTTTCTGGTAAAGTTCTGTGGAAAGACCCTTTCACTTTACCAATCTCTCCTAGTCATAAGTAATTATTGTTCAAAATATTTTTGGAGAGAATAATATTCTTAAATTGTGATAATGATGTTCTGATTTGAGCTCTTGCTCCTAATGGTGAGTACTCCATAAATGCTAGTTACAGAGCATTGAAATTGGTGGAGCAACATGAAACACAACAATGAGCTTTTTCCCTCTGCTAGAACAATATTGTTTTGTCTAAGGTAGGCTGCTTTGTGTGGCTTGCTCTGCGGAAAATAATTTTAACCAATGATAGGCTTCACAATCTCAATATCTCGCAGCCTTTTCCATGTGTCTTGTGTAATAAATCGGTGGAAAATGTTGATCATCTTTTTGTTCAAAGCTCTTTTGCCCAACAATGCTAGTATTTTGTTATGCAAAGCTTAGTCTTATGATGCCTCTTCCTTCCACACTGTGGGAATTGTTTCAATCTTGGCCGACTCTTTGTTCTAATTCCTTCTTTGCTTGCATATGGAAATGTTTTCTTGCACTTGTCATCTGGGCTATTTGGTGGGAACGAAACAAACAAATTTTTAGAAATGTGAATAATCCTTTGTGTTAATGTTTTAGCATTAGTAGAAGTAATTCATATTATCTGATATACTAATTTGTGTTTGTGTTTAAAAGATAAAGTTGTCATTGTTGATTGATCAAATCCAACACACACACACACACACACACACACGTGCTTTGGTAATATCCATATGCATTTTAATAATCATCGATAGTTTACTTATCGACAACCAAGTATATAATATCACATTGTTATGTGATCGGGCTCCTTGGTAAATCATCTACTGGCAGACAAGTTGTGTTATGTATTATATTTAATGCACGTAAAAAATCATGCCCCCCTGAAGAGGCATGACTCTATGTGGCCAAAGGCCACATAGAGCCATGACTCTTTGGGAGTCATGTCTCTACACTTGTATATATAAAACTGTATAGATCACTGAAAGCACATTATCAATTCAAGGCATTTTGTATCAGCAGTTTGCGCTCTATGTTATTACATTTCTCCATTATATATATAAATTGTAGGTTTATAAGAAGTCATCCTTGATTATCAACATACATAAAAGGAAGTTGACTTTGCTTCCACAGTCATAGAGATCTGCAATATATAAAGAACAGGCTACTCTTAGTTATTCAAGTAAGAGTTACTTTGTTACTTTGTTAATTGTTTTATCTATCAAAGATCCAAATAAAACTAACATGGTATCAAAGCCATCTTGATAAGAAAAATCATTGCACACACACACACACATAAAATTTTCAGTTTTTGAAAAGAGGCTAAAATCATATTGTAAAAATGGTGAATCATGTGAGGCTAGAAGATAGGCTTGAGGGTGCATCTAATTTCTCTTCATAGAAAATTAGAGTATTAATAATATTAAGAGAAATGGAGCTAGAACAATATATTGAATCAAATCTACCCATGCCTGAAAATTAATTAGAAAAAGTAACTTGGAAGAGACATAACAATAAGGCAATGAAAATCATTATAAATTTTGTGAAAGATCATATTATTCCTTCCATATCTAATCTTCAAATTGCATTCGAAATGTTCTCCACTATTCGAGATACATTTGAAATCAACAATACTAGTAGATTATTAAATCTAAAACAAGATCTATCATATATAAAAATGAAAAATGGAGAATCTATAACTTCATATTTTCTAAGGATTTCCAATCTAAAAGATCAACTCGCAACTATGGAAAATCAAGTTGATGACAAAGAACTCAGCATGATTGCTCTAAGAGGTCTTCCTCTTTCATGGGAAACATTCATTCGAGGTTTAAGCTCTCGACCCAAACTTTAAAAATTCGATCTATTAAAAAATGAATGCACACAAGAAGAATCTAGGTTAATTTCAAGATGACTAAGTACCAATCAAGAGGGAGAAATTCAAACACTTCATGTGAAATCAAACAATAAAAGATAAGTCAAGTATAACAAAAAGGAATCTAACAAAAATCACAAATCAAGCAAGCAACGTGATTGGTCCAAAGTTAGATGCTTTAAATATGATAAAATTGGTCACTCTTATATGTTCTGCCATGAAAAGAAGAAAATACAAGTGACCTTAGCAGAAATTAAAGGAGAAAGTGAAGAGAAAGAAGAAAGAGAAAATTATGCTTTCTACTTAGCCCTTTCAAGTGAAATAAATTCTAACCACAATACTTGGATCATAGACAGTGGAGCATCTCAGCACATCACCAACTTTAAAGACAAATTTGAAACCTTCTCTAAACAAGCCTTAGAAGAAGTTACCATTGGAGATAACTCTACTTATCCTATTAAAGGAATTGGTTCCTATTCATACAACTAAATTCAAGAATTACACTACAACTCAAAAATGTTTTATATGTACCAGGAATCAAAAGAAACCTAGTTTCTATTTCTGGTCTTGCTGATCAAGGCTTCAAAATTACATTTCAAGAAGATAGAGTTTTATCTTGGCCCAAGAACTCTAATATTAAGAAAGCCATTTCCATTTGATTTAGAGATGGAAGTCTTTATAAACTTTGTAATAATTAGAATCTAAACCTAACTCTTAGTCATGAAACTTCAAATTCCACTGAAATTTGGCATAGAAGGCTAGGTCACCTCCACTATCGAGCATTATCATCTATAGGGAAAATTGTAAAAGGTTTACCTAATCTATTTGATTATTTAAGTATTTGTAAAGGATGTGCTTTACGTAAGAATACTAAGCAATCCTTCCCTAAAAGTAATCATAAATCCAAATCCATTCTTGAACTAATTCACATAGATCTTTGTGGCCCTATGTCAATACCCTTACTTAATGGGTGTCTCTACTATATCATTTTTATTGATGATTACTTTAGAAGAACTTGGATCTATTTTCTGAAACTAAAGGAATCGACTGAAGTCTTATCCAAATTCAAAGAATTCAAAGCCTTAGTTGAAAATTAATAAGGAAAAAAGATTAAAACCCTAAGGTCAGATAATGGGGGTGAATACATATATGATATTTTTAAAAACTTTTGCATTACTGTTGGGATTAAGAGGGAGTTTTCTGTACCTAATAATCCTTAACAGAATGGAATTGCTAAACAAAAAAATAGGTCTATAGTCGAATCAGCCAAAGCAATGTTGCATGATCAAAATCTTCATTATTCATTTTGGGCTAAAGCATCTAACAAAACAATCTACATTCAAAATCGATGCCCACACTCAGTATTAGAGAACACCACTCTAGAGGAAATATTCGCAGGCATTAAACCTGACCTAAGTCACCTAAGAATATTTGGATATCCAGTTTATATTCACATACCAAAGGAGAAAAGAACAAAATTAGAACCTTCCAAAAAGAAGGGAATATTTATTAGATATCTAGTGAAACCACGAAAAGATACATGATCTTCATTCTAGGTCAAAGAACAATTGAAATTAGCAGAGATATGAAATTTGAAAAAGATACAGCTTTTAAAATTTTCAGAAATAGTGGTGAATCTATTATAGAGTCTATTTCTAAAGAAGATCAACCTATAGAAATTGGGAGGGAGAATGATTCTAAACATTCATCTATGTCTAAAGATTTTGAAAACGTTAATAATAATAAAAAGAGACCTCTTTGGGCTAGCAAAATGATAGAAAAAAAAGAGGTTAAACCAGATGAAGTAATTCAAGAAAACAAAAGGACTAGAAATCAATCATGTTATGTTGCATTGGTAATGTTGAAGAAGCACTTTCAAATCAATCTTGGAAAGAAGCAATGATTGAAGAATATAACTCTATATTAAAAAATGATGTATGGGATGTTGTACCAAGACCAAAGAACAAATCGGTTGTTTATTCCTAATGGATGTTCAAAATTAAACATGCATCTGATGACAACATTGAAAAATACAAAGCTAGATTTGTAGCACAGGATTTCTCTCAGAAAAAAGGCATTGATTATGAAGAAACATTTGCTCCAGTTGCTAGATATACTTTAGTCATAACCATTTTGGCTATTTCAGTATCCAAGGGATGGAAGGTACATCAAATGGATGTCAAAATAATATTTCTTAATGGCAAGATTGAAGAAGTCTATATCGAGCAACTGGAAGGATTTAATACTCATGACAACAAAAATCATGTCTGTAAATTGAAGAAAGCACTTTATGGTCTCAAATAGGCTCTCGGAGCTTGGTATGAAATGATAGACAACTATCTACTAAAGTTAGGATATTCCGAAAATGAAGCTGATCCTAACTTATATTTCAAAACTGATGGTGATGATATGATTATTCTTGTGCTATATGTTGATGATTTATTGATAACAGGTGATGAACATCTCATAAATAAATGAAAACAAGAGCTCACAACAGAATTTGAAATGAAAGAATTAGGTCTACTTCACTACTTTCTTGATTTAAAAGTTTGGCAGTAGGATAACTGTATTATTCTGAATTAGGGAAAAGATATTGTGGATATCCTAACTAAATTTGGGATGATGGAATGTAAACTTGCAATTACTCCTATGGAAGTAAATTTACATAAGTTGAAAGATGATGTGATCAAATTTGAACTTATAGATTCTACTTACTACAGGTAGATTATTGGGTCCCTAATGTACTTGGTTAATACTCCTCTTGACATATGTTATGCTACTCACACCTTGAGTCAGTTTATGTGTGCACCAAAGAAGATACATCTACATGCTGCAAAATACATTTTGAGATACTTAAAAAGGTATTATTGGAATGAGAATCAAATATGAGAAAGTCAACATCAAACTTCATGGATATTCAAATTTTGACTGGGCAGGAAGTCCTATTGAACGTAAAAGTACTTTTGGATATTGCTTCAGTCTAAGATTTGGCATGAATTCTTGGTCTAGCAGAAAACAAACTTTGGTTACTTTAAGTTCCACCAAAGTAGAATACATCGCATCTTCTTTGGGTGCTAGAGAAGCAGTGTGGTTACGAAAGTTGTTGGTAGATTTTTTGTAAAGACCTTTGAAGCCCACTGTGATAATCAAAGTTGCATCAAGCTTTCAACCAATCTAGTATTCCACAATCGCTCTAAACATATTGAAAATCCTTTTCATTACATTTGAGATATGGTAAATCAAGGAATCATTCAATTGGAGTATATTTGTATTAATGAGAAAACAACTGATATCTTTACCAAGCCTCTTGCTAAAGTGAAGTTGAAATACTTCAGAGAAAAACTTGGTATGATTAATTTGTAATATTGAATATTAAATTAAATTTTAATTCATGTGAGTTTATGCTTCTATTGTGTTGTTTAGTAGCATAATATATGTAATGAAAGGTGACGATCTTTCATGGGCATATTCATTCAGGGGGTAATTATTTACAAGGTGACGATCTTGTAAATAATAGAACTGTTATCATGGACATCTTTAGACATTTCTTAAGTGCAAGTAGAGATCATGAGTAACAAATTCTCATGTACATCTCTAAACATTGCTTAAGTGCAAGTAGAGATCATGAGTAATAGATTTTTCATGGACATCTCTAGACATTGCTTAAGTGCAAGTAGAGATCATGAAAACCTATGGACATCTCTAGACATTACCTCAAGCAATTAGAGATCATAGGTAACATTCTTATTGTGGTTTCTCTAGATATTCTTTCAGACAATTAGAGATTTTAAATATGCATTATGATAAGTGTTCATAATTCTGTAATATGAAGATAAGATAAAGAGATTATATTTCTATATTCTAATTGTATTTACTTCTCCCTCGCTAAAGAGGGAGTGTTAATGTTTTAGCATCAGTAGAAGTAATTCATGTTATTTGATATACTAATATGTGTTTGTGTTTTACAGATAAAGTTGTCACTACTAATTGATTAAATCCAACACACACACACACACACACAAATATGTGCTTTGGAAAATATCCATATGCATTTTAATAATCATCGGCAATTTACTTATTGACAACCAAGTATATAATATCACATTGTTATGTGATCGAGCTCTTTGGGAAATCATCTGCCAACAGACAAGTTGTGTTATGTATTATATTTAATGCACGTAACAAATCATGCCCCCCCGAAGAGGCATGAATCTATGTGGCCAAAGCCATGACTCTTCGGAGGTCATGTCTCTACACTTGTATATATAGAACCATGCAGATCGCTGAAAACACATTATCAATTCAAGGCATTTTGTTTCAGCAGTCTACGCTTTGTGTTATTACATTTCTCCATTATATATATATAGAAGGTTTATAAGAAGCCATCCTTGATTATCAACATACATAAAAGGAAGTTGACTTTGCTCCCATAGACACAGAGATCTGCAATATATAAAGAATAGGTTGCTCTTAGTTATTCAAGTAAGAGTTACTTTGTTACTGTGTTAATTGTTTTATCTATCAGAGATCCAAATAAAACTAACACTTTGAATTTGGTCCTTAAAGGATTAGAAAAATTAATTTCGGAAGGAGTAAGCACATGTGTCAAAGATAAAATCAGCAAGCACAACTTCACCCAATGGGACAACTCCATTCTTAAAGAGTGGAAGCGAATTTCTATTCCTCATTTTATGGCCTCTTCACTTCTTAACAAATGTGTTGATAGATCTCAAATCAAATGGCTACCCCCGTCTAATGGCTTCATCAAAATTAATTTCAATGGTTCTTTGAAGGGTAATCTAGGCAAAGTAGGTTGTGGAATGTGTTTATGTAGCCATTTGGGGTATGTCATTGCTTTCAAATGTCTCTCTTTGCCTTTAGGCACAAACAACATGGTAGAAGCTTTTGATTTACTTTATGGTTTGGTATTAGCCAGGAACTTGGATCTTCAAGCGATACATATCGAAGGCGATTCCACTCTCATTATTAATGCTTGCATTAAGAGACAAATTCTTAACTAGAGAATCAAATATATCATAGTTAAAATTTGGAATTTATTGTTTCTTTTGAAATTTACTACATTTCTCATATCTACAGAGAAGGCAATGTTGCTGCTGATTTATTAGCTAAATGGGGATTTGATTGTATCAATCTTGATTCCACTAGACTTAATATCTATGTGAATGACTTTCCAGACTTAGCGCATTTAATTGCTACAGATAAAGATTGTAATGTTGCTCCCTAGCAATACTTTTGTTCGCTGTAAATGTTGTTGATATTGTATTTTCCTTTTGTATTGGTCATGAATTGAGGTTTTCTTTCTGAATTCTTTCCCTAATGAACCTTTAAATCCGATTACTTTATATATATATATATAATGGTGCCTCGTTCACCTTTACCCTAAAAAAACAAAACAAACAAACATAGAAGTGTCCAATAAAAGATAAAAAACATTAAAATGGATAGAACTTGTTTTTTTTCTTTTCTTAAAAAGCCGAAAAAACTTAATTACCTAACACACTTAGATATTCTTTGTGAAAGTTGTCTTACAATTAGATCATATTTGATAATAACTACATTCCCTTCAAAATACCAAAATGGAGACTAAATAAGAAGAGATTTACAAACAAAATGAAATGGAAAATAATGAATGACCTCCATTAAGACCGTTTTAGGGTTTAGAGCAACAAAATTGATAGACATTGTTATGAAACACATGTTAAAAGGGGTTTTCATTTTTTAATTTTTTTTAAATTATTAACATCAAAGTTGATTTTTTCCTGTTCTGATGTCAAATGCCACCATCCACCACACCTATGCCTCTGCATTGCAGGTAGTGGCTATCCAGCCATGAAAAACATTTTATACATATAACATTTTATAATTCTTGCAAAGTAATCATCCCCTCAGTATACATAATACTTTTCTCATAGTTACATAGCCACTTCCCAGCATCAGAGGCCTGCACGAGTGAGCAAATTATAGTTAAAATAATTAGAAGTCTGTAATAATAGAGCTGCTGTTGTATTTAAAATGTAAAGAGATCATTACAGTCTGCCTCATCTCTCATGCTGGTACAACAATCAGCCCAGCACGATAGGAATTAAAGTGGAATACTGCTTATTTGTGGTCAATATCATGACGTTATAGAGGGAAAATGTGGCTTATTATTTGTAATAAAATGATTTTATTTTGTACTCCACTTTCTACCATTTAAGCACCGGTTGTTTACCCTCCAAGAAAGAACTGTAAAACAAAGATGGGCGGACTAAACTTGGATGTATGGATTTGAAAGGCATACATCAATAACAAGTCCAATCTTGTCATCTACTCATTATACTTTCAAACTTCGAGGTATTGAATAAGTCATTTCTGAGAAAAGAAAACAAGTTTTTAAATTTGTTTGCAAGAATCGAGCTACAAAGACAGAATAGCCATCTATACTTGTATAAAAATTGATTTCATAAATAACGAGTCTTGAATGCAGAATGGGAAAGTGATGAAATGATACATTAAAAGGATATATGACCCAGAACTTCAGAAGGGAATTGCACCGCCCAATGCTTATGAAACAAAAACGACAGCCAAAGTTAGCTCCACATAAAAATGGACAAAGACCAAAGCCTCAATATTGAAAATCTTGATTGCAGAAAACTTGTAAAAGACTGAATGTATGTTCTAACTTGATGACCATCTTGCCAAAAGGTCTATGAAATAATGAATCACCTATCTCTTTCACTGCACGTATGCTCAGGAAATAATTGAGGCAATGCCATTGAATGGGAAATAATATTATTCATCAATTTTATTCGAGTCTGATCTGCTAGAAGATATGGTTGAGAATCACAGTTTCTTGAAAGACACCCGAAGGCATAACCCATGTAAGGATTGCCCAACTCTGCACCACCGACAAATATCTTCAAGTCTGGTAATAGATCTATCTTATGAAGCAATGTTAGCCTGAAAACGGAGTTTTCTGTATCATTACAAACCATGCTATATAACCAGAGTAGATGGCAGAGGTGGATGGGAGGGTTGCTAGAAATTGAGTTAGACGGTAAGGATTTGTCAATTGGATTAAAGTGTTAAAACTGATAAGTGTGTTAGGTCTTATGTAAAAGTCATTCCAAACTCATTTATAGATATGATATGATTGGGGAGTTCAACAAAGGAATTAAAAAAATACAAGAATATGTTGGTCATCTTTAAACATTACATACTAATGGAAAAAATAAGCTTAGAAAAATAAGTCAACTTTGACTATTTTAGCACTTTCAGCCTAGGAATCAAGCCTTAGTGTGTGATGTTTAAGCCCTTTGAAATATTGTGGAGTTCCATTATGTGCACATTGGTATACTTCATTGAGGTAAATATCTAACTTGAAAAATCATTGCATTTTTACAATTAATTTTGTTTCAAACTAGCAACTATAGGAACTTGAGCAATGTCTTGTCAGTGCATCTTCATGTGTTCCATTTTTTTTTTGTCTCGAAGTTGTGCTTTTGGTCCTAACCACTTTGTTGATGATTGATTTGAAAAATGTTTGGCCAAGTCTCATATATTGAGTTATTTTTTGATCGGTCTCATATATTGAGTTATTATCTAATGATGTTCCTTCCAAGCCTTTTCTTTAAAGATCTTTAATAACTAAGCAGTCCTTTTGTGGTCAATGCCCGTAATTTTCTTTTTTGAGATGATTGTAGGCAACTTTAGAGTTATAAACTTTGTCATCTTGGCATTCCCATTGGATATGTCACCGATGACATGCTTGACCCCTTAGCTCCCCTTTATCTTTATAAGTCTTTATACCTTATATTTTCAGAAAGTTGTGTTTTGTTGTCTATTCATATTTTTTTGCCTAAAAAGTTACTTCCCAAAATTTTGACTTTTACAATGACATTTTTGTTGTCTATTCATATATTTTTTGCCTAAAAAATTACTTCCTAACATTTGGACTTTTACAGTGACATCAAACTTGTTTGACAAGGTTTTTTCTACCAACTCTTCTTTTCCTCTAAAATTTTAGAAAGAATATTACATGGGTTTTTAGTTTATTCATCTATGCCCCTTCTTTTGAAACACTCATTATTTCCCCCAAATTAAACTTTTCAAATTTTAGGAATTTCTCATTTTGGTGTCCTTGGTAGATTTTTCTTGCTTGGCACATCTTGCTTTTTTTGCCATATCTATAATTGAATTCATTCCAAAATACTAATTAAGATGAACAAATTCCTTCATCACCCATAATGTATACTCCTTGGACCCCAATTGCAATGCCTAGGTCATAAAGGATGGCATAATGTCTACGTTTGAGTGATATCTCTACCTGGACTTGATGGATTCCTCTCCCAAAGGGATGCTGATGATTTACCAAAACGGTGGCTAATCAATTTTAAGCACTCCTTTCAAATGTTTATCAGAGATGCAACACAAGGAGGTCAAATGTTGCTTCTGCGTGATCAAAGATTTTTTTGTTGATCCATGGATTCCTTCATTCTATGAGCCTTTCTTGTCCAAGCTTGATCAATAAATAAACCACACTAAATATTTGTTTCAATGGCTTTTACGAATGCCACACCCACCCACCACTTGCCACCTCCATCACATCACTTCAATTCCATGTCCTTTGATGATGTACAAGGATGCTTAATCCACACGCTCGACATTTCATAAATCTTCACAAATCTTCCCCCCTTTCAATTTGATAATAATGATAGGGTAGTGTTTGATAAGGTGTTTGTCAATGTGTTTTGCCCCCTCTTCACATGAGATACTTGTAATCCTCGAAGGTGATTAGGATAATTTTATTTTTTGATATATTGTTTCAAGTGTCATGCAATCATTTTACCTTGATTATTGTGTTTACTACTATTAGTCAATCCCCTTCTAAATGGATTTGAGAGTTTGACAATGTTTTTGCTAAGTAGATTGCATTCAGAAAAAACCAAAACTCGTCTTCCTTATTGGTTCTACTAGTTAGGAATTCCACACTTAATGCAATAAGATTTCCTTGCTAATCCTTGCTGCATACCCTCTTGATGGCCTGAATTTTCTTTCAAAGCTTTGTCAAAATTTAGTTTTATCCATCACAATTCTAGACTTTCCTAAGCATCTTATAGCTTGAGAAGTTGGATCTACCCAAACAAGCCACAAAAGCACATAGTAGGTGATCCAAAGGTTATAAGCAATCTGCATAGGTTGCTTAAACAAACATAATTGTATTATATTAGAAATATGTATTCATAATTATATTTTACCTAGATCAAATAATGTATCCAATCAAAGTGATATGACATGTGATATTGCTATGAATATTCAACTACATACTGTTTGAGTTAATATCATCAACCCATGTTTAATTTGTAGTGATTCAAACTAACCCATCTCTATTTCATCTAGTTGAGTCTCACAAGAGTGAAGCATCGAGCCTTCTTGGGAGGCCATCCATCCCAATATTGCTGCATCTCAAGCATGCTTAATGATGGAGTCTCCTTTAAGGTTAAGCCTACTTACCTTGCTAAACCTTTTGCAAAATCTTTAGTAAGTTTTGTGCCTTATGAACCATTCATTGTAGGGCCTCTTATAGCTCATCAATTAACAATTAGGAGATATTTCTTACAATAAGTAAATTTTTGCTATTGCTACCAAGATTCAACAATATAGTTTTTGAATCAAACTCATTGATCAATGTTTTATGAGTAGTGGTTCAGAAGAACCCATCTCTCATCATAATGGATGGAATAGTTAGCAATCATTTTATCTAGGTGATGCTCACAAAGGTACATGAAGCATTGGGCCTTGGAGGAAATTCCATGGTAAGCATTCTTGAGATGGAGCAATAGTAGGATGGGTGACCTCTTGTAAAGGCCCATGCTTCACCCCTATGAGCATCAACTAGATGCAATGGGTTACATTTCTTCAATTCATTCTGATGAGAGATGGATTCTAGTGAACCACTACTCATGAAACATGAGTCAATAAGTTTGGCTCGAAACCTACATAGTTGAATCTTGATAGCAATATCACAATTTGACTTTCTATGTAAAATATATCTTGCTTATATAAATGATATATTATTCACATTGCTTATGTACACACGCATGCACACACGCACACACACACACACACACACACACACACACACACACACACACACACACACATATGCATATACACACACATACACACACACATACACACACACACACACACACGTATATATCTATATATACATATACATATACATATACATATACATATAAATATACATACATGCATACACATATATGTACACACACACACACACACACACACACACACACACACACACACACACACACACGTATATATCTATATATACATATACATATACATATACATATACATATAAATATACATACATGCATACACATATATGTACACACACACACACACACACACACACACACACACACACACACACACACACAGATATATCTGTGTGTGTGTGTGTGTGTGTGTGTGTGTACATATATGCACACATATATACATATATAGGTTAATATTTGACGTATTAGCATCTTTAATTTTCAATACAACTTCAACTATTTTTTCCAACAATGACATGTAATCATTACTTTTTCAAATATGAATAAAACAATGGTATTTTGAGTTCATAAGAGTGTAAATATGTTCTAGATACTCATCTAAGGGGGCCCACTTGGTAGTAGTTCTTTATAATTTCAACATTAGTTTCTCTTAGGTTTGTTTGCAAGTTTTGGAGTTTGTTTATTCCTGTAGTCATTAGAAGTGATTTCTTGCAATTGTACTTGTAGCTAAGACAAACAAAGTAGTTCTTGTCTGCACATCCTTATCTTCAACATGCTTTCCATATCCCAAGAAATCAACTTAGTTGGCTGGAAATTATGATTTCTTGCAAACAATTAAAATATCATTCTTTGGCCAACACTAAGTTCTAACACTCAGTTGTCACTGAATTGTTCGGTCACTATAAAACTTCTTGCTCGGCATCAACATTGTCACTCAGTCGATTCTAATGCTTAGTCAACAATAGATTTTCTCAATACTTACTATGGCTCAGTTAACACTAACATCACTCGACATGTACCTTGGAATTCTTTGGTATTTTACTCCATTGTTTGGTCAAGCCTACATAAGTGATCTATCTTTGCTTGCACTGTCAAGACTTGAACGTACATTAATGTCTTCTCCTTTATCAACATGATTTAAACAATTATTTTCTCTTGTCAAAGTCTAACTAATCAAATGTCTATATGTAGTTTCCTCTTCATAACTCAACCTTTCCTCTAGATGCTTTTGTTATGAACAACTTCTCAAATCCTGTTCATCAATCAAATAGATATGACATTTAGATCAGATAGCAAACTGTCTTATCAATAGATTTGACATCAGTGATGACACAACGATTGTTCCAATTGTAGTTTCCAACAATCTCCCTCTTTGGCATTGATGGAAACACCTCAACATCTCAACAAAAATATTGGTAGAAATACTTTAGGTTACTATACAATCCAAATTGTATAGACTTCAAGTAACACTCTCAATGTATCAGATCTTTTGATTAATATCCTTAGTTTCATTCTGAACTCCCTCTAAGTAATCAATTTCTCTTTCTTGAATGATCTCCCACTTTGAAGATAATCTCTCCCATATTACAATCTCTCTCTCTCTCTAGGATTTTGATTTTTACCTTTAGTATTTTGTGTAATCTCTCTCTCTCTCTCTAATATTTTTATTCAATCTCTCCCTCTTTGACAATAATGCCAAAGACACTATCTCTTTGCTTCATACATCTTGATTATGTAGATAATTGCATATCAGGTCTAAATTCTTCATCTGTTACCTTCATATGACTGATTTTTTATGTTCTCCTTCTTCTTCACCACTACCTTTGGAAAATTCTAAAGTAGAATTGTCTACATCAATGTGTAAGCTAGGTTTTTCAACACATTTAATGCAATGCTTCTTCGTAGCTTAAGTAGGTTTGTACAGGGGAATCAACCCTAGTTTACCTCTAAGATATTCATGAGCATCCTTAGGTAAATATTTAGTCAATATGTTAGCAATTTTCTATTTTGTGTTTACATATTCCAATTTCACTTCTTTGTCTTGAACTAGCTCTCTCAAGTAATATGCTACTTGATAGTAATGTATTTTGTCTTTGTGTGTATAACATGGTTCTTTGATATATTAATAACACTTGTGTTATCACAATAGATAACCATTGGATTAGTAATTTCATCCTTCATTCCTTTCAACAATTGTTTGATCCAAATAATATTTGAAAAATTTACTGTTGCTACTACATACTCAGCTTCAACTATTGATTGAGAAATGTAGTTCTACTTCTTGCTTGTCCATGAAACTAGTCTCTTTTCTAGAAAGAATGCACCACTACTTGTGATCTTTCTGTCATCAAAATTTCCTACCCAATTAGAATCAGTAAATACCTTTAGTTCAAGCCTATCATTCTTCAAATAATACAATCCATAGTCTTATGTTCCTTCTAGATATCTCAACATTCTCTTTACTTCCATCATGTGATTATCCTTAAGACTTTCTAAAAATCTAGTAACTATCCCAACAACGAATGCAATATATGGTCTTCTATGAACAACATATTGAAATTTACCAACCATCAATCTATATTGTGTCTGGTTCACATCAGCATAATTGTCATTCTTAGATACTTTGTGTCCAGTAATCATAGGTGTACCCATTGGTTTAGAATCTTCCATCCCAAAAATTTTCAGTATCTCCTTGATATATTTGGATCGAGTAATGAAGATACCTTGCTTCTTTTGATATAGTTGTAAACCAACAAAGAATTTGATCTCACCAAACATTGATATTTCAAATTCGTTCTTCATTTCATTAGAAAAAGTTTTACATAATGCCTCCTCTCCTCCAAATATGATATCATCAACAAAAATTTTAGATAAAAATACCTCATTCTTCTTTCCAGTTTTCAAATATAGATTGTTGTTATCATTTGTCCTTGCAAAACCAATCATTACCAAACAATTATGCAGTCTTTCATACCATGCTCTTGGGGCTTGTTTCAAAGCATATAAAGCTTTGTGCAACTTGCATACCATGTTCTTCTTGTCAGGGTCCACAAATCCTGTAGGCTGTTCTATGTATACTTCTTTTGTATTCCATTCATAAATACAAATTTGACATTCCTTTATAAGAAGAATATGTAAATAGAGTTCTAAATCCTTCTAATATTTCTATAGGGGAAAATGTTTCCCCATAGTCAACACCTTCCTCTTATGCATATCCTTTGCATTCCAATCCAGCTCAATCCCTTGTGACTTCACCTTTCGCATTCAACTTGTTTCTGAATACCCATCTTTTAAAACATTTTTGTCTATAGGTTTAGGTACTAGAGACCATGTTTTCTTCTTTTCAATATGTTCAATTTCTTCATTCATAGTTTCTATCCAATATTCATTCTCCAAAGCATCTTTCACAAATTTGGGCTCAAACTCACAGAGTAAACTTGTATTACTTTTGAGTCTTTTTCTTGTCTTAACACCAAACTCTTTATCTCCAATGATTTTTTTAGGTGCACGATGTCTTCTAACATATTTACACATGCTCGTTTCTTCTTTGTTCTTCAATAGGTTTATCTTAAAAAATAATTTCAAGCTCATGTCTCTCACTTGTTCAAGTTCTGGTCCACATTCTGCATGCTCTACAATGTCTTCCTATTGTTTAACTTCCTCTATCTATGACTCACCATCATATATCTGTTGCTTGACACTTGTAGTTTGTTGCTCGACAACTGGGTGTTGCGTCTCGGTATTCCCAGTTTGCTAAGGATTTACAGTTTTGATTTCTTGTTCAAGTGGAGTGCTTGGAGCACTTTCATTCACATATATGAATGAACTATAATCTTATGGTTCTGTCTAACATTCAGCTTCATTTTTCTCTGTATATTCATCAAATTTCACATTTGCACTTTCCTAAACTTTATTAGTGTTAGAATTCAAACACTTATAAGCTTTTCTCTTGGTGGAATATCCTAGGAAAATGCCTTCATCACAATTAGCATCAAGTTTTCCATTCTTGTTATCTTTAAGTACATAACATTTTCTTCCCAAAGGCTTTGAAATATTTCACATTAGGTGCATAACCATACCATAATTGAAAAGATGTAGCATTTGTACCTTTCTTGACTTGTACTCTATTCAGAGTATAAACAACTATACTTATAGCTTTTCTCAAGTATTTCTATGACACATTCTTCTCCATCATCAATGTTCTAGCACAATCCATGATTAATCTATTCGTTCTTTCATCTATTCCATTCTGAGAAGGGGTCCTCGGTGCTGACATCTGCCTTTTGATTCCTATGTCATTGTCATGTCCCCTTTTCAAAAAAATTAAAAATAATAATCTTTTCTAAGGCAGGCAGGCCCAAAAAGGTGAAGTTTCAGAAAAAGGGGATAATCTTTGGAAGCTAATGGACTAATAAATGAAAATTATTATTAAAATATGTTTTATTAACCCCTATTAGATGTGAGTTAGGGTTATGCCCTCTTTTAAGGAGTTTGGAGGCATTTTGGGCTCATTCCAGAACTTGATTTTTGCTCATTTCTTTGTTATTCTTTAGAGGCTGCCAAACCTGTGGAGAAGGAGACCCAAGAATGGGAGTTTGCAAGTTTTCAGGAAGTTTAAGGATGGTAGTTTGAAGCCATTCCATGTGCATGCTCATGCAGAGTTTGCCTTTGTGCTAAACAGTGCAGATTTGTGGTTTTTCGGGTGTGTTTTTTTGTAAGAGTTTGGTGTTTCTGGTTGAGTATTTCATATCAGTTTGGGTTGCTTCTGTATATCAGAATTTAAAGTGTTAAAATAGAGTTGAATATATGTATTTGGATATGATTATACTTCTGTGATAGATTATTAAGTTATTGTGGTGATTCCGGGCTATTTTGTACTATTTGAGGGAGCCAGATGAGCGTTGTTTTTGTCCTTCGTTTGGGAGCTATTGTGTGCATGTTATACAGATCTGGAAATATCATTTTATAGGCTGTTATACTGCTCAAATTTCTGTAAAAAGTGTCCACTTTCAGATTTATTAATAATAGGTGAAGTTGTGAAGCTTTTGGCACTATTTCTGGCATACCCGATTTGGGGTTTATTGAGAAATTGGTGGATCTTTGAAATATTGGTTGCTTGATTTTAAAGATCTGATTTGAGGATTGAAATATCATATAAAATCAGAGAAAGGGACATTTCAGTCATTTCATAATATGTGTAACTCATTGAAAATGAACTCATCACCTTTGTCAGATCTTAAGCACTTTAGACTTTTCCATGTCTCCTTTTCAAGTCTAGCCAAATACTACTTAAACAATTGAAAATCATCATATTTTTCTTTAAGAAATATTACTGTCATCATTCTAGAGTAGTCATCTAAAAATAGAATGAAATATTTGTCTCCATAGTAGCTTTGAACTCCAATAGGTCCACAAAGGTCAGTATGAACCAATTCCAAAATATCATCAGATGAATATGTTTTGCTCTTGAAACTAGGCTTTGTCATTTTTTCCAATTGACATTGTTTACACATAACATTGGTAGGTTTCTTTAGTTTTGGCAAGCCTATTACTCTTTTCATTTTGCTAATGCTAACCAAATTGTCAAAGTTTACATAACATAACCTTTTGTACCACAACCAAATATCTTCATATTGTGCAAACAAGCATGTCTCAACAAATAAATCTAGGTAGAACAAGTTATCTCTTGTTTGGTCACCACTTCCAATCACTTTACCATCAGCATAAAATATTTTGGCCTTTCTATGATGGAATTCAACTTGGTAAACTGATTTGTTTAACTATGAAACAACTCAATAGATTATAGTTAAGTCCTTTAACCAAGTAAACATTGTCACATTTTATTTTATTAGTTAGTTGAATTATCCCTTTACCTTTCACAAGACATGGAACATCATTACCAAATTATAAATAACCACCGTTGTATGGTCCAATGTCCTCAAACTTACTTTTATCACCAACCATGTGATTAGAGAAACCACTATCACTTATCCATCTATCACTTTTATTCACATAAGAAATTAAGGCACTTTTCTCATCTTCATCAACATCTTCTTTCATAGCAACATAGACTACTTATTCATCATTACTTTTAGACTCATTATCAGTTTCTTCTTTAGCAATATAAAAATATTTCTTACCTTTTTCCTTGTAGTCCTTGTTCTTCTTGAAGTCTTGGTCATCTCTTCTTCCTTTGTACTTGCTCTCATCCTTGTCTTCTCTATCAGGACACCTTGCAATAATATGAACAACCTTGATGCATGAAAAATAGATTATAATAAGTTTACCTTTTTTATTTTCCTTTACCTCTTCCGAATCTCCTAGCTATCATTGCCTCAAGTTCATAAATTTCATCATCATAAGTATCACTATCATTTGTTCACATGTTTTCCTTTTCCTTTCTTGCTAAGAACCAATTCTGATTTAAAGGAATTTTCAAAGTAGTAGGAGTGTAATTATCAAAATTTGATATCTCAAAAGTAGCAATCCTACCAATTACACCTTCCAGAGTTAGGTTATGACTTGGTGTACATCTTAGCTCTTTTATTGTAGAAAGCCTAATAACATAAATAAGAAGTATAGTTCTCAATACCTTGCTGACTATTGCTTCAACTTCAATCTTTCCATTAGCTCCTGTAATAGCATCAATAACTTCTTTGATTCTCATACAATATTGTCCAATGTTCTTTCCTTCTGTCACTTTCATCTCATCAAACTTACCTCTCAAGCTTTTTGATTTGGCTCTCAAGATATTATTATCTCCTCCATAGATGGTCTTCAAGTTATCCCACATTTCCTTTGAATTCTTGTATTCCTTTACATCATCAAACTCAACATAGCTTAGGGTTGAAGCAATCTCCAATATTGAATGATGATGTTATTACTTTTCTTTTAGTTGTTGGATAATCAGAGGGACTATTGTTATGTCCACATATGCATTGTCTAGAAAATCCAACGTAACATCACTAATATTGGCTATATGTAATCTCATCAACTTCTTCCATGTAGGAAAGTTGGCTTTGTTCAACCTTGGTACCTCTCTCTTCTATGCCATGATCTTTAGCTTTGAGTACCTTCAAACTCTTCTTTACAAGCACCAATGTTCTAATACCAATTGTTAGAATCTTTAGAATAATTGAGATCGGGGGGGGGGGGGGGGGGTGGTGGTGGTGGTGAATTAGTTATCCAAGGTCCAAATGAACCAATTGATCAAACAAACACTTAAACAATTTCAAATCTTATCATTCCATTGCTTGGCCTCTACTATAAACTATTAGCAACATTAATTGGTTGTCCACTATTCTTGAAATACAAGATTTGTAGAATGTAAACTTAAAACAATAAAGCATCACAATAACATCCACACAAGTTTAACACTAGGAGTTTATGTGGAAACCTAATTTGGGAAAAACCACCAACAATGTGTCACCAATTTTCGCTCTTCTAAAGTGAGCCCTGTTAGGAGCCAACCCTATTAAAGGTTATAATACACACTATTAAATGTGACCTTGTTAAAGGATTTAATCACCCTGTTAGGAGTGACCTTGTTAGAGGACTTTAGAACATTCCATTAGAATGTCACCCGATTAAAGGATTTATATAGATTGTTAGATCCTTATGAATGTTAGGTCAACCTTGATTGAAATTTTTTAAATACTATGTACAATGGTCAGAAAGTAAAATTGGGTTTGATCCATTTAGTATAAATCACTTTGCTTGTTTAGATCTCTATTCAACTCCTCATACTAATTCCGTATCTAGCCTCCATTGTCATCTCAATTTCAGATTCACTTGGCAACTCTTCAAGCAATCAACCTACACTTCTTCTCAACTCAATTAAGCCTTTTTCTTATATTCTTAAGTTAACAACATCAGTAATATCTCCAATTCTCTAGAACTCTTTCAAATGCACAAAACTTCTTTGCTCTCTTCTCTTCCACGCATGCATACTCAAAGTTCACCTTTGTCCCTCCTTGAATAGGTAGTTCTAATATTTTTTCACTTAATCAACATCTTAGATCTTAGGGTTCATGATTTGATCCATTAGATATAATGTATCTAATTTCCATTCTATTTATCTCTTATTTTCTAGAAAATTCTCCTTGAATTTATCTCTTTGATAGTTTACCTAATTGTCTTTTGAATTAAATGATCCAACTCATCGATCCTTATCTTCAACACATTTTCCATATCCCAAGAAATCAACTCAGCTGACTGGAAATTATGATTTCTTGAAAATAATTAAATTTTTTTCGTCAACCAACACTAAGTTTTGACACTCGGTCATCATTAAATTGTTTAGTTGTTATAGAAATTCTTGCTCGATATCAACATTATCACTCAGTCAATACTGATACTTGGTCAGCACTAGATTAGCTCAACACTTAATGTGGCTCAATTGATACTAGCATCACTCAACATGTACCTTAGAATTCCTTGGTCTTTTAATTTGTTGCTCAGTTAAGCCTACATAAGTGATCTATCTTTGCTTGCACAATGAAGACTTGAGCATTACTATCTTCTCCTTTATTAACATGATTAAAATAATTACGTTGTCTTGTCAAAGTCTAACTAATCAAATGTCCATTTGTATTATCCTTTACATAGCTCAACCTTTCCTCTAGATTCTTTTTTATGAACAACTTCTCAAATCCTCTCCAAATAGATATGACATTTAGATCAGATAACAAATTATCTTATCAATAAATTTGACATCAATGACAATACAATTTTTTTTTCAATTGTAGTTTCCAACAGAGTATTGTAGGGGCAGTGACATGAGAGAGGATGACATATTCCACATGTAGAAAAATGAAGAATAAATCTTAGACAACTAAATTTCAAGGTTCCTATTGAATCTACAAAAGTCCTCACACCATGAACTCAATTAAGAGTCTTAGAAGTTTCTCTTTTCAAGTGGGCCTTGGAATTAATGGTAGGAGGATATAAAATCCAATATAGCTAGGTGGACATCAATTAGATATGCCTAAAATAATCTTTAGAAGCCAAAAAATAGGAAGAGGTTAATAATCTGCCACAAAGAAATCAATTGGGAATGGAGTTTCAAGGACACATATCACTCACCTATTGTCATATTTCAAGAAGATCATCATAAATAATATGGGAATACAATTTAATATAATGAAAGTCAAGAAGAAGTGTGAGAAGGAAGAAGCAATGCTAGAAAGAAAGTAATAAATATTATAGAAGGAAGATGGTACAAAAAATAGAAACCAAACCAATTCCTACTGAATTCAAAATAGTAGTAGAAGATTATGACCAAATTTTCTTCATCACTAAAAGAAGGCCATGGGATACAAGATAAGGTATGTTACAAAAACCTTTAACTTTTAGTGGTCCTTACTCAAATTCTTAAAATAAATAAAGGAAACCTTCATATAATCCTAGTTTTTGATGTTATCCACCTCAACCTTGGATTAATTTTTAATCTCCCTAGCTAACCTTTTAGAACAACACACCTCATTGGAAACCTCCTCCTAATAATTGGCAAAAACATCAAGGAAGATAGTTACAACCCCAAGGATCGTGAAAGTCAAGATAGGGTAACTAGCAATCAAGTGCATTATGGAGAGGAGGTTAGGAATGGCCAAATCAACCAATTGGATATTATAGCCATCCTAACAACCAAAATAGTGAGCATTAATGTAACCTCCTAAAATCAATGCTATGAATCCTCCTAGGCCTACTCATTTTCTTTCTCAATTTATTCCTAATTTGAATAAATTTTAACAACAAAATTGACCTATCTTTTCTTTAGACCTAAATCAATACCCTATGTGTGCTTTGAATATAAGTGATATCTATCTGAGGTTTCGAATAACTTTACCAACACCAAATCCACTAGTCATAACTAAAATTTCTACTGATGAATTAGAGAAAGGTAGTGTTCTTGATCATGTTCAACCATGTTTGGTAAAGGAAAAAAAATTCTAAATACGTGTAATGTCACTCCTCCGTTTCCACAAAGGCTATAACTTGAGGTAAAAAACCAACAAAGGAGACCATATATGATATGGATGATATCTTAGATTGGCTGAAACACATATGTGTTAATACACATCTCTTTCAAGCTATAAAGGATGTTTTATATATAACAAAGCTATTAAAGATGTTTGCTTAAAGAGACTAGGGAGAACACAGAAAAACCTCCAAACAATTCACATCCTTGGTACATTAGTAGACATTATGCTTGGTAAAGTTATAGTACCTAAATACTCTAATCATAGTAGTCCTTTAGTTAGATTCATTATTAATAGTGCACAATCCAAAAATACCCTGATAGACTTAAGGGAAACCATTAATGTCATGAAAAGATACTATGCAACATCTTCAAATGAATAAACTAAGGTCTACACTTACTATCCTCTAGCTACCTGATAGTTCCATTGTCAAACTTGATAGAATGATAAAAGACTTAGTTTTTACCAAATGACTTCAAGATAGTCTATCCCAAATCCACATTGGGTAGATACCCTATCATTCTAG
This sequence comes from Cupressus sempervirens, assembly GCA_028749045.1. NCBI lineage: Eukaryota > Viridiplantae > Streptophyta > Pinopsida > Cupressales > Cupressaceae > Cupressus > Cupressus sempervirens. The sequence continues at coordinate 475,916,434 of CM053783.1, read as the reverse complement.
TAAGGCATTTCTTAGCTATACCTTATGCATATATAGGATTTTGATAAGGAGATATGACTATCTTGGATGGTCTCACTACAAAGAAGCTCACCATTTATCCTCTTGTATAACCTCAATCTAAGATAGTAAACCCAATATGGATAGACATAGGGGAATATATAGAGAAATTTAACTATATTATGCAACATATAATTCTAAACAAAAACCATTTCTTGCAACTATAAGAAGAGGATTATGCACTTGAAAACATTATGCAAAAATGTTTTCATAAATATGATATAACGAGCTTAAACACAAGTTTTTAACATAACTTGCATTACTAGAGAGATTAAGAGCTTCAACACAAGTTCTCATAAATATTATATTATCTTCAAAATATGAGAGATGCCATACAACACGTCCACACCATGTTTATTATTTTGAATTATCCTTGTCAACCCTTCAAGCAAGGGGATCACATCTCTATTTGAGTATTCTTCACCCATTAATTTTTCAAACTTTCCCAAATCATTGAAATTTTTTTCCTATTGGTTATCATATAATCATGTTAGAGAGTCATCCTCATCATGAGAATTGTATGAAGAATGCCTTTAAAAATGTTAGGTATTTCAAGTGTAGGCATAGAGGTTGTGCCTAAATTATCATGGAAAATGCTAGTTGACTTTGGCTTCACATTATTAGTGTCTAAAATTTGGGAAACAATAAGAATATAACTTCTTACAAGCATATCAAATGTAGTAATTAAAGTCACAAAACTAATGCACAAATATATAGAAAGAAAAGATATATAAACAATGCAAATTCTTAACAAATAAGTTAGTTAAACACTACATAAAATCAAGTAATTTTTGGATCTCTATATCTGCAAAATATAATATAAAAAAATGTAGATAAAAATTAAGCATATGAATCAGATATTGTTATCTAAATTAGAAGTGGGATGCGAGGATTCAAGTTTATCAAAATGTGATGTGGGAAAATAGATGAGAGTTGGGCTATGTAGGTAACTAGGGCTCCTATTCCTACTTCTCTATTGTCATTACATTGGAAAGAGCATGATCCAAATGGCCTGAGATCTTTAGGAATAAAAAAAAATCATTGGTTCTTTGTGGTAGATATAATGTGACTATGAAATAATAAAAAATTGAAAGCAAGATCTAGATATAATATAATGATATAATGGCTTTCTACACACACCTAGGAAAATAGAAAACTATCAGGTATATTCTATTTAAAAATTTGGAAGTATTGGTTGTAAATAATATACATAATGAAATTTAAGAAAAAGAATAAGGACTTAGTCACCAGGGTGGCTTGTTACTAGGAATTAGGTGCCTAGGGTGACCCACTCCTCATAGTTTCAGGTTTGATGACCTACAAGATATAGTTCTCTGAATGCTTGATGTATATATTTCTACATGCAATTTTGACCTATTTGTGCCTAAGAAAAAATAGAAACTTTTGGGTTGAAAGGGGTTTTCCTAGGTCAAACATTGGTTTTAATGTTAAACTCAAAATTAAAATATAATTGGAAGTGTGTTTCTAACTAAGGAAAAATAGGTTTTGAAGGGATCCAAAACCCTTTACAACAAGATTACATAGGATCTAGCATGAAATCCCACCATAACCATAAGGACCAAACTAAGACCACATATATTGATAAATATTTTTTAAAAAATAGAGAGAAATAAATTAAACACAAAAAAGTCAACAAAATCCTAACAAAAGGAGAAAATAACACCAAAAAAGGAACAAACACTATCCCATATTCTTTAGAGTCTCAGCCACTTTATCCTACAATTGGTTCATCTTTAGGACTAAATTTTTGAGATTATTGATCTGACATCTTCAAAACCTTCTTCTTTATGCTTGCTTGTTTCTTTTGCTTGATCCCAAAGTACCCTCCATACTTGTTTCCATATCCTACTCAAGGTCAACAAGAGGCTTATCCTATCATAGATTCTATAGCTTGGTGAATAAGTTAATAATTTTCTTAATAGATGAATTGATCACTTTGTTGTTTGATCCATAATTTTTTTTAGGCTAGCCTTAACCTTTGAAAAACTCTAGCCAACAATGAACATCCTCAATTTTTTTTTATTAATGATAACATGCCTTCAACTTTTCAATGACTTCTACTTCTCTAGATAAACAATTCACAACAACATACTTTTCCTCTTCAGACCAATGAGTAGTGGTAGTAGAAAACAAAGTTTAAAAAATAGTACTAGATAGGGCTCAGTGGGAGCCTTAACTAACTCAAAGTAGGTTGAGTATCAACATTCACACCTTGGCCTCCTTAAAAAGGATACTTCAGGCCATGAGAATATTATTTTTGATGTTTCTCCCACTCACCACCTTTACCCACATCCATTTTCAAATTCCACCCTTGCTTATAAAGGTATGATGTTTCCATCTATGACTAAAGGTGGTTTGGGATGGTGTTCAAAGTAAGGGTTCTAGTTCTATTGAGGTGAGTGTAAAGGGAGTGTTTTCTTATGCCCAATTCTTTATCTAATGGCAGTGGTTTCACGTATTCCACTCCAACCAAGTCTCTCCCCTTACCATTTGTCAACTATGGATCTTGATGAAGAAACTATATTAGACATTGATCAACTACTGAGCCTCTTTTAGATCTTGTGATCATTTTTCTCCTTAGGGGGTTTTGGAAAATTCTCCTAAGGCTTCATGCTTAGATTACAAGCATTGTGAACCTCTAATTTTAGATGTTAAGATCTTTCCTTTGAGTAAAGGTTTTTTCATTGCTAGATTTGACAATGTAGAGGATATGAGATTTATCCTCCATGAACACATTTTTACTTGGGAAAACCGATATTTATTGATGGTTAAAACCTGGCATCAGGATTTTATCCATTCTTCTAAAACTTTTTCTACTTATTTGGGTACGTCTTCCTCATCTGTTGCTTAATGTTTGGGTGCATTTGGTTCTTGAGACTGTGGGTGATGGGTTAGGATTTTTTTAATGGTGGATTCAATGTCCTTTGATACTTTTCATTCAACCTATGCTTATATCCTTGTTGATATCAATGCTTTTAAAGGTCCTCCAGTGGAGATTAAGCTTTGTACTCGAAAGGGGTCTTGGATTCAACCTTTACATTAAAAAGGTGTAGCTTTTAGATGCAAAAAAAGTTTCAAAACTAGTTATATGGTGAAAAAATGCGAATATGGATGAAATAAGCCTAAGACACCTTCCTTTTGGTGGAAGGGTGCCTCCATGTAGAATTGCACTAGTTTTAGAAATTGTCTTAAGAGGTAGAGATGAATGATGTTGTACGAAGTCTTGATGGACCTATTGGGTCTCAAATGGTTCTTGGATCAGACCTAACTCATTATGCCTTGGTTAGTGGCAAGGTGGTTGGATCTATTTATGTTTCTACTACCTCTATTAATCTTTCTAGTGCTATCTTTACCACTTTTGGCTCTACCTAGCAAGAATGTGTTGTTGGCTATATTCCTTCTTAAATGATGCTCTAGTGGGTGATGTTGTTGGTTCTCATGCTCCTTCTGGTGGGGAATTGGTTATTGTATCTTCTTGTCCAAATTTTTTGGGGCAACCCTTTTCATATGCTTTTGTTCTTGGGTATGTTGGTCTTTTGTCTGATACAACTATTTCCATTTGGTTAGGCTCTACTAGAATTTTTGGTTCTATAGTCTTAGGTCTAGCTCTAGACCCTCTAGATTTTTCTAGTCCTATCACTATTCAATTTGTCTCTTCCTTGGACTTGTCTCAAGGCGAGAGATTCACCTCATTGGATTCTTTATCTTGGCCAAGATTTTCTACTAAGTTAGAAGAGGGGTGCATCAAAGCTAAAAGGATAATATCAAAGTCCTCTCTTGACAAGTTTGACATGACCCTTCACTCTAATCAAGGAAAATCAGTTGATAAGATGTGAGGGTCCTTTTGGTGTTTTGGTTGACATGTTCTTCCAAGTATCCTTTTGGTTGGTAGTGTTTGTTGGCCATTTTTGTCCCATTCAACCCACCATTGATATTCGATTAGAGAAACCTTCAATGGACTAGATTCTTTGTAGACGAGATCCAACGAGTCTTGTGTTTTTGCAAGCTATCTTTTTATCCTCCTAAAAACATGATATGCTACCGCGTGTCACCATTCTAGTTTTTTTTCATACTATAGAGTCTTTGCAAGGTTTTGAAACCCAAAATTATGCCATGTGGCAGAGGGTCCCACTTCCCACATTATCTTTGTTGTGTCTATGATTTTTGCACGGTGGTTGGCTTGGTGCATCATCCAAATTAATACTGACACACACACCATTTTTGGTGTTTCTTCATACACCAGAGTTCTCACGAGGCTTCATAACCTAGAATAGTGCAAGATGATGCCATGTATCACCATTCCAGAGTTTCTTCACACTGCAATGTTTTGGCAAGGCCCCAAAATTTGGAATTCTACCCCATGGAAGAGGGTCCCATATCCAACATTTAAGTTGGCCCAATGAGCACAAGTGAAGATCGATGATGGAGATTCAATGAAAGATTAAAATATCATTGTCCATTCTATCAAATAACAAGTCACAATATGCTACAACACATTGCCATTATGACATTTCTTCATATGCCAGTGTCTTTGTGAGACTTTGAAGCCCAAAATTGCACATGATACTTCCACACATTTCCATTCTGATGTTTCCTCACTCTACAATGCTTTCTCAAGGCTTTGAGGCTCAAAATTGTGCCACATGGTGGGGGTCCCCACCTTTCATGCTATCTTTTTCCTTTGTTGAGAGATCTACTCACAACATCTTAGCCGTCCATTGGAAATAAGGCAAAACACATCAATGACCTACATGTTTTAATGAGATGGCCTTCGTATCTTACAAAAGTGTGAGATGTTTCCAAGTGTCACCATTTTGACATTTCTTCATACTGTGGAATCTTCGTGAGGCTTTAAAACCCAAAATTTCATGATAGCTATTGGATCTGGCACATCTTGGGGTTTTCCTTGCTACATCTTAGTCTTCCATCTTGAAGGAAGAATCTACATCGATGACTATGACTTAATCTCTCATTGGGGAGATTCCCATGACATCTAGACTATCCTTCTCAAGAAGATCTTTGTTGATGACCAACATTCAATTTTGGGAAAATTAGATCCCCTTCCTGGTCAACCTTGCATGTTGTGGGTGGTTAAAATGTCATGTTATCTCTTCCAGTGGTTTTCTACTAATGACATGAATTAGCTTTATGCGATGATGACACACCATCCGAGCCTATTCTTCAATGCCCAATGACTTCTTAGGCCTTTTTTGGATGACACCAATACCCTCCATGCCTCTTTAATACTTGTAATGATGAAATCCTTGGGGATTTGACCTCTTATGGCTGGATGCATCATTTTCCTCTTCTTATCACTTACAACAACAATTACACTTCATGATCATATTTCTTTCTAATTCTTTAGTTATTGCTTCCTTTGTAAGTTGACTCTACCTTGGTTAGGGTTTGAACTCAATGTAAAAATTAGAGTTATGCATGAACTCTATAAAGATAAGTTGCAAATATGTTTTCAAGGTACCACTCTATCTTTGTTGGTTCATGACAACAACCTTCTACTCTATTATTTGTAATCTCTTTTTCCTTTCATGAATAAGAATTTCAGCTTACCTCTTCTCATATTCATTTGTATATACAAATATCTTTCCTTATTTTTACTGCTTTCCCTTTGTCTTCCTATTTTACATGTTGTGTTAGTTTTCTCATGATTGCTACATTGTGAAAGTTATTTTCCTTGTACCAATTCATCAGACCTGAGCTGTGTGTGAGTTTTGAGAGATAGATAGAGTTGAGATCTATGTATTTGGGCTTTACATTCATGTTTTGTGTAGTTGTAGGTAGAGTTATAACCAAAATCAATCTTGGTGCATCACCCCCCTTTCCTTTCAACAATTTACTTTCTACAATTTCTATCCCTTTTCCTTCGAAGCCTTAGTTAGGTGCACCCCAAATTGTGAGGAAGCCAACCTTCTTTGATGATTCAATCTCTAATAAAAAATTCCCACACTTTTGAGATTTTTCCCATGTTACACAAGGTTGTTTGAGGGTCATACCTCAAGTAGGGGGTGTAGACTTTTGTGTCAACAGTTTTGGCATGCTTGGTGGAACCACATTCAAGCTTACTAAGAAGTCTACTGGTTTGCTAGTGTCAGTTTCCAGACTTCAAATTCTATGCTGAGAGGATAGTGCTACTCTTAGCATTCTAGCCTTCAAGAGGCTCACATTCAAGTACTTGGCGACTCCATCACTACATCTTGGTTTTTAGACTAGAATTATTGCAATTCATGCCCAAGGTTCAAACAAGGGCATCTTCTAACGATAAGTTTTAGTTTACTAAGCTTTCATTTTCAAATCCTAGAATAAAAATAAGTAGACTCCCTCTATTACCAGTTAGGAGTTCAGAAGTAGCACATACACCTGCTACATCTCATTCTACTCCTTTAGTTGATAGATCACAACCTTGGGCACCATCTTTTCATTTGAATAGATCATTATTTCACATGGCTCTCCCTAAAAATTATGTGTTTCTACCTTTAATGGTGAAAACCCTCTTTTTTAAGCTCAAAGACATGATATACTAGTATCTTCTCTTAAGAGCCTACCAAATTTTACTCATGAAACTTCAATTTCCCCAATAGAACACATTCAGGAAGTTTTGAATATATGCAATATACATGGTATTACAGAGGATGATATTGTTGTTAGATTGTTAACTTAATCAGTAAAGGGAAAGGCCTTACAATGATGTAGAAGGTTATCGCATAACTCTATCCATGACTGGGATGAGCTAGGAGAAAGGTTGTGCAAGCATTTCAAAGATAGAAGTGACCATATATTGCTTTTGGAGAAGCTAAGTACAATCAAGAGAGCACCTCATGAGTTTATGACAAATTTCAATTATAGATTCCAAAAAATATGTGAAAGAATCCCCACTACAGTGAAGCCTACTTTGGGTAATGCTTTCTTGCATTATCTTAGAGCTTTTAATAGTGATATTACTACCACACTACAAACCATGGGAGGAGACACTTTGCCAACTGCTTATGAAATTTCTATAAGGGCATATAACACTCTAATCAGAGGGGGGAAAGCTAGTTCCAAGGCCTCCAATGCCATTCTTTCCTGCTATGCCTATACACCAACCTACAATGGCTCTCATCCCAACTACAAATACAAGACAACCCCTTGTTGCTACTCCTTTAGCTTCCACATCTTTGAGTAGGATAGATGAAATTAAGGCCATGATGCAGGTTATGATGTAAAAGATGGATAAAAACTTTATAATCATAGTTTTGACATGGAGAGGAGGTTACAAGATCATACCACGGTCATGAGAAAAATTAACAAGAAGTTGGTGACTTTAGAGAGACAACAAGCTCAAGGTAGTGGGTCTTTCCAACCCAATTATTAGAATAATTCATTCAATAGGTAGCCAAATCAAGGTCAAGCTCCATACAACCAAATTAAAATAGACTCATGGGTAATGCAGCCCCTACAAATACAAATGAAAATACTGTAAGGACACTTGTTCCTCAAAATAATTTAGCTCAGGAACAAGAGTATTGTTCAACTTGTAGCTTTTCATATGAGTAGTGTGCATGCCATAGAGCATAAGCTTCTCAAGTATTGGCTACACAAGATAAAACAACATGACAACAATATGATGCTAATCAAACCACTATTGGTTTTCAATCCCACCAACAAGGGGACTGCACTTTCATGAATTATCAACCTTAAGACTATTCCCAGATAAATCATGATGGTAGTGATGGTATAGCTCATAAAACTAGGAGAAAAAAGAGAGCTATAGAGGATGCTCCATCCTCTTCATTGAACTAGGCTGCAACTTTGAAAGCTATTTCACATGCTACAAGTGCAAACATACAACACAATGTTCCTACTCCATTGTAAAATCAAAACAACAAGAAGACTAAAGAACCACATGCTACTCCCATTCATATACTAGACCTTGTGGTCACTAAAGTTCCAGCCAAGTCAACATACACTCCTCTCAACATCATAGGTCAAATGAAGAGGACCAATATCAATATTCCTAAATGGGATGTTCTTGCATTACCATCTCAATTGAAAATACTACAATAAGAATTAAAGACTATTAAAATCTAGAATGGATTAGCTACCATGGATGGAGTGACAAGCTTTGTGCAACCTATAAGAGAAGAATAAACAAGTAAGAAGAGTAAGCCTCTCCCCTTTTATCTCTCTTAGATTAGTGGAGATAAGTTAGTTCACAATTGTATGATATACTCTAGAGCTAGCAACTCAGTTATGCTAAAGTGTGTAGCTGATTTTCTTGGTATTAAATATGAACCAATGTCTAATGGAGTTGTTCAATTGGATGGTAGTTCTATTCCAACAATAGGAGTGTTAAGAGGTGTAAAGATGGCATTACATGCATGTCCTAGTTGTACTATTATACAAGACATATCAGTTGTTGAGCTTCTCCTGTACTTTTCTATTTTCCTATCTAGGGAATTCACTGCACAAATTGGTGGCTATATTGCATTTGATTGGTCATACATGTTCTTTAGAACTAGCTATGGAACAAAGGCTTCCATAAAGGCAAAACCATTGGCCCTTAATCACATAGAGACTTATACTCCTAGCCCCATAAATATGAATTGAATAATCTATGAAGAAGATGAGGAATGCATAACTCATCAACATGCTACTCTCTTAACATAGGTTCCTGATTATCTTTTAGATGAATGAGCTTATGCTTTCCAAATTGACCCAATAAAAGAAGTTGATGAGACATGCCTTGGAACATATTTTATATTCAAGGAGGGTGACCCTACTCCTAATCTCATGAAAGCATAAGAAGATACAAATAGATTGTGGAATATGTTCTTTGATGGCTCAAGGAATCTTGGTTTCCCAATTAGATCAATAACTTGGTTCTAAAAATACAACTCATGGATTGGAGTCATGGACATCCAAAATGAGTAGCTATCTTTCTTATGGAGAAGAATCATTTAAATTGTCAACCCAAGGAAACATACTCGAAACAACTCTATAAAGTATATGCACCATGAAACTCTTTAAGTTATTCTATCATTGAAAAGTACAAACTATAAGAATTCTGGAAATAAATCTAAGCACATAGTAATGGCTACAGGAAACTGTAAGAAACTACACAGTAATGGCTATAGGAACTTTATATTACAACTTTATATACATCTATATACTCTATATCTCTATATCAAATGCTTGATTACAATATTGAGTATATAATATTATTGAATTTCTAACAACCATCTAACAAGTGTCCCATCATTCCTTTAAACAAGGAAGAGACTTATTACAAAACTAATGACTAAGTGTGCTAGTTTTTTGTTACACATTTTCAATAGTCCACTCAAATGCATAGTTCTCATTTATTATTAAAAATTAGATCAAGCCCTTTTACCAAGTTATGCTCCTCATTTTCATATTTCTAGATCATTTTGAAAATCTGGATTTCATTAAGAAATATGGAAGATATGATCATTTTACTGAAAGTTGTTTTCTGCTGCCTAAAAATGTGCCACCTTTTACTCAGTCAACTTTTGATCCGTGGTGCTCATTAACTATTCTAAACTAACTCAAAATCTCAAAATGGTGTGTGTATCTTGTTTTTAGCTTTCCAAATCCATAATTAATTCTTAATTTTATTAAGAATTGAGTAAGATATGTCCATTTTACTAAAACTTCCTTTTGACTTTTTATGAATTTCCTACAATTGCTAATTATTGACAAGTGTCAACTTGCTTCTCCTTCTTTCTAGCTACATGAATGACTCAAATACCTCACAAACAACATCTTAATTACCTCAATATCATTATACTTAAATAATAACCATTTATCATAATAAATCATCATAATTTAGCACTAACTAGCTACACATACAAATCTTAATCAATAAATCATTTATCATAGTTAATGCTTCATAAATCAAGTTAATGTATGAAAATCACTTGGGAATATATTAAAATAATAGGATGAATTATCATAATAAATAGAAATAGATATGCCAATTTATAAGCTCATCATTCCCCCCAACTGAAATCTTGCTTGTCCTCAAGCACGAGATAGGCATTAGTTAGACATGAAAGCTTATAGCATGAAATCTTGTGACAACTTCAATCAATTATCAAGAATGTTAGAGGTAGTATGAAAATATACATGAAATTTCATCCTCCTATGGTCTATGAAAATCATATAAGGCATATATGTGTTCCCCTCAACTAAAAGGTTGTTTATCCTCAAATGATAATATATGTATGAGGGTTGCAAGATAAATAACTTATGAAGCATATAATTACAATAATGATAATTGAAAAATAAAATATTATGCATAAATGATAAATTTATAAAAATGATAAATATTATGAATAAATTAGAAATCATAAACATAGTACCATTTGTGTTGTGAGAAACTTCAAACTTTGCAAATAACTAAAAGTACAAGTGCCTTTATTGTTCAATATTCATGTCCCTCTAAGAGTGGCATGTTTAATATTAGTAGACATAGAATTGTCTTCATACTTTCTACAAGTTGTCTTTTGAATCACATAGTAGTTTTTGAAAAATGATTGTTTAGTCACATAGGAGTTGTTGTAGGATTATCTATTAAATCAAAGAGTAGTGGCTACAAGACTAGATTGTTTAAATAGACAATAGTTGCTGTAGGATTGATTGTTGCAACATGAAACTAACAAATAATACCAACCAGACACTATCATTGAATAAACATTCTTGACATCATGAAGACTCAACTAAACAATCGAATGTTTTGAAATATATGCAAAGACTCTCTTCCACAATTAGAAACTTGACTCACTTAGGCCTTTGGAAAAATAATTTGAAATATGACCAACCAACCAGCTATAAACTCCTCCAAAATAGCCATTAAGATAAGAACAACTCAGAAACAAACTAAACTAGACAACTACTAACTCTAAGACATTGTGTAAGAACACTTATTGAATGAAAAACCTACCCTAAACTATCCTAACCTACATTAACCAGATTACATGACCTACTCAAAAAAATCCATTAACTGGTCCTTTGAAGTATCTTCCTCTTCTCAAAATCTTCCAATGCTTCACATGCTTATGCACAATGAGAAATAGTTACAAGATCAGTAGAAACTTAACAAACAACAAAACTTTTGGAAAGACATTAGAAAACTCACTCGCTACTTCATGTTGATAGTATATATTGTCATATTGAAGTGTATAAGTAAGAGAAACATTTCTCCTCTAGTTTCAGCTACATATTTATCTTTATCTTCACTTGTAACTTCTTGCATAGCTTGTAAAGATTTATTTGCCTCCATATGAATGAGATGTCTAATAGGAAATCCTTGTGAAAGAACAAATTTTGAACCCTCTTTGTTGGCTTTGTGTAGATGAGCTTCTTCTTCATCCTCTTCTTGACATTTAAAAACCAATTTGTATGGCTGATTTGCTAAAAGTAAATGAATTTATTTACCATCTTCATTAGGCCCATAATTTATCTGTACAAAAGATGTTGGTTTAACATCTAATGTTGATCAAAATTCCTCTAAATCATCCTAAAATTGATCTTCTTCAATACCTTATTTACTTTTATGCATGAAAGGACTAATTTTCACTTTATTGCAACTCTCTTCTTGAAGTATGAGTTTTGATTTGATATCACATTCATCTTCAATAATAACCTTGTGTATGGTGATTTATTCATTTTGTGAAACAAGGTTCTCTTCATTTGCTTCTTCACAAATCAACACTTTATCATCAATATGTAAACAAAATTCCTCTATGATGTTAGAGAACATGTCTTCATTATTTCCAAACTTGGTGAAAATGATAGTGACTCTTCATTCTTATCCTCCATGGATCTAAAATTCATATTGTGTTGCATGCAAACTTTTCTAATTCTAAGTTCTTTGAAAATAAACTAAGATTCTAGAAAAATAACAAAGAGCTACTAAAAACTTAGAGACACTCATAGCTTGACCTATCCCCGACATCAGTGGAAAAAATGTTGGCTTCCCAAATAGATCAATAACTTGGTTCTAAAAATACAACTAATGGATTGGACATCCAAAATGAGTAGCTATCTTTCTTATGTGGAATAATCATTTAAATTGTCAACCCAAGGACATATAGTCGAAACAAGTCTACAAAATGCATGCACCATGAAACTCTCTAAGTTATTATATCATTGAAAAGTATAAACTATAAGAATTCTGGAAATAAATCTAAGAACACAATAATGGCTGCAAGAAATTGCACAATATTGGCTGCAAAACTGTATATTACAACTTTAATACATCTATCTACATCTACATCTCTATATCAAATGATTGATTACAATTTTGAATTTATAATATTATTGACTCCTAAAAACCATCTAAAAAGTGTCCCATCATTCCTTTAAACAAGGAAGCGACTTATTATAAAACTAATGACTAAGTGTGCTGATTTTCTGTTCCACATTTTCAGCAGTCCACTCAAATGCATGGTTCTCATTTATTATTACAAATTAGATCAAACCATTTTACGAAATTATTCTCCTCTTTTTCATCTTTCCAGATTATTTTGAAAATCTAATTTCATTAAGAAACATGGAAGATATGGTCATTTTATTGAAAGTTTTTTTTTGTTGCTTAAAAATGTGCCACCTTTTACTTAGTCAACTTCTGATCCATGGTGCTCATTAAATATTCTTGACTAACTAAAAATCTCAAAAATATTTGTGCAACTTGTTTTCATCTTTCTAATTCTATAAGTCATTCTTAATTTAATTAAGAATTGAGTAAGATATGTCGATTTTATTGAAATTGCCTTTTTGACTTTTTCTGCATTTCCTACAATTGTTGATTATTGACAAGTGTCAACTTGCTTCTCCTTCTTCCCAATTGCATGAACAACTCAAATACCTCACAAATGACATGTTAATTACCTCAAGATCATTGTAGTTCAATAATAACTATTTATCATAGTAAATTATCACAATTTAGCATTAACTAGCTACACATACAAATGTTAATAAATAAATCATTTATCATAGTTAATGCTTCATAAATCAAGTTAATGTATGGAAATGACTTGGGAATATATTAAAATAATGGAATGAAGTATTATAATAAATGGATATAGATATGACAATTTATAAGATCATCAAGGAATATGAATGATTTAGGTGCTAGTGTAATGTTGGTTTCCCCTAGTCTGGAGAAATATTACTTTTCTTATAGACTCCAATTTAGTTGCACTAATAATGTGACTGAGTATGAAGCCTTGATTGAAGGTCTCCAACTTGCACAAGGAAGAGGTATAAACATCTTGAAATTATTTGGGGAAATTGAGTTGGTTGTGAATCAAATCAGAAATCAAAATGTTACAAAGAACAATCTTCTCAAATCATATAGGCATAGGGTTTAGGATCTACTTGAGGGCTTCCAGGAATTCAATATTCAGAGTGTTCTTAGAAATAAAATTAAACATGATAATAGACTTGCAAAAATTGGTTCTCACTATGATATACCAGAGCATATTGTTGATGCAAATGAACAACATATCAAACTTGTTGTAAGGTCTATTATCCTAGAGAATTGCAAAAATTGGCAAGTCTTTGATTCTAACATGCAAATTGTTAATTTTTTACAAAATGAAGTAGAGTTCTTTACACAAAATTAGTCCAAGATACAAAGTTAGTATGGAGATTAGATCATGAATCTCAATTCCAACAAGTTTCCTAAAGGTCTAGTCACTTTAGAGGGCATATTTAACTCTGATGATCAAGCAAGAAACAAAGGCTTGAATCCAACTACAAGGAAGAATGACTACATACCTATCACCATTGCTGATGAAAAGGCTCTTAACTTGGGAAACGTATGCAGTATGATTGAACACGAATTTAGTGATGTTATTGCTTGAACATATGAAGACTTAAAGGGTTTTGACCCAAGCTAATTTAAACACACTGTAGTTTTAAACCATGATGCAAAGCATGTTAGAAAAAAGAAAAAGGCCATTCAATCCGAAGATTGAACCCTTGATTAGAAATGAGCTATTGAAACTTATAGAAGCCAGTATTATTTTTCCTATTAAACACTCTTCATGGGTAGCCAATCTTGTTCCTATTAGAAAGAAGAGTGGAGAAATCATATTATGTGTAGATTTTAGGGACCTTAATAAGGCTTCTCTTAAAGATCACCATCCCCTTTCTTCCATGGAACAAATTCTATCCAAGGTTAGTGGTTTAGAGAGGTTTTCTTTCATAGATGGTTTTTCAAGCTATAACCAAGTTTTAGTCCAGGAATCAGATTGATACAAGACACCCTTCACCACTAAATGGGGTAATTATGCCTATTGTAAAATGCCATTTGGACTAACCAATTGAGGTGCTACATTTCAAAAAGCAATGGAGATGGATTTTAAGGATGTGCTAGAAAACTTTGTGCTGATATATCTTGATGATATAACTATCTATTCAAAGCATGCAACAAATCACTTTGATCATTTGAGGGAAGTGTTCATCAAATGTAGAGAGTATGGTGTATCTATAAATTAAAAAAAATGTTATTTGCTACTGATAGAGGAAAGCTCCTGGGACACATTGTGTCAAGAGATGGGCTAATGATAGGTCCAGAAAGGGTGGAAGTCTCTCCCATTTCCCATCCACAAGAAAGGATTGTAGATTTTTCTTGGTAAGATCAACTTTGTGATAAGGTTCATCCGTAATCTTGCTTCTATGGTAAAGCCTCTCACAACTATGTTGAAGAAGAATATGATGTTTACTTGGACCAATGAAGGAAAGGCCAATTTTAAAGAGATCAAGAAATCAATTACATCAACTCCCACTCTTGTCAATCCCAATTTTGATAAGGATTTCATCCTCTATTCTCTTGGAGGAGAATCAAGCATACCAACCATTTTGACACAATTAAATGAAGAGAATTTGGAACAACCCATTTCTTTCTTTAGTGAGGGGCTTACAGAATATGAGCAAATATATAGCTATGTAGAGAAGAAAGTGCTTGTTGTTGTAAGGGCTCTCAAAAAGTTTAGACATTTGTTATCCCATAAGAGGGTCCAACTCTTGGTTCCACATGCAAGTGTGAAGGAATTCCTTTTGAACAAGGATATTAATGAAACGAGAGCTAGATGGATCACCAAGGTCATGCAATATAAAATAGAAAATTAAGATCACCAAGCTTGTGGGAGGCAAAGATTGTGTGAGAAAATGGTCTCATCTTTTGAGACACCTAAGGAGGATACCCTCTTAATACATAATGAGTAACTATAAGAGAATGAAAATCAAAGTGATTGGTTGCATGGGATGACTACCTTCTTTGTAGATGGAAGATATCCACAAGGCCTAAATAGAGCTAAGAGAAGACAGTTCAAGTTACAGCCTATTCCTTATGCCTTTTTGGATGGAATAATATTCATGAAGGATTATAATGGATTCCTATTAAGGCATATCAATACAAATCAAATCAACATGTTGTTAAAAGAATTCCATGATGGCCCTGCTAGTGGTCAATTCTCAGCTAGGATTATATCGATGAAGACAATGAGGGTTGGTTATTATTGGCCAACCCTATTCAATGATTCTTATAATTGGGTAAGGAAATGTGCCTTCTTCTTAGGAAAAACAAAGATTGATTGTCCTTCCTCTTCATCCTATTCAATCTAATCAACCTTTTTCTTAATGGGGTTTAGATTTTATTGGTCCCATAAACCCACCCTCTAGTTCTGGTCACAAATGGATCTTGGTAGCCACATATTCCTTCAAAAGATGGAAAAAGGTGGAAACTTTGAGAGATGCAACATAGGCTTTATTGGTTTAGTTCCTTGATGGAATAGTGACAAGATTTGGTGTTCCTTCAACTATCATATCAGATAATGCTAAGTCTTTTGTTGGAACTCATATATGCTCTTGGGATGTTGAACATGGAATATATTTGAGAACTTCATCAAATAACTATCCCCAACGGAATGACTTGGCTGAATATTCCAAAAAGAACCTCATCAAAATGATAAAGTGGAAAATTGAAGATAATCAGAGGTGATGGCATACCAAGTTGATGACTACCCTTTGGGTTCATAGAATTACACCCAAGAGACCAATTGGAAACTCACCCTTCATGCTAGTATATGGAAGGGAAGCAGGGCTTCCTATTTCACTTGAGTTTTCCTCTCTTGAACTAGCTCATCAATTGGAGCCAGTTGAAAATGATGCTATGATAGTCAAATTGGTTGAACTAATGGAGCTAGAAGAAAAAAGACAACAAGCTATGCATGTACACTTGAGGTACATCAACAACAGGTCAAAATAAGATTTGACAAGAAGGATATGATTAAAATCTTCAAGGAATGAGAATTTTTTCTCAAATGGGATGTTGATAGAGCCAAATTAGGCAGACAATCCAAATTTGATGCTATGTGGAGTGGCTCATATATTATCACCAACTACAAAGGGGGCAATGCTTTTCAACTATCTAGGCTTGATGGTGAAGTTCTTCCAATCCTACTCAATAGGATTCACCTTAAACCTTGCTTCTAGAGGGGGTTACAAGATTTTTGTACATATTAGAGTAGATTTCTAGCTTTCCAAGAAGTATGCAAACACAATTTTTCTTGATCTAGAGCTATTCTAAGCTTTTTGAAGCTCCTTGAAGCCTTTTTTTTTTGCTAGTTACAGAGTTTTGTGAATTTGTAGCAAGGATAATTCACCATTATTTATTAGTGGCTCCATGCCCAATGGATTGCTTAAGGCCACTGATCTATGCTTGGTAGACAAGCATCCTGTTGAGTCGCCAAGAATGTTGGCCATTTTTGTCCCCATTCAGCCCATCAATGATATTTGATCATAGAAACCTTCAATGGGATAGATTCTTTGCAGATAAGGTTTGATAACTCTCATCAAATATCTGCCCATCCTCTTGAAAACATGAGATGTTTTTGCATGTCACCATTCTAAAATTTCTTCATACTATAGAGTTTTTGGAAGGCTTCAAAACTTGGAATTTTGCCACATGGCAGAGTGTCCCACTTCTTGTGTTCTCTTTGTTGTGTCTATTCTTTTTATGCAAGTGGTTGGCTCAGTGTATCATTCGACATCCTACTTCCATGCATCCCCTTTCCAGTGTTTCTTCATATGCCAGAATCTCTATGAGGTTTCAAAGCCTGGAATAGCACAAGATGCTACCATGCATCTCCACTCTAGAATTTCTTCACACTGCAATGTTTCAGCAAGGCCCTGAAATTTGGAATTTTTCCATATGGTGCAAGTTCCCATCTTTGACTCTTAGGTTAGCCAATGAGTACACACATAGATTGATAGTGGAGATTTAATGGAAGATTAAAAGATCATTGTTCATTTTATCAAATGAAAAGTCACAAGATGCTTCTACACGTCACCATTCTGACATTTCTTCATATGCCAACATCTTTGCAAGACCTAGAAGCCCATAATTGCACATGACACTACTACATGTCGCTATTCTGACGTTTCTTCACTTTACAATGCTTTCTCAAGGCTCTGAGGCCTAGAATTGTGCCATGTGGTGGGGGTCACCACCTTTTGTGCTATCCACTCCATTCATTGAGGGATCTCCTCACTACATCTCAACCATTCATTAGAAATAAGGCAAAACACATCAATAACCTACTTGTTTTTGTGATATGGTATTCTCATCTCACAAAAGTGTGAGATGCTTCCAAGTATTGCCATTTTGGCATTTTTCATGCTATAGAGTCTCTGTGAGGCTCCAAAGCTCAAAGTTCATGATAGCCATTGGATCTGGTGCATCTTGGCAATTTCCTCACTCCATCTTAGTCATCCATCTTGAAGGTAGAATCAAATCGATGACTATGACTTAATATCTCATTGAGGAGATTCCTGTGACATCTAAACCTCCTTCTCAAGGGGAATATCTTTGGTGATGATCAAAATTCAATTTTGGGAAAGTTAGATTCTCCCTATGGTCAGCCCTACATGTTGCAAGTGGATAGCATGTCATGTTATCGCTTCTTGCAGTTTTCTGCCAATGACATGAATTAGCTTCATGCAGTCATGACACACCAGAAGGGCCTATTCTTCAATGTCCATTGACTTCTTGGGCCTTTTTTCCATGACGTCAATGCCCTCCATACCTATTTAGTGGATGCAATGATCAAATCCTTTGGCATTTGACCTCTTACAACTGAATGCATCATTTTTCTCTTCATATCATTTCTAGCAACAATTACACTTCATGATCAAATTTCTTTCTAATTCTGTAGTTATTGCTTCCTCTACAACTTGAATCCACCCTAGTTGGGGTTTAAACTCAATGTAAACATCAAATTTATGCATGAACTCTATAAAGGTAAGTTGTAAATATGTTTTTTGAGGTTCCTCTCTGTCTTCATTGGTTCATGTGAACTTAGCCTTCTACTCTATTATTTGTAATCTCTTTTTCCTTTCACGAATAAGAATTTTAGCTTACCTCTTCTCAAATTTATTTGTATGTGCAAATATCTTACCTTATGTTGAATGCTCTCCCTTTTTCTTCTAAGTTTACATGTTGTGTCAATTTTCTCATGAATGCTACATTGTGAAAGTTATTTTCCTTGTATCAATTCAAAAGTTTTGATCTGTGTGTGAGTTTTGAGAGATAGATAGAGTTGAGATCTATGTATTTGGGCTTTGTATTCATGTTTTGTGTAGTTGTAGATAGAGTTATAACCATAATAAGTCTTGGTGCATCACCACCCCTTTCTCTCTAGTAATTTATTTTTTGCAATCTATCCCCTTTCCTTCTAAGCCTTAGTTTGGTGCACCCCAGATTGTGAGGAATTCAACCTTCTCCAAAGATTCAATCTCTAATTGCAAAGTCCCACACTTTTGAGATTGCTTCCATGTTACACAAGGTCATTTGAGGGTCATACCTCAAGTAGTGGTACGAAATTTTGTGTCAACAATTTTGGCACGCCCATGGGACCACATTAAGGCCTACTAAGAAGTATACTGGTTTGTTGTTGTCAATATAAGGACTTCAACTTCTATGCTAAGAGGATAGTGCTACCAATCCTCTCCATACCACGTCCTCTTAGATTTTTATCTAACCCTTACATTAAAAAGGTAGTCAAAAACTATATTCACTTCACAGTAGACATGAGTGATGACATAATTTTATAAGGATTAGTTGATTTTAGTTGAGGATAAAATAAGGGTCTCAATATTCCATGGAGATTTGTTTTCCCCCTCAAGACATTTTTTAATATTATTGAGATCACCTTCTTTCCACATCTTTTTTTCACCTGAGCCACCTATCGATATTGAATGTGTGAAAGGCTACCATAAATTTCATAATTTTGTTAGTCTAGCTACCCATGGGGAGTTCCACAATATATTTGAATGTGTCATTAGGTAGCCGAGGCTAGGTTTAAAAATGAAATGCTTAGCTTCATACCCCTTCATAGTGTTGAATTTCTCATCAAGATGTCGATGTTGATGTTTATTGATCATGGATGCACAAATTTCAAAATTACTCCTCATTTTTAATACATTGGATGCTTGATTACTTTCTCTTAAGAACTTGAGTAATTGAAGGTGGACTTGATTTGCTAACTAAGTTGATGGATTTCAAAATGAGGAATGAGTCACCTAAGGTGGCTGGATCCCCCTAATGTAGTCTAAAGTTGGGACCTAAGGTAAAAAATTGAAGGAGGATGACTAGATTAAAGTTATAATTGAGTTTGATCTAGCATATTGGGAATGAGAGGCCAAAATGCCAAAATAAGTCCTATGTGAGAAAGTAATTGCACAAGGATGTAGTTTACAATGTTCCAAGATGTCAACCAAATACTCCATAATTCCTCTATGGCTCCACCATGTCATAACCTCCAATAATAATGAAGATAACAATGTCCTAGTAGTGAACCTACAAATGTGAAAGACCCTTCTATAGAAATGGGATCAAGAGCTCCTCCAAATGTTTCATCTAGAACACTAACAAAGATCATCTAACATCTAGTGGTAACTCCACATCACTGCCAATCACTACCTTCAAATCATTATACCAAGTCACACATGGAATCGTGATAACCATATCCAAAATAAATAATAACTAGACCTACACATTAATTGAAACTAAAATATCCAAGCCAAGAAGACATAACTACCAATAAAATGCCAAATAAGAATCAATCATATGCCACTAGTACACCACTATGAAAATCTCTCATTGGAAAATACCAGCAATGAATAGCCATGCTACCGTGATATCTTGATAAAAATACATTTCTACAAGTCCCAATAAAATAACTATAATAGTACTTATAACATCATGCATCCTCTCATATCAAAGTAAACATACCAATTTGCAAATGGCTTGACTAACAAATCTTGCATCAATAATGAATCAATCACATGGATATAGAGAAGTCCAAAATGAGCCATTCCATTGCAAGTGAATGAGTACCTAATCTAAGACTTGCATAACTTATTAATCTAAGGAATAGAACATGCAAACTCGTCATCACATTAGTAACCTACAAATTAAGAAAAATAATAATCTTAGAGGCCAAATGCCTCAGATTTCAAATCAATATATGATCTAATTTTCCTAACATCTCCATGTCCAAGTACCATTAAAGGAACCAAATAAGCATCAAGGAAACAAGAAACAACCTCCTAACATCAAACTATATCATTAGAAACTTGATTATGTCATGTTAATGCAAAAGTAAACCTACATAATTATGACACCATAATAAACACCAACATTATACCTGCACTCAACTGCCACCCATATGAGATTCCAAGTCTTAAACCATGTCTAACCATAACCTTGAATTTAAAGAAAACCTATGTAACAATAAACATAAAAGTTCAAATTTGAACAAAAATTGTAATCCTATACTGGGAACCACCAAATACAACAATCAATTGTTCCTAGCATATGTAGATAGAAATATTAATGTCTATTTTTAAATATATATATGAAAAATATCATATTGATCAATGCATATCATATGCATGTGTTTTAGAGGCAAATCATGTTTTGTTTGACTTGTACAATTTTTATGACTACCATATTATTGGGACAACTAAATATGAATCATAAAAAAAAAAAAATTCTTGACATTACTTGATTTAATTATGAGTACTTTTTGGGAACATGTTGGATATGTTATGGTTAATTAAGGGCTTCACTATAGACCTGTTACAATTAACTATTACACCTAATAGGGAAAAGGACCTAGTAGCTACACATCCTAACTTCTTATACCATAGATCCTCAATAGTATGCCTCATTTCAATGATTTTTTTGGTATGTCTCCATAGGGAAGTCAACTATTTAAAGTTAAGGTTTTAACCTCTGATTATTCACATATATCTTTGAAGAGATTGTTGAACATATATTGGTAAAAAATTACCATTTCAAAGTGTCACCCGATACCCACTATGTTCTTGCACAAATAATAGTTCACTTTAAAATGCCAGTACTTTTGGCCAAATGTCCTAATATTTATTACAATTGAAGTAAAAAAATGAGCTGATTACTAACTTAAAAAATCTAAAAAATGATCAACTATTCATATTTTTATGATCAATTATTGGTATACGTGATATCATTTTTGGGTCTCCTTTAATTGCATTAGTTGAGGGGACATGAAAATAGTCATTACCATTAGACACCCTAATGAAACCTTTCGCATACAAGACTCCCTCGACAATAGAATCCTTTATATGTGAGAATTGAGGAATTCACAATCTGTGACCACATTTGGGCTTTGACATTAAATCACAAACCTTTATATATTAATTTTTTATGTGGTGAAAATACAATTCTCTCAACAACCACTTTTTTAGGGTAGAATTATTTTAACTCAAAATAATGGAGATAATTTTAGGGAAATGCTTGATAACTCTTGTAAGGAAAAGTCAAGGCATGTTATCAACAATCACAAGCTAAAAAAGTTGATCCATGGGACTCTCTCAAAGTGAAACAGAGCAAATAAAAAAAAGTATGAAACTAGCTATTTTCCTTTGAGGAGTGTGAAGTGGCTAGAAAAAATAAAGAAAGTTAAAAAAGAGAACTTCAACATGAAAGATCACAAATATATTTTAAAGAGGAAAAAAGCTAATGATTTGATTACAAGGGAGGAAGAGCTAATTTTTCTTTGTAAAAGTAACCCCAAGCCATTTTGGAAGGAGCTTCGTGCAAGAAAGAAAAAAAACTCATAATAAAATTTCAGATTCACAATGGTTTGAATATGCAAGGAAAATTAATGAGCAAGATTATGAGGTGGACCCTTCACCATTGGTTAATAGTATAGAAAATATTTTCATGGTTCAAGAGGTCAAGATGGGTATTAAGAAGTTGGGAGGTGGTAAAGCAAAAGATTCAGGCAAGCTTTGGGTTGAGTATCTCAAATGGGGCATGAAAGTGAATGCACATTATATTATGAAAATCTTCAATGAGATCATCCAATAGGGTTTCCTTAAAGAGTGAAAAACTAGCTTAGTGATTCATCTCTTTAAAAGTGACGATTATGATCAATCCTTTGTTTGCGAAACTATTTGACAACATGATAAAAAATATAATCAACAAGTGGGAAGAAGAGACACATAAGAGGGCTAAAGGAAAATTCAGCTTCATTCAAAAATTGATCATTGCATGACTTTGAGGCACATTATTGAAAAAAAATTGAAACTTCATGTATTTAAAAAAGGATTTTGATACACTCCCTAGGGACAAACTATGTCTTAGAATGGAAGAGCTAGGGATTCTTTTGCACCTTCGAGATATTTCTCATAGGTTGTATGATGAATTCAAAGTAAAAATAAAAATTTATATTAGTACTTCTAAATGTTTTAGGAGTGATATTGGGGTCAAAGAAGGTTGTCCCATGTTGCCTATGTTGCTTGGTCTTTATATTGACAAGTCAGAAGAGTGGTTAAACATGTAGGATGGAGAGGGTGTTCAATTGGGTGAATTTTTTAGTATACTTCTCATTTATTTGGATGACCTTATTTTGATTACCAATTTTTCTTGTGGTTTTAAAGACCATTTACATACTCTTGATCATTTTTTTACTATTGTAGGAATGCAAGTTAATAGTAGCAAAACCAAAATCATGATGTTCTCCACTAGCAACAAATAGAATCAACCCAAGGTTTATTTTAATGGTTGTACTCTTGAAGAATTCATGGATGATAGGTATATTGGTGTGGAATTTAACCAAAAACAAAGATGACAAAGATGCATAAAAAAAGAAGTTTGCGAGGCTAGAAGGCCTTTTCTCTCTCTCTCTCTCTTCAAAACAGATGTAGAGAGGCTAATCTTTGGGATGGGAAGAATTCTCAAATCCTTTTTGGTCTTTTATTGTTACCAATTGTTCTCTATGGTGTGAGATGCAGGCCAATAGAACTTCCATTTCCTAATGGAAACAAATTGAGGGCATTGAAAAGCATTTTATCACTAGCAAGTTCAAAGTCATGTGCATTGTCTCATAAGATATTGAATGCTAAGTGAAACATGAACTCCCCCTTTTGAGGATATTGTTATGGTTCATCTTTTATGTTATCTTGAAATAATCCAATAAAGGGAAAGTGGTAGATGACCTAAGATTTTCTTTAATGATGTTTTCTGTAAAAGCAAGAAGATGTTGATGCAAAAAAAACATCAAGTCGATGAGTAGATGGAACATTCATTTCAATGTATGTACCAAAAATGAAAAATAAATTAAGGTATTCATTTTGGATGAGTTTTACAAGAGGAATTGTAGTAAAGGGACAGGCAAGAAGAAAAAATACTATATCAATATGTTTAATCCCACATGTGACCAACTTTAAAAGCCTTGCATTGGAGCCAATATCCCTTGCGAAGAGAAAATTCTTATTTCTCAATTGAGGATTAACTCACATTAGCTTTGTAATGAGATTGAGCATTAGAAAAGGCCAAATTAGGCATAGGATGATTAGATTTGTCCCTTTAGCAATTATGGAATTATGGAAACTGAGCACTAAGTTACTGTTGATTGTGATTCTTATAAAGAAAATAGGGCCAAATTCATGATTTTTCATACTATTTTCTTATAGTATCCCACAAGATATTATTACCAATTCTTCACAAATAATTTTAAGGAAAATATAATAGAGAATTTATGCAACATAAACTAGCACATAAACTAATAGATACTCATTAAAATACTTAGATTTAAATAACATCAAATTTTTACTATATTAAATAATGAACAATGCAATAACATGAATAGATATCCATCCTTAATTAAATGACAATAGTTAGATTAGAAACTAAGAAATAACCTACAATATCAATGCGAACTCCTTAAATCCACTACAATGATGAATTATGTTTGTGTCCAATCCACTTGAAATGGCCTAAAGGTTCCATCCTCAGGTTTGAATAGAAATTTGTAAGCTCTCCCAATGTTTCTCCAAGAGAAACTCAAAAATCAAATTAAAAATAATAAACCAAAAATACCTAAATGAACAAAGATTTCCTTCTTTCAATGCTAAATGTTGTGACCCTTAAATTCCCTTCTTCAGTCTTTTTTTCTTATTCCTCCTTTGTCACTTTTAGCCCACTTGATAATATTAAATTAGGATTTTAATAAATTTACATTATGTTGTCATAAGCCAATTTCAAATATCACATGAATATGCCCTTAAATTTCTTAATATCCCAAAAGGGAACATTATAATCCTCCCTCACTAAGATTGCTTGCCCTCAAGCAATCATGAGTCTATAAAATAATACTAGGATCCCATATCGATTTTCTAGCCTCTTTATGGTCCATACTAGTCACTTTGAAGTTAGGATTCACCATGTTGCAGTACCAACAATAAGGATGTGAATCACCTATAAATGTGATCCTTGGGTTTGATGTCATCCTGAGAGATACTATTTCTTTTTCCTTCTATGCTACTCTACACCCAACTGTTCCCTACCTCAAGCTATGAGCCCACTCATTTTTTTCTCTGAAAAGAAGAGCTCCTATCTTGTCAATACTTGGATCCCAAACTAGTGTATCCATCCAATCTTGGGAGTATAAATAGACATGTATTACCCTACCATATTCCTACAATAATCATCATAGTGAGTGATCCACCTAGTGGATGCCAAAAATACCTCCAAGATGAATGACAATCATTCTAATAGGTCAAAAAATATTGATGCAACAAGATATACTAGTGTTAAGTTTTATATTGAGGGTCACTACTCTCATGACTAGGGAAGAAATCTCTCAAGTGTATTATCTAACACACAATCCCATCTCTATGGATACCCATTCAACTCCATGACTCCTATTAACCGAGTCAAATCTAAAAAAAAGAATGGCAAACCAAGTAGGAAAACTAATGATAACTAAAGTGGGAATTAAGATAAAATCACCAATCAACAAATAGACGTTTTCCATTTAGTAAATACTTGATGTCAAATTGCTAGCCAAATTGTAGAAACCTTTGGTATATATTAAGACAAACCATTTTTGATTTAGAACAAGTATTATCAAACAAATACACATCCCTATCAATGAAATGATTACCATCAAATGCAATTTCAAAACTAGAATCAATTAATTAATATTTATTGACATGATAATGTGAAGGTGTATAACTACTGATATAAAAATAAAAATTCTTCTAGATGACTTATTTTTGGTCCTCAAGGCATTTTTTGGCATAATGTGTCCCATGTGGATAAGGTGAAGTGGAAATGCTATGTCCACCCTCATTCTCAAAAAGGGTATGAATTCCTTCTATCATTTGTATGACTTCCTTTTCTTTAGACTAAGACCATCTCCTACGTGAGTAACATTCATAGAAATCTAATTTTCTGCTTGATATAAGGAATAGCGTGCCATACTCAATCGAAATCAAAGAGCATCCACCTCCTCTTTATCTTTTACATGTTTGATAGCTATATCTCTATCTCTAAGAAACTTCATGTAATCTGATTTCATTATTTCTAATGCCCTCTTAAGAGTGTAAAGGTATGCACTATTAATCCCATTTCTTATTCCCTTCTCGTTTTTAACACCTTTAAATTCCCACAAATTTTCTTCAATGCTTTTATGGGTGTTATCAAAATGCATTAAAGATGCAATGAACATATCATCCGATACTTCCAATTTGTCCTCCAAATTATACAATCCAAAATTACCACTTTGACATAGGATTTCAGATTTTACCTTCAAATCAGCCCGTAAAGTAGCTACATTTTGAT
Source organism: Cupressus sempervirens (assembly GCA_028749045.1). Lineage (NCBI taxonomy): Eukaryota > Viridiplantae > Streptophyta > Pinopsida > Cupressales > Cupressaceae > Cupressus > Cupressus sempervirens. The sequence goes on along the minus strand of CM053783.1, from coordinate 475,890,153 downwards.
CTAACTCTTTATTCTAGATTTGATCTTCCCTTGGTTGGAAGAATCTTCATTTTTAGTTGCATCCTTTTCAGAATTGTTCTCCATCTCAAAATGTATTGACTCATCAGCTATGACATTATGATTTTTAAATAATTCAATCTCATGGAAAGGCTTGTTAATAACCACTTTCAATTCACCAAATAAGATGGTAGTATAAACCTTACCATCATCCATAGTTAGTTCCTTCTCATGGAATTGAAGCTAGACTATGGAGTTCTCTACTTACTCAATGTTGATCTATTATTCTTGGGATGACTCATCATCCTTGTTAACCTTACAAATGTGACCAAGTAACCAAGCATATTGGCAAGTGAAGAAAAGTTTCTCTTTTTTCATTAGATTCTTGATTATTTTTGGCAATCTACAACATGTATGCCCATAGAAATTAGCCCATTGTCTCTTATGTGATCCTAACAGTTTTCTATTTTATGTTCAATCAAAACCTCCACAATTTCACAAGTCATACCTCCAGAGGGAATTTTTTCTCCCTTCTCCATATAGCCACCAGATTTGATTGTAGTAGTTTACATATGTCATCATCTTCATTTAATATTAATGATATATTTTTTATGCAAGATATTACAATGTCTAGATGTTTTTTCCTAAATTATGTTAAGAAACATTAAAACAATTGTTGAATGATCTTTTCACAACCAAGATCCAACATATTGATGAAAATTATGTCTTTGGCCATAATCTCCATTGTCTTATCCTTTTTACCAAATGTAAGACTTTTTCTATCCCACAGTCCACCTAGGCTATCCATAATCAATTGTAGAACTTTCCTTAATATGTCATCATTGTACGGAGTAATGGGTGTTGTAGTTTTTATAATGTTACTTTGGTAGGAGGCCATTGATAGTCTCACACCTTCACTTTGATTCTCTATCCCTATGAACCAAACTAAAACAATCATTGAAGGTTGTAGGGCTGGATTTAAGAGCCTCCAATCAGATTGATCCACCTTGGTCAAACATGAATCCAACTTTTCCAACTTTAAAGGAAGGCTATTCAATGATTTCATGGGCTCCAATTGCAATCCAATGATGTAAAGCTTGTTTTTTATTGGCTTTTCCTTCTAAACTCCTTTAGCTATTAATGATCAAAAGTGTCATTAAATTCTTTGGAAAATATTTTGATCTTAAGTGTTTGTACTATGTATACTTCAACTGAATTCTGATGTGTTGTTTTTTAATATGATAATGCAATACTTGACTCTATTGAAAGTCCTTGCATCCACCAAAGGTGTCTCAAGAAGACATTAAGCCAGCTGCAACTAGGTCCTTACACATAAATTAGATAGCATATATATATATATATATATATATATATATATATATATATATATATATAGGTTAGTGAACAGTTCTTTCTCTTGAACTAGAGGTAGATCAACTATATCATTTGCTTCAATTTATCCTTTGATTCTTCTTAGTAAGAAGATATCAAATATATATGGGCCTTGCGAAGCTTACAAATATGTTCCCAAGTTTTATTCTTCCCCTTTTAAAGCTTAAGGTCATTGGTTCAAGTGAGTGTCCTTCTAAGTGAGAGGTGTCTAAGTATATTTTAGGTCACTTACTTTTCATCTTTCTCGAAGTACTCTGCTATCTTTGTTTTTTGGGTCTCCCTTTGCATTACCTTTACCTAATCTTTCTATGTGGGTTCCTACTTTACTGGTGCACATGGGTATTAGGTGATCTAGGCATGGTTTGGGTGTAATATCACATCCTCCTAATGAGAAGTAAGTGTTCTATATTTTATTATCTATAATCTTTCTCTAACATTCATATCTTACAGATTCTGAGCTTTTGAGCTAATTTTCCCCTTGTGCGAACTACATCAAGTGCGGATCTGACGAATGAAGCCGTGACAGTGAGTAGTAAGCTGAGAATATAATTTTGTCTATGCCCAAAGGCCTGCAAAACTATGGATAGATGCTAGGGTGAGTCTCATTCTGATTTGTGGAAATAAGATCAAGTATTACTAGGGAAAATGGGTCCATGGTTTTTCTAATACATGTTCATGGAAATGATGTCATTTTGTTTTAATTCCAAGACCGTATGAACTTGAGTCTGATCTCAGTTCAAATGATCATATAAGTGTGAGCATAATGTTGAAAGAACTATTTAAAGGCTCATAACTAGTAAGGCATGCTTGACATTTAACTTCAAGGCCATAAGATTGAAGTATAAGGTTGAATGTTGTTTTTTTTTCTTCGATTCGAGAAATGATGTTGAGAAAGGATTTTTCCACTCGAAGGAAACAAAAAGGGATACTTTTTTGGGGGCTTTGAGAATAGAAAGTCAAGTTACCCTAAAATGTGAATATCTTTTGGAGATTCCCAAAAGATACTTCCAGAGAAGTAAGTGTTGGAGATGTGAACCCATTATGAAGGAAAAGAAATGCTAAAAGCCTTAGGTGGAAAGTGAAAGAATGAAGTGTGCAAGCTAGAAAAAGGATTACTTCTCATGTTACAATTCTGGATAAAAGGAAAATTAGTTTGCAGAAAAGGTTATGTGTTTCTCTCTCTCTCTTGCACGTGTTAATATTGTTAACATTATCTACATTCTAGATTTTGAAGAAAAATGAGGCACTTCCCACAAACCTAAGTATTTGTGTTGTTTAATGACTTTTAGTCATATCACTTTACTTTAAGTAAAGTAAGAGTGCTTTTGGGAACTTAGTATTTTATGTACGAATAAATGAAAAGTTTAATTAGACGTTACTTATGGAATTAAATGAAAATCTAGCTGTTATAATCATTGGCCAAACTTAATTGTGTTTGTGTGGTGCCAACATTTTAATTCCTAAAGTTGTTTCATCAAAATTGCATGCAATTGGTTTCTACAAGTATATTTAACGACTATTTATCGAGAATTGCATCGTGTACAATCATAGCGAATGAGAATCAGAGTTGCTGGTTATGATAGATTAAATGGCTTGTAGAGTGAGTTAAAATATTTTTTAGATACATCCTTCAAGGTCTATGATTTGGGTGATCTACATAGGAGGCTAAGTTCCCAACCCATTCACCCAATCACTCTGAAACTCAAAGAGAGAAAATTGGTAGAAGCAACTAGCTTTCCAATGGCAGTTCATGCACCTGAGTTGAGGAAGGAGTGCATAGAGAGATACAACCTAGAAAAAAAGCCTATTTTGTTTCTTAATGAGTCCATTCTCATATCAATTAACAAGGCACCAATGCAGTCTACATTTGAAATCCTCGTGAAAGAGAAATATTGTGACATCAATTTTGGCTCCTCTGCATCTATGTTCAATAAGAAGAAGACCCTCAGACGAGAGGACATGTAGAGGACCTAGTTCCAGATTGCCCACTCAAAGAAGAGCAAGATGCCAAAGACTTTGTTTGGCACAAATATGAAGCAAGAGATTGTGGATATCCTTGCACTTCTTCTTAGACTGAAAGGAAGAGAGAAGATTGCGGAGTTCATTGAGCACCACTTCTTCCTAGTACATGCAATTTGTGTGGAGGATATGCAGATCGACTGGGCATAGATCATCTATGAGGAGCTCGCCTCATGGTTGTGATTGGACAAAGGATTCAAGTAGTTCTACATGTCCTCTTATTTAATCTATGCTTTGATAACCCACCATTTGTGGCTTGGACTTCCTAGCATCCAAAATCATGATGAGCGCACCAAATTCTATGAATTCTACCCACATCTACAACTACAAAGGAGCTATGATGAATATGTAGCTGTCAATTATGCTTTTATAATGAGGTTGTGCCAATAATTGCAAGGATACCTAGAAAGGAGGTCCTCACCAAAGGCAATTTTGGCTATAAGCCAATTTGGATGCTCATTCATCTAATTTCTGTGTTTCTCCTATTTGCAAATAGGAGCCTATGATGGATTTCCCAAGAGATTGCCCAAATATCTAGAGGACAACATAGTCCTAGTTGAACTATGTTGACAAATCTTGGAAGTGAACACCCTGTGTCCAAATGTGAAGAAGATTGTTAAGATTCCATTCCCTATAGTGGTAGGCTTTTATTCATGTGCCTCCACATTAGATGCTTAGAATCTGGTAAAGATTTTTGAGGGAAAAATTAAATTGTTAGATTATGAGGTGCTCAGGCCTCGATATGATCCAGTGAATTTTGTAAGGGGTCATCTAAAGTTGGGATATGCCTATAAGCATGTCTTGATATTGAAGATTTTTGGTCCAGGTGTCTCAATGAGTACCAAACTCAGGAGAGATTTTGGTCAAGACTAACTATTGATGAAATAAAATTGTATAATGATTGTGCTGATGTCTCTAACCTTGTAGATGATGGAACCTACATGCACCCCACATCTTATGAAAAGATCAAGAACACACCAATTTTGTCTACCCCACTTGTAGATCCAATCATTGACACCATGGAGATTCTAATGTAGGGTATAATCAAAAGAAAAAACAAATGGGTGGAGTGGACCCAAGCAAGGAAGAAAAGGAATGGGAGTACTACTTCCTCAAGTGGAGTATCAGCTAGAGCCACCCAACTAGCTACGGCAACAACCAAAACGACCACTACATCAACATTTATAGGTCCATCACAATCTATTGGCCAAGAGGGAGACCAACCTCTAGAAAAGAATGTGCTACTTACTCACACCTGTGGAGCTAGCCTCTGAAGACCGGAGAGAAGGAAGATGACAAGGATAAGGGGAAGGAACAAGAAAATTTAGTGGCTAAGCCATCTTCCCCTATTCAAGTCATCAATTTGGATGGCGATACTAACCCTATGGAACATCTTAGCAAGGGGATACTCTAGCCCATTTGGTAACCAAAGTCATTACCTTCCCTCTTGTTTCTCAAAGAAGGCCAACTCCATTGATCTCAAGGGAGTTGTTCGACCCCTCTGCATTGTAGTTTGCCATCAATGTGCTCTCTACAGATTCTTGGCTTGCAAAGACCATTGATAGAAAGAAGAGGAGATACGAGGATGCAACCCCATCAAAGGACTTGATCACACAAGTTACCTCCTCCCAGGCATCAAAGAAAACAAAGAAGAAACAAAACATTGCAGCATTGGCTATAGATTTAATGACTAGCCACATGCTAGTTGAGGTTATTGAGCCTCAGAAAGAAGGAAGATTTCATGAACTCTAAAAGGATGACTTAAAAATCAGAACATTGGATCTTGGCATTGTTGTTCATGACTCCATGGTGAACATGTGAAAGTCAACTAATTAAAAGATCAAGGATATGCTAGACAAGCTTAGAGTAGAGAAGGAGATATTGAAAGCCTCGAACAAAGAGCTAGTGGATTACATAAAGTTTACACTTAGAAGTGTAATCACCTAAAAATGGTCATCTAGACTATTAGCCCCCTTTTCAACATTTTAGCTAAATTAATTTAATCATTTACCTAGACCAAATTGCTAATAATCAATTTATTTAATTATAACCTATAGTTTGACTATGCTATCCTAAGTTCATTATTTGATTAAAAGAACATGTCCCCTTTTAATTAAATAAAAGACCCCATTCTTCTAACCCACTTAAAGTGCACACATAAAGTCCTTTTTCTATTTTGCAATTAAAAGAAAAGGCTTTGTGACTTTTGTCTTATATGACAAGTCAACTTATATTCTATTGGTTGACTTGTGTGTGCACATGGATCACTCCTATTTTTGAATTCCACCGTTGATCATTCACCATCTTCATCTTGATCTCTACTATCCATATGACTTTAAAAGGGAGAGAGCTTTCTCCCTCAAATGATCCATCCCTCATTTGAATATTGTTATGCTGCAGGTTTTTTAATAGGTTTCTTTGGAGCTTTGCGGAGAACTTCTATTTCTTGTCTACATTCTCTCATACCATAGCATTTTAGCTTAGATTCATGTTGCATGTTAGTTTAGCTTCTATTTTGCAATAATCTATCTCACATAGCTTAATATTTGGATTGTAACACTCTCATCCATGCTTAGAATAGCTGCACTTTTCATATTCATTCTAGTTTAATCTTTAGTTGCATTGCATCTTTGAGGAACTCATTGTAGATATTTGCACTCTTGCTCTTGTCTCAAAGAACCTCCTGTTGCATGGTTTACTAGTAAGAAGAGTATCTCTCAGGCTCATCTGAGAGCCTTCTCATTCTTAAAATATACTCTCTTGCACTCTATGGATAGGGAGCTCTAAGCTGGCATCCAAGCATTCCGAACTCATGGAATCGTTTGGATAGAAGGGTTTAGAGTGGGACACTTTCAAGTGTACATTTTTGGCACCCACCATGGGGCTTGAATCAAGTTCTAGCTCCATTTGCTTTCATTTCTTATCTTTGGTTTTTTACAGCAGCATATTGGATCTAATCAAGTGCTTTTTTAGAATTATCACTTTGATTTTAAGGCCAACCCATAAGTAGATTGTTTTGAAGGCCAAAAACTTAGTTGTTTTAAAGATTTGATCATATCTTTTAAACCAATATGAGTTTGGTTTTGAAATTTTTTTTACACATTGGGTATGTGCTCAAAATGTCTCAGTCCAATTTTCAAAGCATTTTGAAATGATTTTCGGGAGTTATGCATTTTTCTTTGTTTTTTATAAAAATCCATTTCTGATCGAAAATTAGTGCATTTTTCAAAAAAAATTACATTTTTAGAAATCTTTTTGAATTCTAAGAGGGCTACTCTCTTTGTGTTTTGACTTTTGAGGTTGTATTAGAGATCAAAAACTTGATTTGATAAATCTAACCTATTTTGACAAAATCGATCTCTAGGGAGCAAATGAAGAGTTTTTTTGAATTTCTTACATTTTTGGAAAGCTCTCTAATTTTTAGTAGGGGTCTCTTCTTTTTATTTTTGTTTTTAGATCCGAAATCATAGCAAAAAAGTCCAATCTTGTTGACTAGGTCAAAATCAAAGAGTAAAAATGAGAGCATTTGTGATTAACTTGCACTTTCTTTACATGCACTTGGTTGGAAGATAAATTGGATTTTTGAGGCAAATAATCACTTTTTATTGCAGATTTTTATGTTATTTCACACTAACCTGTGGTGCTAACAAGTTTTGATTACAGGTTGCCATCCTTATGAAAAAAAATAAAACATTGCATAAAAAGACACATGTCAAAGCTTCAAATGCACAAGGTCTACTAACGATTGTTTGCAGGGCTGCCCAATGCATAAAAACCCAATTTTTCTTGTTCTTTACTTTTAAATGTGTGACACATACTAGTTGTTTATTTTTAGGCACATTAAAACTTACAATTGGGATCTTTTGGTGATAGGAGAGTATGCTCTTCACCCTTGTGGTGAATCAAAAATCTTGACTTACCATTTGGTTTCAAGAGTAAGAGGCAACTAAATCTTCTTGACATGTTTTGGAGAAAAAAATTGAAATAAGAGAGTATGCTCTTCACCCTTGTGGTGAATCAAAAATTTTGACTTCCAAAAGTTGATCCACTCTTTGCGTAGTTTAGAATCCTTTAGAGGGTCTGCTCTCAGACAACCTGAGAGGAACGACCCAAGTGGGGACAAGCAGATTACTCGATTCTTCCAACCCACTATAAAATCAAGGCTATCAAGGACACTAAACCTTGGTAGACGTAGTGTTTGTCTTCACCTAGTGTGATAGCTTATGGGATTTTGACCATAGGGAGATCACTAGGCAAGATTGCTTAAGGTACTCTTGTGGTCGCGAGATCGGTTACTCATTGCAAGGTGAGGTGTCCCGTAATTGAGAGCAAGAGGAACACTATGAACGGAAGCTCTATTTAAACACCCTAATTTAGTAACTACCTTTTTTTAGCTGCTCAACTTCTTGGTGCAAGGATTGATCCTAGTGGACTACCTGGATCACCCCAAGATTTACACTCACCATATGTGTTCCCTTAGTTGTGCTTATGAAACTTCTATGAAAAAGCCAATATCTCTTGTGGGAAACCACTTGGTGTGAGGTGAAGGAGCATCAAGCGTGGGCTAAGTTGTTGAGTAATGAACCATGAAATTTAGGTAGATATTGCTTGATGTGTTCTCAAATGTGGTATACCTCTGAAAATCTTTTGAACATACACATGATGATAGTTCTAGGGATTTCTTTTGAGACCTCACATATGCTTGTATCATGCAAGGTTGCTTTGTCCCTTGCTTGATTGTTTGAAGACTACTCCATGTGTCACTATCTTGCTTGGAAAAAAATTGCTTTTGAACATCAAACTTGCTATCCTATCAACTATTATCAAACTTTGTCAACCAAGTCAAAACATCAAATGCAAACATTTTCTTGTGTTTCTTGCTAAGGGGACTCTCATCATTTGATTTTTATTTTCTATGTCTCTAGTTCTTGAACATGCTTAAAGTGACTCTTTGGTCTTGGGGCTCTTGGTCTTTCTATCTTCATGGTCTATGCATGCTTGCTAGTTATCCTTTTGCTAAAATGGTTACCTTGATTTCTTGACTACACTCTTGGGTTGGGAAAGTTGTTCACTTGTCACCCTGCTTGCTCTATTTATTTGGCTATTTGGGCATCTTGCCTAGCTATTGACTTAAGGCATTCATGTCATAAGTTTTTTGGACATATTGTTTGACAAGTCACTTTAATCTCTCTCTACTATCTTGGCAAGTGAACACTCTACCTCCTATAGTTTAAACATCAAGTTATCTTCTAGGCTCTTTTATGCTTGGCTTTGCATCTAAAACTATGGGATCTAAACCTTGTGCTACCAAACTTCTACTAAACTTCAACCAAACCTAGATGATCATGATATCCTCCATGTCACTAAAGAGTTTCAAGATCTATTTGCACAATACAAAGAACTAGAAGAGACAAATGATCTTTCTTACCTTCATCTCTCTAAGCGCATGATGGAAATGAAGTCTAAACTTGAGAAAAGGTTAGAGGAGAAGATTGCATCATTACATGAATCTTCCTTAAGGTCTTTACATGCATGTAAGTCACCTTCTTTGAGGTCATCCTCTTCTTCTAGGTCTATATGCTCTACTTCAAGACATCAAATGTCTTCATCTTCTAGATCTAAAGACCTCTTTAGAGAACAAGCAAGTGATACCTCCTTTGAGCCTATGCTAAAATTTTATGATGGACCTATCTTTGACCAAGCTAATGATGAAGACATGGATGCATGCCATTCACTTGAGAAACAACAAAAGGACGCTAGACATACTTCTAATAGAACTTTTTCTCCCTTGGAAGATTCTTATGATGACACATTGCAAAAACTTCTTGGCAATAAGATCATCATGTTACCTAAGTCTAGCTCATATAGAAACCCATTCTTGGATATCTATTGTGCTTATCATAAACATAATGAGCATAGTACTTCAGATTGCATTGAGCTAAAAAATAAAATCCAAGATCTTATTGATAATGGAATTATTGATACCTCTAATGATTCATGTGATTAGGATACTTTTCTTGAGAAAGATCATATTAATGAACCTATGTCTAGTGATGGTTTCCTTGATACCTCCACTTCTTCCAACACTCATGCATCTCCCAACACTTCAAAGCTTTCCAACATGCCTCCATCAAATAAAGAACCTAATGCTTTCCACATTGACTACATGTATCCTCAAGGGCTACCTCTAAAAGAAACTCAAGCTAACCTTCACTTGGCTGCAAACCTTTTCCATGCTACTAATCCTAAACATCCTCAACCTTCATGCACTGCTATGCCTAATCCAAACACTACTCCATTCACTCTTCATTCTCCCTTGTCCTTAGAAGTGGCTCCATGTCAAGAGGACTCTCAAAAAGGCAAAGCTATAAATGTCAAGAAAGATCAAGATCAAGCACCCTTTTATCTCTTTCAAGATTTTTTCCCTCCATATCCTATATCTTGTCCACCTCCTAAGTATGATGAAGATAGCACTTCCATTATCTGCCTTGCTCGCTTACTGAAAATTATGAGAAAAGTTCTCTTCCTATGCTATCCAAAGCTACTTGTCAAGATCAAAGCATCCCCTCATGTTCTACTTCTCCATATCCACTTCAAAATTTTACTTAAGCTTCAAGTGCTCCTATTAAAAATGTTGCTCCTGTCAAAGGTACTCATAAGTCTATTTTTTGGCTTTGACCATGTTGCTCACTCTAAAGATGTTGATATCCCTTCCCACTATCCCTTTGCATCTTCTAAATCTATCCTTGGTCCTTATCCATCTAAGCTAAAGCATTCAAACCTCCCATCCATATTGGGGCCTTATGTTCCTCCATCTCCTACATTCACTCCTAGCTCATTCCCTAGCTCTCCTATAATACCTCAAGATCAACAAAGACACTCATCCTTGATGACTTTTCACCCATCTATACATCTAAACCATTCATATCAGTCTTATTCATCCACAAATCCCAAGTCCTTTCTAGAAGTGAGAATAAACATAAGAATCCATTGAAAAAGAAAGATCACTATGTCCCATCTAATCGACATGCGAATGCTAAGAAGGAGAATGCACAAAAGAGTCCGCAAAGGTCCACTATTAAAAAAGCTAAATCAAAGAAAATATGGGTTCCTAAACCCATTATTGAAGAAATGTGTTTTGAGGTATCCAAAGGAAAATCTAAAGCTATATGGATTCCCAAGTCTCTTTTAAAAGACTTGAATATTGAAAATACTTCAAAGTTGACATTCAAGCTTCCAAAGGCTTCCATTCCATCTTCTTCCAAAAATCTTCCTAAAATTATTCCAAAGCCTTCCACTCCACTTTTTTCCAAATCTATTCTACCACCTCATACATCCAAACCTCAAGCTACTTCATCCATGATTCCTCCATCATTCCAATACCCTTCAAGGTGTGTGTCAATGTTGATCTTGTCCAATATTTGAACTACCCTCATGAAATCCTCTAAAGCTTACACTTACTTTCTATACATGAACTATTATCCTCCATATACTCTTCCTACTACCATTTCTCTTTCATCACCCTATCAACATCTTTGAGCATACCTTTCTATGGTCTTGGCTTATCACGACTTATCTTTTCTGTAGGAGCACTATCTACATTCAAAAAGCTTGAGCTCTTTCTAAAAATTCAAAAAAAAAAAAAATCAAAAATGAAAAAAATGAAAATGTGCCTTGGTGAAAACCACTTCTTGTGGCACCTTGGTAGCAAAGTAAAGAGAAATAAATTTATCCTATGGTGAAAACTACTTCTTGTGGCACCTTGGATAAGTACCATGATAAAAACTTGGCAAACAGGCATCATGCGTAATTCTTCCATCATCCATCCATCCCTTCTTCTCTCTTTGATCTTGACAATGTTGAGCTATCTTTGCATATTGGCTATCTTATCCACCAGATTTTCTATTGTGCTCTCCCATTCACTCATAGCCTTTATCTTGAGCTTTATTCTTATTGCTCTATCCCATTGCTATACTATCTAGTTGACCCCTTGGTCTTGATCATAATAAATGAAACATGGTTCTCATAGGTCTCTTGACATGGCTACTCTTTTGGACTACACACTTCATGCTATCTCACTTGTTGGCTTCATTGCTTATCCTACATGCTATCTTTCTCATTACTTCCATTGCTTATCCCAAATATGCTTCATATGACTATTTCACCTCTTTCCCTAGCTTGGGTACTCTTGAGGAGTCAGTCCTTGAGGATCACTTTCACTTGCTTCATAATTTTTTCTTATCCATCTTTGCTTATCCACTGGCTTGTTTCTCCATCATGTCCTATACCTTGCTAGACATTGGGAGAAAATAAAAAGATCTTGCTTGAGAACTAGTGATCTCTAAATTATTCTAAAAATTTCAAAAATCATATATGATCCTGAAAAAAATACAAAAATACAAAAAAATTGAAAAAAGTCTCGAAAAAAATCTGTCAAGTGGTGAAAACTTGGAAACAGGCGCTACTTGAAACCCTCACACCTATGTCTATCAATCTCAATCATCCACTTCGCTACACATTTCCTGGCTTGGAATTGTTTCTTGTCTTTTTCTCGGGGGCATAGTTACTTAGCCTATTGAGGTATTCTTGTGCATTAGGGTTTCTTTGACAACTCACAAAATAGTGTTTCTCAACACTTCCCCCACCTTGACATTAAGTGTTTTTCAACACTTTTCAGATAGTTTACCTACGGTCTCCGATGTCGCAATATTTCTCACTATCAGAATCAAGTCTTGAAGAAATGGCCAAGTGACTTACACACACTCACTTTAACACTTAAACAACTAAGCTATGCTAATCTTTATCTACTTTGTGTGCTATCTATGATGATTTATTTACTATATGTTCCATCCCTAATAGTCTTTCAAGGATGTCATTGACTAGAAGACTGGGGCCATGGGGCATGTTTTCTTGATTTCCGCTTGTGGGTATACTTTGTTTGTCTATAGTGTTGTAAGCATTCGTGCTTGTCCTATTCAATACTATGACTTATAAATGTATCATCCTTGACTATTTCACAAGATCGCACTTGGGGTTTATCTTGGCGCTTGTGCCTTGATACAGGTGTAATCTTGCTAAATTAAACTTAAGGAATCTAATCACGTAGTTATCTTGACTTACATGTCTCTGATGCTTAGATTGGATTTCCACATACCTATTTGATATCGATCATATTCGTATCCTCATAGTTATACTAGTGATGGTTGTATGATCTCATGATGTCCCTAACAAATGCTCAATGATGAAATTAAGAGTCTAAATGTTATGCACTTCTTGCTAGTAAACAACTTTGCATATTAGCTTGCATTTTAGGTTCATTTTCTAGCTTAGTCTTGCATTCTTGCATATGGGGAAAGCTCTCTCTTCATCTTTTTGCAGACATATCGGCTAACTCCTTTTATATATTTCTTTACTTTGTTCTTGTTCATGCCTTTTCACCTTCTTAATCTTTCGCTTCATATCTTTTCTATCGTATCATCACATTATATAAAGTTTTGACCTCTTAAATAATTTCAACATCTTGGATTCATTTTCGGGATCAAAATCCAAATTCAAGTTCATCTTGATGGTCAAATTTGTCTTTTGAATTTCTACTTTCTTCTAAGCAGTTAGCTGACCTGGGTCTAATCTCCAAATCATCAATGAGGCATCTTCATTTCCATACTTCATATCTACTTCTAGTCACCTTTTCACATCTAAATCATCTTTCTACTAGATTTGACCTAATTTTACACTGTCCTTCATGGTCAACTCTTAGTCAAATTGGGGCATTTAATCACTTTCTTATAGTCATTATTGGGCTCTAATCATCTATCTATCATCTTGGACATTGCTATATTCTAATTTTCTCATGTCTAGCCAGTTTTTGCATCCCCTTACCTCATTTCAATTTTGATTCCGAGGGGGCAGAAATACTCTATCACTTATTGCTACAACTATCTATTTCTTAGGAGCATTTGTTTGATCTTCTCGCTTGTTCTCGATCTATCTACTTTGCTAAGTGTTAGCATTCTTCTTGAATTCTGACATCATCTTTTCCTAGTGTTCAGTACTACCACTATCAGGCTATATATTTAGGACTTGCTATCTTTTTCTACATTTCGTTCTTCAAAATCAGATATCTATATCTATCACCGCCTACTCGACTTTCTATTTTCTTTGACATAATGTGTTCCCAGATCGATCACGCATTAGTCAAAGAGGGGCAAATGTAATCACCTAAAAATGGTCATCTAGACTATTAGCCCCCTTTTCAACATTTTAGCTAAATTAATTTAATCATTTACCTAGACAAAATTGCTAATAATCAATTTATTTGATTATAACCTATAGTTTGACTATGCTATCCTAAGTTCATTATTTGATTAAAAGAACATGTCCCTTTTTAATTAAATAAAAGACCCCATTCTTCTAACCCACTTAAAGTGCACACATAAAGTCCTTTTTCTATTTTGCAATTAAAAGAAAAGGCTTTGTGACTTTTGTCTTATATGACAAGTCAACTTATATTCTATTGGTTGACTTGTGTGTGCACATGGATCACTCCTATTTTTGAATTCCACCGTTGATCATCCACCATCTTCATCTTGTTTTCTACCATCCATATGACTTTAAAAGAGAGAGAGCTTTCCCCCTCAAATGATCCATCCCTCATTTGAATATTGTTATGCTGCAGGTTTTTTAACAGGTTTCTTTGGAGCTTTGCGGAGAACTTCTATTTCTTGTCTACATTCTCTCATACCATAGCATTTTAGCTTAGATTCATGTTGCATGTTAGTTTAGCTTCTATTTTGCAATAATCTATCTCACATAGCTTAATATTTGGATTGTAACACTCTCATCCATGCTTAGAATAGCTGCACTTTTCATATTCATTCTAGTTTAATCTTTAGTTGCATTGCATCTTTGAGGAACTCATTGTAGACACTTCCATTCTTGCTCTTGTCTCAAAGAACCTCCCATTGCATGGTTTACTAGCAAGAAGAGTATCTCTAAGGCTCATATGAGAGCCTTCTTATTCTTGAAATATACTCTCTTGCACTCCATGGATAGGGAGCTCTAAGCCGGCATCCAAGCATTCCGAACTCATGGAATCGTTTGGATAGAATGGTTTAGAGCGTGACACATTTCTAGTGTACAAGAAGGACTTTTTCAAGTCAATTTGACCTGAATGTAGAGGAGAACAAGAACTTACTAGACTCAAGTTTCAGCAAGAAAGACAATTCAGGTAGGTAAGCTGGGCATGGGTAGATCAAATCAAGGATCAAGGTCCCTCATTAGTTGAAAACTTGGGAAGCCTAGTGTTGGACACTCACAAAATCAAAGAGCCAGCTTTAGATCGTTAAACAACCATACAAAAGGAAATTGATAAGCTGATAGAGAAATTGACCCTTCTACAGGAAGTGATATAAATGAAGACTAATGTAGCCATTGCTCACAAGATTCTAAAGACTAGCAAAGAATCACTATTCCACTAGAAGCAATCCTTGGAGTTTATCGCAGAAAGCTCCATAAAATCTGAAATTGAACTAAAGGATGTGCATGACCTAGTACAAAAGATCATTGCAAAGTTGTTTTAGTATTTGAAGATCTTGCACACAGATTCCTTTGTGTCAACTAATGGAAAGCTCATGGACATTGTGAGAATGAAGTCCAAGTTCTTGGCATTTGTTGATGAAGCTATTGAACCCCTCAACTTCCAAGTGTCCAAGATCTAGGAACTCTCAGTAGCAGATGTAGTCATAAGGAGAGAAATGGAGAAGTTCCAATCAAGGGTGGCCAGAATTGATGAACTGACAGAAATGTTTGACTACTAGATGATCTGAGCTGACAATATCCTCATTCTAGGTGTTGAAGAGCTGGTAAAGTAACTGAAGCAATGAAATATTATAAAGATAAGCCAATTACTTCTAAGAAGACATGATGTTCTGATGCTTTTCTAGACATCTATCATTCTTCTTCTTATATTTTCTAATTTTAGCCATTCTTGGAATTTTGCTAATCTCTGTAATGGAAAATGATTCAAGCTTGTCCTATTTTTGGTCTCTATGTTCAGGGATGCTCTACAAAGGCAATCATCCAATGAAACCAACCATTTTGAGAAGGCCTATAAATGTAATCTTTGATGAAGTTAATAAGATTGACAAAATTTACTTTGAAAAAACCCCTGTAGCTGGGACCACTGTGTGTGACTTTGAGTTCATTTTAAGTTTTTCTATTCATTTAGTTTAGATTGGAGTATATAGAATGAATGTGTTAATGTTGAAAGTTGAATGAAAGTGAATGATCTTGGATTTCTTTCCTTCATTCAATAGATTGTATGTCTTACTCTCTTTAGCATAAGCATGTCTCCTATTCTATCTGCTATTCATCGTGGTTTGAGTGTTTAGTTTAGTTTATTGCATAAGGAAGCCAAAAACTGATGTGTGGAGTAGCTGAAGGATAGACAATCTGGGTATTGTCAAAACATTAGCTTATTGCGTAATCTGAGAATTAATTGTTTCATCATCTCTTCCTCTCTTTCTGTTGTTGTAGTTAGTTTTGCATGTTTCCATTTCTTTACATTGTTAGTCTGACTAGATTTGATTTTGTGAGTCCCCCCCGCCTTATTTACCTAGGTTGTTTGAAGAGTTGAACAACTTGGTTTTTACCTCTTCTACTCTCTGGTTAAAAGCATACCCCCAAAACCTAAAAGAAAAATTCATTGCATATCTTGCACTCATAAGGGAGCTATACCTTTCAATTTAGGGGTCTTCGATAGATTAATACTTTGACCCATTCTTTTGTTAACTCCTTATGTTTTCCATAAGCCATTGGGCAAGTCAAGAGTCAAGGTATAAACCAAATATCAAGAAAGACAAACTATTAACCAAAAAAATATCAAGTAGGCTTGAATATACTCCCAGTCACATACACAAGGATCATACAATAGAACCACTAGAAATGACTTTCTAAAGGGTCAAGCTAAACATTATTAATGCTAACACAAATGAATGATTTCTGGCCGACTATTTGAGCTTCAACCTTCAATGTTGACTACAATGAATGAAAAATTCTCACTGCAAATTGTTATCTATTAGAAGGTTTTGACAAGATAGTAATGGTGTCAATGACAATACTTAGTGACACAAGTCTCTAAACCTCATGGCAACAACAATAATCAACTCCCGATATTCCAAACACCGATGCCATTGAAATGTTACTCGATGAATTTAGGAATGTTTACTAGCATCTCCAGTGATGATGATACAACCCAACATAATATTTTTAAAGTAACTCTACGCTATCCTCATACCCTCATAACTTTACTGCAATAAACTCCTTACGACTCCCCTTTTCCTGTTAATAGTTCCCACTCCCAAGTGAGAAACGATAAGCTCTGTAGCTCTGCAAAATTAAAGGAGGCTCCACTTTCCTTCCATAACTTACTCCTATTTTCTTAACTCCAATTACTAATCTATAATAATGAACATCCCCTACAACAAGAATCTTTCTTGTTATCATCGTCTTGGTGTTTCACCAACTTAGTAATGACAAAGCTTGGAAGAAGTGTTTTGTTCGATTAACTGCTATACTCAATCAAGGCTCTGGTAGTTGTAATCTTTGAATGATTCTTCCCAGACTGAGTCAGGACACTCCAAGAGCAATTGTGGCTATACTACAATAAATTAAACCTTTGCCAATGATAGATGCCTTGATACTTTTCCAGCAAGTGTTCGCCAAGGAAATTGCCAACGTCAATGGTGTTTGTAAAATTTTCTACAGCTAAAAGAAAGAAATAAAGAAAAAGAAATAATAATTGTGGATTTGAACAAGAAAGAAATAAAGCTGCTAACAATAAAAAGAAATATTGACTACACTATGCTCTTTCTCAATGATAATAATGATTACATTATGCAATATGATTTACACAAATTGAAACCACCTTTAACAAGAGAAAATTAGGGCGAAGAGTTTAGTTATCGCCAATCATGCACGAGCAGTTAACATGAGACTATTTAATTAACAACATTAGTTTGGGAAAAGTCGTTATCAAAACTAGAGGATCACCGTCAAGACTGGACTAATCTGACTATTGGAATTATTAACATGAACAATTATTTGCCGCCTTGTTTATTTGATTCTTCAATTTTCTATGAGCATTGGGAATTTGGCTACCTCCAAATACATTAAAAAAAGTACTATAGTTTCAAAATTAACAAGAGCTCTTGTGAGTAGGAGTGAATATTGTTAAATGTTTATTATAAAAAAATGAACAAGAGTTCTGGGAGAGCTTGAGACCCTGTCTTGTATTATTGGAAATTCATTTGTACAAATAACAACTTAGTTGTTACATGACTATATATAATCTTACCACTTCAATATTGTGAGAGTTTGGTTGTCAAAGAACAAAAAAATATTTGTTTTATTGTCCTCAGGTTTGTCTAAGGGAAATTGAATTGGAACATTAAATTCAATTTGAGATCATATTGCCAAAGAAGAAATTGAAATATGTGTAAGTTTGAATATAATTTTTTTCCATACTATTACAACCGAAATGATGACTTAGAAGAAATCAAGAAATAGTTTGTATGACAAGAAAATAATTCATGAAAGTCCAAATTGTTAAAAAGATCACTAAAACTGTAAAGAAGAAATTATTAAGAAGCAACAAAAATGAAAAATCTATCATATAAGATATACGAACTATCGAAACAATTCAAATCTTGTATAGTAAACAAATATACATAAATCACACTTCACAAATCTAATAGTTTATAGGAATTCACAAAAAACACAAATCTAATAGTTTATAGGAATCCACAAAAAAAACATATAGTTAGAATAATCAGAATAACCAGTTGCATGTGCAAGTGGTAAACTTTTTAACGTGACCGGTAGCGCGCCAGTAAACTTTTGCGACATGCCCACTGATACGACGGGGACGGGGGAGACTAGAATCCATGACCAACCACTTTTGCAACATGCCCACCGATACCACGGGGACGGGGGAGACTAGAACCCATGACCAACCCCCTACAATAGAGAAGATTTAGCCAACCGAGCTAGGGCCCCCACCCGAAGGATTTCGATGTTCTGTTGCTTATTTAAGATTTTGAATTGGGAATTAGTTGTTTAGTGATTGTATGATATGTATTTTCAATCCTAAAATTATCGATTATGTATTTTGACTAGGCACTATCACACTTTGTCATGTAATGGGTATACCAAAGATGTATGAAGAGTGAATTACAAGGAAAAAGTCTTTTTTTAGAAAAAATTGCATACATTTTTGTTGTACATGAACAATTTCCTAGAATATTTAACAAAGCATCCTTCTTATTCAATGAAGGTTTCAATGAACAGTAGCTCTGTTCGAGCATGAGTGCCTATTATGGTATTGTAAGTTGTCGGACCCTGCAAAAAGTGGCGCATGAAGTGAATGACAAGTACTTATAGAGATCTAGAGAGTAAAGTATTGTAGAAAACTGTATTTACATCATGTTTGTAAATAAGAACTCGACTTACAACAGTTAGAGGAATGCATTTTGAAATTTATCCAAACATATACATCTATATTTGGATTAAATGAAAATTGCAGAACTATCATCTTGTACTTGTGTTGAATATGCAAATGATACTTAGATCCAATGAATTATAGTGTTTCAACAATTTATTTTAGATTGATTTATGACATTGAAAAAAACATCACAATAGCTAAATGATACTTAGATACAATGAATTATCGTGTTTCAACTCCTTTTGTTTTAAGTTAATCTATATTGATATTGAAAAAAAAAGAATCACAATAGATAAACACTACAAGATTTTTGAATGCCAAGAAATATCCATATTCAAAGGTAAAAATAGTAAGAACTTTGAATATTTAATAATATTATTTTTTTTATTGATAATATCCCATCCATATAGAAAGCATCAAAGGGTCCATATATCTTGAGAATATGTGTATAACTCAAAATATTCTAAATATGCACATAGGGAAAAAAAAAACCTTACAATACCAATATTTTTAGAGCATATACAATTTTCCCATATTTTTAATTAATGCGCCAAGTGATCAAATTTAGAAACAAGCTGGAATTGTTGAGAGGATATATATATGCATCTGAAAATGTGAAATATTTATCAAAAGTTTCAATAAGTCATTTCATTTCTAGGGGAAAGAAATTATGAAAACTACTACAATTTATAAAATGATCACTCAATTTAAATGAAGATAGATTTGAAGTGTCTGATAAATGTGACCAGTTATATCATATTGTAAAAGTTTTTTGTCATTATACAAAGTCCAATCATTTTTTAGACAAGAGAGTCAACATTACTCTATTGAATAACTCTGATAGCAAGTTTTACTTAGAGAAAGTTAATTTACATACATTTATACAAAAAAATTACGTTTAAGGCATTTGGTCATGAGTATATGTAGGGTTTTGAATGGTGTAAGTATTGTGGGTATGTGCAGGATCATGGTGTGCCAAAAAGTGGCGATGTGAAAAAAAGAGAGTTTGAAGACGCCTAAAAGCGCTTCAAAATCCGCTCTGACTTTTTTTTACCTATCTAGGAACCAAACCTGGAAGGTTAAGCCGAGCCTTATCAGATATCCGATATCATATCGGATATCCGATTTTAAATCCAATATCCGACTAATAATTAAAATCATATAATAGTATGATATATTATTTAATATTATTATTATAATAATTATTATACTATAATATAATAATATTATTATAATTATTATTATGCTATAATATAATAATATTATTATTATAATAATTATTATACTATAATATAATAATATTATTATAATTATTATTATACTATAATATAATAATATTATTATTATAATAATTATTATACTATAATATAATAATATTATTATTATTATATTATAATCGTATAATATTATACTATAATAATAATATTATAATAACATATTATATTATAATAATATAATATAATATTTCATATATTATATATATAGTAATGTAATATAATATATATATATAATATAATATAATAATAAAAAGTAATATCTTATAATATAATATATAATAAAAAAGTATAATATATTATAAATTATAATAATATAGTATAATAATAATATTTTATATTATAATATATAGTAAATTAATATAATAAATATAAAATATAATATATAAATATATAAAATGTAATATATATGTTATATTATATATATTATAATATCGGATATCCGATATAATATCGGATATCCGATACCTGTGCATGGATTAAACACAAAATCACAGACCCGTGGCCCTTATTTTCACGCGAATTTGGGCCAGTCAGATCGGATATCAGATAATAAATCGGATATCAGATAGCAAATCCCCCCCCCTGACTCATTTTTAACCTAAATTTAATAGATTTTAACAAGATTTTGTTTGTTTTAGTTGAATCTAGGGTTTTTTTGACAAAAAAGGTTAAATTTTAGATTTTTTTTAAATATATATTACGTTTTGCAATTCAATAGGAATGGCTGATCAAAATGATGACACTGAGGCAGGGAATAATATTCCTCGCAACCCACCACCAAACGATCCAGTATCCCCACAAAACCGTCCACCAAATGATCCTCTACCTCCTCAAAACCCTCCTCGAATCGAGGATTTGATAAATGAAAATCTCACTGAGTTGAGAGGTTTGCATAGAACATACAATAATGTACCTGCACTGGCTCCTATGTTATCCATGTTAAACACCATAGTGGATAACATTGAAACTCTTACAAACCAACAAAATGCCGCTCTTCGTTGGCGTGATGAAATGCACCAGATGTTTGATGATGGTTTGGATTATGATGAGGTCGCGGCCCTCAACATAACCAAAGATGATTTGGCAAGCCTTTTTGCTAACCCAAAAATGGGTATACCAGTTGACCCAAAAAAAACCAAGCTATCGATTAAATGATGCACAAATGACGCCATACGTGCAAATTTTTGGGACCGTTGGTGGATGGTCTTTGATATCCCTCCACATGGTAATTTAGACATACCATTTTATTTCCTTAAAAAATTATATACAGAATTTGTGTTGAAACTTAAAGTGAACTATTGGAGCATGAAGCCCAACATGGGCTTAGGACTAGGAGCTCCTCAGGATAGACCCTCTTCCCAGCGAAAGAAACTTGGCACTTTTGTCTCCCCCCCCTGATATCTCCCCACCTCCTTGAGTGCAGCATCCATATATTATGGCATAGGCTAGCTCTCAGACCATCAGAGCCATTCATAGGCTGAGTAGCCTAATGATATCTCAGGCTAGGTCAGTCTTGCCTCCTCGTGTTGATGATGTTGGTGCCAGTTCATCATCGGCTAGCTCATCACACATTTGTGTGCCTCACACTTGCATTACATGCAAGAATATTTTCCTGGGTCCCATAGGTGATCTTCCTGAGTATCATTTTGTATTAGACGAGGATACACCAGACGCACGTGCAGAGGCTATAGACCCTGATGCGAGAGAGGAGGGGAATGTAGAGGCATGGACTCCTTTGGTGTCGGTACGTGTATACATTTTTTTGTTATGACATGTGTGATTTAAAGTTAATTTTTATAATAGAGTAATTTTAATTTTTAAGCCATACTGACTTTTACATGTATGTGATCTTCATTCATGTTTAGTTGATGACCGAGGAGGAGCTCAGACAGATAGATGATGCTACACTCTCGGCCATTTCATTTGGCCTTGAGACATCTACGGTACATTATGTTGTGTTCGTATTTCTTTTTTCTATTTGATATTGTAGCATATATGGTTGCTAATCTTTCTTTTATCTTGCAGATACCACCTGCCCCGGGGGGGACAAAGTGCGGGGGGTGAGCCAGCATGCATTGACAAAGGAAAGGTAATTAGATGTTTTCTAATTGATTAAATATTGATGCATTCTTGTAAAATGTTTGTGGTAATCTCATTTAATTACATTATTTATTGTATATAGGGTGTGGCTACTGGCAATGAGCCTGTATAGATTTGGCGTCCTAGATCATCAGGGATTTTCATTCACACAGAGAGCCCCATTGTATGTATAAGTATCATTTATTTTTTATTTTTTTAATTGATGCAGAGGAAAGTATGATTGTTGTTCTATACAATTTCTATGATTTTTTTCGTACCAATAATGATTCATGTCTTGCATATGTTCATTACAACTTAAATAGGCTTATATGCACTTGTCCAACCGACCAAGTTGGTTACAAAGGTTTATTTAATCAAACAAATACCAAATTACTACTTTCCCTCCAAAACTAATATGACCGTTTGAATTTGAAATTCAAATTTCAAACTATAGTTTTTATGCATTCCCTAACTTTCTAAACTATTCCATTGACTCAAAATTGGTCATATGGATTTATTAAATGCAATTAAGTAAATTTCCAGAAAATTGAAGTTTTTATTATTTTTTCTCCAAACCACCGTACACTCTGATCTCCCCTTTTCAACTGAGATCACATATGACATATATAAAGGTCTACATGACCGTTGGAACAACCATATAGGCGTTCCCAACCATAAAACAAACAAACAACCACTTTTTTCTAATACTGTTTAGACTCTAAATACCCTATTCTAAGACCTTTTGGTCCCATGGAGTCACTTGGTTTATAACCACACCAAAATGCTTGTGGGCCTTACATGTGCCTTTATTACAAAACATAGACCAACTTGTAAAATATGGACCAAACCTTTATTCCAACTTCCTAATCTACTTGAATCCTCGCTTTCATGGAGTGGCAAGGTGTCCGGCAACAGAGATACTTGTTCCCCCCTGCCACATAGGTTAGGTGCCCTGCACCACCTTTCCTCTCTCTCATTCTGAACACTAGTCCACCAAGTGAGTGATGTTCCTCTCAGTCTTGTTGTTGCTACTTTTAGCTTCTTATTTGCCTCTATGTCTTCAAGATAAAAGTAGTTCTCAAGGGCCTCTATCCACCCTAGCACTTCTTCACTATCCATTTTACCCTGGTATATTGGAAAATCAATATGGTTCTTCCCACCATTACCTTGTACTGCCTTAATGATTCTCATAAATCTCCTTTCTTCAGGATCATCTATTGTCTCATGCTCTTGCCTTGCATTACCAACCTCTTCTTCTTCATGGTTCTCTCCATGATTTCTTCCTCTAACCTCTTCTCCTCTAGGTTCTTGCCTTTCCTTTTCTAAGAATTCTATCCTTGCAATAAGTTTCAGCCTCTCTCTTCTCATCTGTCTTTCTTCCCTCACTCTAGATTCTTCAAGTTCTCTCCTCTCTCTTTTCTCTTTTGCCAACTCTTCTCTCAATTCTTCAAGTTCTCTAGCCATTTGATTTTTAGGAGGCATTTTCACAACAAGTTTTCTTCCTTCCCAAGGGCCAACTCACTGATTCTCTTTCTTTCCTCACCAAGAAATCTCTGGACACCACTTATGTACCTTTCAACTCTGGGACACACAAGGAGGAATTAGACACACCAAGGCTTCAACAAAGGGACCAACACACTAAGGATTTTCAATATTATAGGTCTTGGTCACACTCCTAAACACCCAAACTTCAAAACCCTCCTTAAAATGGCTTAAAAACCAGGGCCTGCTTGTTCAAACCCCAAAACACAATTCTAGAACGTTTTGACTTGTCTAATGACAAGATATGATCATGACAACCTACATGAACCTATCAAATGACACATCTACCATATGAAATCCTAAAATCCTATCTCATGCCCAATTACAACTTTCTTCCACATATGAGTCCAACATTATAACTTTGTATGCTTCCATGAGCCATAATTGGTGCAAGGATTGCCCAATTGACTTCAAGAGATGTTCCATGACCTCTATAATGCCTTGGATCTTCAATGTTCCCCTGATGAGCATCACTTATCTTCATAAATAAATTCAAAACTAATTTCCGTGATATTAACAACTACTATTTTGTATCTCATAGGAGACTCCTAGTGCAAATGAGGTTCGACGAGACAGTTATGTAGATTTGATGACGCAACCACTCACTCCTGAGGAGGAGCCTACAATAGTAAGTTGTAGTTTGAATTCATGATTAAATATGTTATAAATTTAGCATGCTATGAATTATAATGTTATAGTTTAAATTGTAGATTCATCTGACAAAGGTATTTGAACATATACAGCCCACAATCACAGAGGTACCAGCATTGGCGAGGGCATACGAGAGGACTCCTGACCGGCGCAGGAGGTCGACGAGAGAGGTATTTATTATGAAATTTTGATAGTATTAATATTTAATACGGAAAAGATCATTATGCATTTGAGTAATTCAATGTTAGATACGTAGAATCATATAAATTTAGTAGTCTAACTTTGGGTTTTCCTTTTTTGTTTATGTAGGAGGCATCTGATCCACCTAGTGCAGTGAAGAGGCTGCATTTTGATCATCCACGAGCACCCTAGGATAGTATAGTTTTCGTAGGATGCATCATGAGACATTTTGAGATGGCATATGCCACATTGTATATAGAAACATTGATATTATACACATTCTGATGGCAGGATCAGCCACATTTTGTATATGGATCTATGTATTTTGATATATATATATTTGAGTACTTTGTCTATGGATACATGATCTTTGATATATATTTGTGTAAAATTTTGTCTATGGATACATGTATTTTGATATATATTTTTATCATTTACGTGCACAATGATATATATATTAATTTAGTATCTAGTATTGTTCAATTTATCGTGGATCATGTGTCATGCCCTAAATTTTACTAGTAAAAACACAACAATTTTTATTTTTTTTTAAGCTTATGAAGTCGCATAAGAAATTACATATTGTAAAACAAGGTTATCATTGAATAGGAGTTCAAGACTCATGTGAATAGTGTGAAGGTGTTAACATTTTAGTCACAGGTGGTTTTCAAATAGATTGGATGACAGTCTAGTTCAAGTTAGCGTCACGAGTCAAACGAGCAAGTTCAAGATACAACACTCATAAATTAGTGAGATAATTCATATCCTAACAAGCCTCTGATACTAATATTCTATTAGGGTCTGTCAGTTGTATCATATGGACTAGGTCGTGATTCTAGCATGTAAGGGGAGGGGATCAGAATTACTTATTATCCTCATTACCAATGTACACACATTCATTAATCATTACAATATATATTAATGTGACAATTAGTATATTACTATATCCTCATTATCTATCAACATTGCTTCCTCACCAAATTATTGAGTGCACAACAAGATTGTAAGCAATCTACTAAGTTTTAAATTTATACAATCAATGGTATCACATAACATCTATGGATTGTTATTATCAACTAGTCACTTACAATACCACAAGGAGAAAACTTTCTTTCACATTTTCAAATGATAACAATGATGTCAAAGAAAATCTGTGACTCGTACCAATGCTTTCATAACAATATAAACTCCAAATGAAACATGCATATACAACCTTATCAATATTTTCTTCTACACGTACATTAGGTAACAATGATACAATCTCCTTCCATCACAATGGGGCAACATAAGGGACTTTTCAAAATCATAAGGAACATGGACATTGAAAGATATGGACAATGAGTAGCATGAACATTGTCCAACATGATCGTTGAGAACATGAACAAGCTGGTGAATCCTCCTTCACAAATGAGGGCACAATGTCAAGTTTTCTCATCCAACATCAATCTGTAAGATGATCATTCCAAGCCATTTCCATTGCTCCCTTGGACACAAATCTGCATATGCAACACAACAAAATAACAAGGACCATGGGTGCTTTCCACCCAACCATAGGCCTCAAAGAGACCACCCCCGCGCTAGGGAACAAGGCTCAAACTGGGATACACATACAATCTTTCAATGCATAAACATTACATTTCAAACTTGAACAATTTCCCCCCAAGACTATTTCACAATGGCTTCACAGATGGAACCATAAACATAGGGTGAAGGTGTGTTCTAAAATGGAGACTTGCCATACCAAACCATATTTGCAATAAACAATTTTCATGCCCTCTCGGGGCTATCATAATTCACCAAATTTCATGCCCTCTCGGGGCTATCATAAATGAACCATTTAATGCCCTCTCGGGGCCTCCACATTTCCTCCTCCAAACCCACTACCATCAGCTGTAACTCCTCAAACTTCCTTTCTACACCATACTTTCCTTATCACCCCCAGCAAGATATGAAATGTTATGGCATACAATGGAGCCCATACTCCAAGGTTCTCAATACATTTTTCGAACCCAACTTAAGCCTTTCACCCTGGACTTCTCTTCCCTTCCCACAAGGGTGAGTGTAAGTCCCAATCCCATAACAATACTCAAGCACAAAACAAGAAAACAAAACCAAGTAGAAATAAAACAAGAAATTTTGGCAAGCACCCCACTAGTTTGGCCAAGACCCTCTAATAAAGCCTTCCCACTAACTTATTTTAGAAAAAACACTAAGCCACTCCATCCTTACAAACTTGTCTCCTCTAACGGTTCATCGAAGCCCTCACGAGCTTTGAGTTATGACCCTCGAAGGATTGACCTCAAAATGCACTTAGAGCACCTTGAAGACTCCTCGGTACGGGGTGGTCGCAAATGATGGATGGTCTTCGTGGCCAGAACAAAGGTGTGACTAGGGTTCACCCGCTCATCTGGAGCTAATGGGACTGACGATTCGATGCCAAGATCATCGGTTTCAAAGTTACGCTGTGGTGCACCTATGAACTGAGGCACACTACGAGTTTTGGCATTGAGCGAGATCGTTGTACTGAATCCAAACGAAATGTGATCTCTCAAAAATGAGATAGGTTATTTTAGGCCTCAAGATCACCGTCCTGTAGCATTTGATAGTTTTTCGATAGCCCTCACGAGCTCTGAGTTATGACCCTCGAAGGATCGACCTCAAAATGCACTTAGAGCACCTTGAAGACTCCTCGGTACGGGGTGGCCGCAAATGATGGATGGTCTTCGTGGCCAGAACAAGGGTGTAACTAGGGTTCAACCGCCCATTCGAAGCTAATGGCACTGATGATTCGATGCCAAGATCAGTGGTTTCAAAGTTATGCTGTGGTGCACCTATGAACTGAGGCACACTGTGAGTTTTGGCATCGAGCGAGATCGTTGTGCTGAATCCAAATGGAATGTGATCTCTCAAAAATGAGATAGGTTATTTTTGGCCTCAAGATCACCGTCCTGTAGCATTTGACAGTTCATCAATAGCCCTCACGAGCTCTAAGTTATGACCCTCGAAAGATCGACCTCAAAATGCACTTAGAGCACCTTGGAGACTCCTCGGTACGGGGTGGCCGCAAATGATGGATGGTCTTCGTGGCCAGAACAAGGGTGTGACTAGGGTTCACCCGCCCATCCGGAGCTAATGGCACTGACGATTCGATGCCAAGATCAGCGGTTTCAAAGTTACGCTGTGGTGCACCTATGAACTGAGGCACACTGCGAGTTTTGGCATCGAGCGAGATTGCTGTGCTGAATCCAAACGGAATGTGATCTCTCGAAAATGAGATAGGTTATTTTAGGCCTCAAGATCATCATCCTGTAGCATTTGACAGTTCATCAATAGCCCTCACGAGCTCTGAGTTATGACCCTCGAAAGATCGACCTCCAAATGCACTTAGAGCACCTTGGAGACTCCTCGGTACAAGATGGCCGCAAATGATGGATGATTGTTTGAAGACTACTCCATGTGTCACTATCTTTCTTGGAAAAAAAATTGCTTTTGAACATCAAGCTTGCAATATTATCAATTATTGTCAAACTTTTTCAACCAAGTCAAAATGTCAAATGCAAATATTTGTTTGCATTTTTTGCTAAGGGGAGTTTCATAAATTGACTTTGATTTTCTATGTCTCTAGTGCTTGAACATACTTAAAATGGCTCTTTGGTCTTAGAGCTATTGGTATTTTCTAACTTCATGGTCTATGATATGCATACTAAGAATTTCTTTCACTAAATGGTTTCCTTGATCTATTGACTACACTTAAATTTGTTCACTTGTCATCTCTCTTTCTATATGTTCAATACAAAGAGCTAGAAGAGACAAATAATCTTTCTTACCTTCATCTCTCTAAGCACATGATAGAAATCAATTCTAAACTTGAGAAAAGGTTAGAGGAGAATATTGCATTCTTAAATTAATCTCCCTTAAGACCTTTACATACACACGGGGCATTCTTAAATTAATCTCCATGGAGGAAAATTTCATAAAACTAAAGATTCCATAGTGTTGAAAGTTAAAAATCCAAGATCTCATTTATGATGGGATTGTTGATACCTCTAATGACTCATCCACTCATAGCCTTCATATCTAACTTCATATCATGTTAGTATGCATGTGCTATCTTGCTTATTGGCTTTAATTGCTTATCCTACATGCTATCTTCTTTCATGGATTTTATGGCTTATCCCAAATGTGCTTCATACAACTTTTCAATATGAAAGTCTTTCAAAACATTATACAATATTATGACTCTTTATGCTTTCAAATGCTATGATTGGTTGTAAAATGGAAGAAATCAAGTATTCTAATTGTTCATCCTTACTTTATGGATTTTTCTTATTTGATTAGTTTGATAAAAATAGTTTTAATAATCATAATGTCAACTTTATGTCAAATAAGGAAAAAACCAAATTTGTAATAAGATATCCGCATGCAATTATCTTTCATATAGTTATAAATGCTCTTAAAATTGTCGTTATAGCCTTTTATCACATGCAAATATGATTTGGAAGAACTTGTTCAATATCTTCCTCTTATAATTCCTTACAAAGAACCTAACAAAATACAAAAACCATATACAAAAAACTACACATTTTACATCATAATACATCATAAATTTTAGAAATTCTCCCCAATACCACCCCCCTCCAACTCTTCATGATGTACCTACATTCCAATATCATACAAAAATTAGTAACTTATTGTATTAAACAAGATAATCATCAATTCGTTAAATCATTATGAAGAGAATAACATAAGAAGTATATATACCTAGTCAAGTATTCCAATAGGGTCCTCTCTCTATTTTAGGGTCTCCAACAAGGCTTCATGATCAGCATTAGCAATAGTAAAAAGTTCTTTTACTTTTGGTCTTCCTTGATGCTTCAATAACTTTACATTTGTTGCTATAATAAGATGTGAATATATGAGAATTACTTTGTGCTTCTGATAGTCTTCGAATGCAGGAATTCCGTTCCTTCTAAGCATGTATGTCCGCAGCCATGTTCCAGCAACAACCACTGAACCAGTAGGATACATGAATCCATCATCATCTGTGATCAGTTGTGCAAGTTTTTGTTTTCCTCTTACACAACGTGCTAACCAATAATCGGATTTCTCATCATTCCCCTGTGGTGCAACCAATGCAAAGACATGTCCTGGCTGAAGTAGATCTGATAGATGATTATGCTCAAGTGAACTTTCCATGTCATCATTTTTGATAGAGGGTATGATAGACAATGGAGTAAGATAATGTGGAGCCCATGTGTCCACCCACTCACTTGACTCACAGTGATCCCAATCACACTGAAAACAAGTACGAAATAAACAAGCTAGTTGTCGTGTCCAAATGGTCCATGTACTAGAATTAGAGCTCTGAAATGAATGCATTTTTGATGAGTCTGTCACTGTAGCACAATCTGACCTATCACCTATGGACCCTTCCTCAACCAACCAAAAGAACCTGCATACCACTGAATTAAGAGTCCCCCCCTGTGATAATGCTAAACTACACCAATCAACAATGCTACGAGCATCAAGAAGCTCTGTTGTTGAAATCTTCAGTTGCTCCTTAACTAGAGCTCTCTTCACACATGCCCCTGCTCCATCATGTTCCCCTTTTCCATGGCCGGACTCAAAAAAACTCCAAATATGAGGCACCCCTCTCTCTACGTGCATCCTACACAACCAATAAAACATGCGAGCATTCTTGAATTGACCTGTACAGTTATCTGACCAAATGATATGTCTATCCATAGCAATTGCATGCTCGTGTAAGAAATAAAAAAAAAATTCAAAACAATGTTGCACAAACTCGTGAGAGTGAGATCTATCATCACTCATATAAAAATGATACTCTAATAATTTTTCGATTATCTTCCGCACTATCAGGGGCATGTCTATATGTTATGTGAACAAAAATTGCAATATGAATAGAGTTGTAATACTGAGATTGTGTCTCATTTTGAGGTTGCAATGTGTAGTTCTGAGCAAAATCAACAACTGATATAATAGTGCCAATGGGAAAAGTCTCCTTACACGTTCTAAATTGTTGATCCAACCACTGAGACCTGTGACTATGTCTTGCATACTTGTAAAAAAGATTTGCCTTGAAATCTGAAATAAAATTAGCCACATTGATATCTTTTCCAACCAATTCACATCTAGAGCTCTCACTCCCACTCTTCAATGTGTATTTCACCATTTCATAGACCCTTTTTTTCACTATTGTATTTCCAAGATCTTGTTCACACCCCTCATGGAAACATGTGTCAAACTTGGATAAGCCACCACATTCTGAACACTTCTCATGTAAGCAAGCATTTTTATAAAAGGAACAACCATCAACTCTATGACATAAGAGTTGATCTAACAAGTCTCTTGATGATTTTGGAAGCCCACTAGCCCCACAATCCTCCAACATTTCTTTACTATGCAAAGTAGAACGGATGGAGCATAATAGTTCATGGTGCATAGAAAACTCAACATGATATTTGCAACAACATGTATTTCGAATTTTGAGTGGCACACAATAAAATGGCTTCAAAGATTCAAAAGCCCTTTGTGATATATGAACACTTGGATGACTCTCTCTAAATTGTTTGAACAACATAGTTTGACTTATCTCCAAATAGTGTTTAGGATGTGGCGTGCGGTCCTTGATGCCAATTCTCAACTTTAAGACATCTTTAGCATTGGGTGATACTCATGAGTTAGAGTGCCAAAATTGTATAATTTCTTCCTTCACATCATCAGATAGCTTCTTATCAAAACGTGGAAGTTTCCCACCAAATGCCCATGTTTCATTTTGAAGAGGATCATCAATTTTCTCTCGTCGACTAAGTGCTCTTCTCAAAGTAGTACGATTTAGATTCAAATCAATACAAGTTTGTCTCATATATCTACCCTTTCTCAAATGATGACTTACCAAAGAGGTTGTAATAACCCTTCGAGCAACTCTATTATCCTTCTCTCTGCTATTTTTCCCAACGCTATTGAGAGCACTGAAAAGATTCTTCACAATAATGGCATTTCTTTCCAACTTTTTATTGACACGAATTTTCAATTTGGAAAGCATAGGTCTCATCTTTTGCATCTTTAATAAGTGCATGAAAAGCTGACATTGCTCTACCACTGTCTTGTTGCCGAAAAACATCTGATATAGTCTTGAAGCCAATAACCGAATGGTTCTTTCTGATTTTTTTCCTTCCAAACTAGTCATAATCGTTTCATCAATTTCAATTATCCATTTTGGTGTTTTAGAACCTTCATGTCGATTATAATTAGGAGATATGTAAGGTTCTTGTGCATTAAATTCCTATGCATTGTCATCTTCGACATGGTCAATTATGCAATTTGGATTATGACTTGGTGGCATTTCTTCTTCAAAATTTTCAATCTCTACATTTTCAATTTCCACATTATCATTTTCAATAGGTACATTTTCATTCCCCAACTATACATTTTCATTATCTGACTCTATGATTTCACCTTCTATTAATTCATCGTCAACTTGATTGATATTTAGCATACCTTGTCTTTTTTTTCGGTGTTTCATTTTGTCCTTTTCCCTATATCTTCCTTTTACGTTTATTCTTTCGACGACTGCTGCTCCCCATTCAGATGAAAAATTTGAACACCTAAGGTTATATTTTCGAATTCTTTTCGATTGGTTGGGCCCCAAAACACGACCTTTTACAAATCCCGTGAAAAAAGAGGTAAAAAAGTAATGTTGTCGGGTCTGTAGGGACAGTCAAATATTCGAAATTGATGCCAGTATAATTGGATATTTGATAATAGATCGGATATCCGATCCAGGATCGGATATCCGATAT
Source organism: Cupressus sempervirens (assembly GCA_028749045.1). Taxonomy (NCBI): domain Eukaryota; kingdom Viridiplantae; phylum Streptophyta; class Pinopsida; order Cupressales; family Cupressaceae; genus Cupressus; species Cupressus sempervirens. The sequence continues at coordinate 475,857,694 of CM053783.1, read as the reverse complement.
AGGAAAAGGACTTTTGGGGGAAAAACTTGCTAAGGTTTCCCTCCTTTGCCACAATAATATTAATATTATGAAAATATTTGGAGGCAAACGACTTTAATTTATAACTAAGTTAATAGTATATTAGTATTAGTATAAAATATCAATAATATTAATATAAAATAGTATTAATACACCTATAGTATCAATATTATTATTATACCTATAATAGTATTAATATTATTAATATAGATATAATAGTGTAAATATATAGTGTTTATATATATTAAGCTACAATATATAGTATTAATATATATTATTATTATAGCTATAATAGTATTATTATTATTACTATACATATAATAATATTAATATTTACTGTTTATTTATATTATAATTATTATCCTAAAATAGTATAAATAGTATATCCTAAAATATTACGTTATATATACTAAAATATTACGTTATTATATAGATATATTAATAACATATATATTAATATAATAATATTTATAATATATATTATATTTAATAAAAATATTACATTGTTATATATATTATATTATTATACATATTAATATAATAATGTATAATACAAAGAGGGTCATCATTTAATGGGTCAAAGGGGGTCATAGGTCACCCTATGACCCCCTTTGACCCATATGAACGACTCGACTATGTCCCTAGGGGTCCTAGGACCTCTAGAGACATACGTCGTCATTTAATGGATCAAAGGGGGTCATAGGTCACCCTATGACCCCCTTTGACTCATATGAACGATTCAAATATGTCCCTAGGGGTCCTAGGACCCCTACGGACATATGTCGTCATTTAATGAGTCAAAGAGGGTCATAGGTCACCCTATGACCCCCTTTGACCCATATTACCCATTCGAATATGTCCCTTGGGGTCCAAGGACCCCTAGGGACATATGTTGTCGTTTAATGGGTCAAAGAGGGTCATAGGTCACCCTATGACCCCCTTTGACCCATAATACCCATTCGAATATGTCCCTAGGGGTCCTAGGACCCCTAGAGACATATGTCCTCATTTAATGGGTCAAAGGGGGTCATCGGTCACTTTATGAACCCCTTTGACCCATATTACCCATTCGAATATGTCCCTAGGGGTCCTAGGAACCCTAGCGACATATCTCATCGTTTAATGGGTCAGAAAGGGTCATAGGTCTCCCTATGACCCCCTTTGACCCATATTACCCATTCGAATATGTCCCTAGGGGTCCTAGGACCCCTAGAGACATATATCGTCGTTTAATGGGTCCCCTTTGACACATATTACCCATTCGAATATGTCCCTAGGGGTCCTAGGACCCCTAGCGACATATCTCATCGTTTAATGGGTCAGAGAGGGTCATAGGTCACCCTATGACCCCCTTTGACCCATATTACCCATTCGAATATGTCCCTAGGGGTCCTAGGACCCCTAGAGACATATATCGTCGTTTAATGGGTCAAAGAGGGTCATAGGTCACCCTATGACCCCCTTTGACCCATATTACCCATTCAAATATGTCCCTAGGGGTCCTAGGACCCCTAGAGACATATATCATCGTTTAATGGGTCAAGAGGGTCATAGGTCACCCTATGACCCCCTTTGACCCATATGAACGATTCGAATATGTCCCTAGGGGTCCTAGGACCTCTAAAGACATATGTCATCGTTTAATGGATCAAAGAGGGTCATAGGTTACCCTATGACCCAATTTGACCCATATTACCCATTCGAATATGTCCCTAGGGGTCCTAGGACCCCTAGAGACATATATCGCCATTTAATGGGTCAAGAGGGTCATAGGTCACCCTATGACCCCCTTTGACCCATATGAACGATTCTAATATGTCCCTAGGGGTCCTAGGACATCTAGAGACATATGTCATCGTTTAATGGGTCAAAGAGGGTCATAGGTTACTCTATGACCCCATTTGACCCATATTACCCATTCGAATATGTCCCTAGGGGTCCTAGGACCACTCGGGACATATGTCGCCGTTTAATGGGTCAAAGGGGGTCATAGGTCACCATATGACCCCCTTTGACTCATATGAACGATTCAAATATGTCCCTAGGGGTCTTACATATGTCGTCGTTAAATGGGTCAACGGGGGTCATAGGTCACCCTATGACCCCCTTTGACCCATATGAACAATTAGAATATGTCCCTAGGGGTCCTAGGACCCCTAGGGACATATGTCATCGTTTAATGGGTCAAAGGGGGTCATAGGTCACCCTATGACCCCCTTTTACTCATATGAACGATTCAAATATGACCCTAGGGGACATATGTCGTCGTTTAATGGGTCAAAAGGGGTCATAGGTTTTGACCCATATGAACCATTCGAATATGTCCCTAGGGTCCTAGGACCCCTAGGGACATATGTCTTCGTTTAATGGGTCAAAGAGGGTCATAGGTCACCCTATGACCCCCTTTGACCCATATTACCCATTCGAATATGTCCCTAGCGATCCTAGGACCCCTAGGGACATATGTCGTCGTTTAATGGGTCAAAGAGGGTCATAGGTCACCCTATGACCCCCTTTGACCCATATTACCCATTCAAATATGTCCCTAGGGGTCCTAGGACCCCTCGAGACATATATCGTCGTTTAATGGGTCAAGAGAGTCATAGGTCACCCTATGACCCCCTTTGACCCATATGAACGATTCAAATATGTCCCTAGGGGTCCTAAGACCCCTAGAGACATATGTCGTCATTTAATGGGTCAAAGAGGGTCATAGGTTACCCTATGACCCCATTTGACCCATATTACCCATTCGAATATGTCCCTAGGGGTCCTAGGACCCCTAGGGACATATGTCGGCGTTTAATGGGTCAAAGGGGGTCATAGGTCACCCTATGACCCCCTTTGACTCATATGAATGATTCAAATATGTCCCTAGGGGTCCTAGGACCCCTAGGGACATATGTCGTCCTTTAATGAGTCAAAGGGGGTCATAGGTCACCCTATGACCCCCTTTGACCCATATGAACAATTCAAATATGTCCCTAGGGTCCTAGGACCCTTAAGAACATATGTCGTCGTTTAATGGGTCACCCATATTACCCATTCGAATATGTCCCTTGGGGTCCGAGGACCCCTAGGGACATATGTCGTCGTTTAATGGGTCAAAGAGGGTCATAGGTCACCCTATGACCCCCTTTGACCCATATTACCCATTTGAATATGTCCTTAGGGGTCCTAGGACCCCTAGAGACATATATCGTCGTTTAATGGGTTAAGAGGGTCATAGGTCACCCTATGACCCCCTTTGACCCATATGAACGATTCGAATATGTCCCTAGGGGTCCTAGGACCTCTAGAGACATATGTCATCGTTTAATGGGTCAAAGAGGGTCATAGGTTACCCTATGACCCCATTTGACCCATATTACCCATTCGAATATGTCACTAGGGGTCCTAGGACCCCTAGGGATATATGTCATCGTTTAATGGGTCAAAGGGGGTCATAGGTCACCCTATGAACCCCTTTGACCCATATGAACAATTCGAATATGTCCCTACGGTCCTAGGACCCCTAGGGACATATGTCGTCGTTTAATGGGTGAAAGAGGGTCATAGGTCACCCTATGACCCCCTATGACCCATATTACCCATTCGAATATGTCTCTTGGGGTCCAAGGACCCCTAGGGACATATGTCATCGTTTAATGGATCAAAGAGGGTCATAGGTCACCCTATGACCCCCTCTGACCCATAATACCCATTCGAATATGTCCTTAGGGGTCCTAGGACCCCTAGAGACATATGTCATCGTTTAATGGGTCAAAGGGGGTCATAGATCACCCTATGACCCCCTTTGACCCATATGTACGATTCGAATATGTCCCTAGGGGTCGGACATATGTCGTCATTTAATGGTGACCTATGACCCCCTTTGACCCATATGAAAAATTCGAATATGTCCCTAGGGGTCCGAAGACCCCTAGGGACATATGTCGTCGTTTAATGGGTCAAAGAGGGTCATAGGTCACCCTATGACCCTCTTTGACCCATATGAACGATTTGAATATAGGAACATATGTCGTCGTTTAATGGGTCAAAGAGGGTCATAGGTTACCCTATGACCCC